>JARWZN010000006.1:3140402-3259295 GCA_030015385.1 Trichoderma sp. BMH-0061
ATTGCAAAGATTGGAGGCAACCGTCTGGGTCAGAGGGCTCAATCGTTGGAGGAGTCATTTTGTTCGTGGAAAGGAGGGGTACTGACGTTTGAGGTCATCCAGCTCAAGGACATCAACACACACTGCTTAGCCGAGTTCCGCAAGCACTGGGAGTGCCTCGACAACCGAAACCAGCAGCTCTGGCAGTGCCGTCCCGCCGAGTGGAAGCTCAACAAGTGTGTTTACGATAACTTGGTACGTCTGACCTCGGCATCCTTCTCAGTATCAATGCGCCATAATTTATTAACCATGCCCCGGCTTNNNAAACTGGAAAAGAAGATTCCTGATCAGCCCACCAACGTCACCCCTGTTGAGCTGAGGCCGAAGCAGATCTTTGCTGACGTGAGGATTGGACCTGGTGATGGCAAGCCATTCATCCCCGGACAGTCGGAGGCTTCACAGTGAGGGAGGAGAGGAACGGTTGGAATGGAGGGGTGAAGATGTGTCGTGTACAATTGCAGTCATCTGAGACGAAACAAAAATAACTCATCAACCTCTTGCCTACAATACTCCCACTATCTGACTCCTACGCAACCTGTGCTGTCTTGATTATTGTGTAGAAGGGGCTTTAAGGGGCCATGGCATATGAGAAATGCTTGGCCCAGATCAAATTAGTACGAGGCAGACTGTTTGAGGGAAAGACATTGAGGCCGCCAAATACTCAAAATAGAAGGTTAAAAAGGTGACGTGTTACACGACTCAATTCTTCAGTCAACACCGGACCTCGGGCTTTTGCATCATCGTGCCCGCCCACGGCGCTGTTGCACATTCACATGCTAAACTCACGATCCTGCCGTCACCAGCCCCGAGCATCAGGGACCATTGCACAACAGACAGTCAGCTTAAAACGACTGAAAATGAGGGGCCCCTCGCTCTCCCCTGGAGTTTTACACCTTGTGTATACTGCCAGCGTCATCGTGTAGACCAAAGGCATCATGCCGAGACATTTTGAGATGAGATATATCTCGTTCAAGTTTGTGAAGCCCCGGAAGCCTGCCTCTGGAACACGGATATCCATTCGTTGGGCTGTAAGACTCGCGAAGTGACAGCTGAGTCAATATTGACGTGTAGATGTAGTTAATTGGAGGAGGCGGGAAGGATAGCTGACTGTTTAGAGTAAATTATTGTTTCGGCAGCAGGTGGGATGTCTATCTCAACTTTCCATCACCAATAGAGTTCTCTTTACGTAGTAAATGTGAAAATGTCGTGCGACAGCAGGGCTGAAATGGCTAGGTTTTATGTGAGACAGGGCATTCTAGACGGCCGAAGAGATCAATATCGATACTCCTTCGTCTTTCACATGGAAAAAAGGCCTTCAAACTAAATGAGGCGTGAGGCATCCATAACATAGGTAGGTCTTCTGATATGGAGTGTGCGAACCACCTTACCCTACAATACTGCATGACATAGAACCAGAATAATTCCCAAGAGCAAATAGAGCACAAAATCTCATTAATGGTTGATGAATTTGAGAGTTATAAACGACTGAAGATGCTGGGTACTAGTAAATACGCGGGGCTATAGGGTTGGCTGATAGCTATGAACGCTCATATCACCAACTTACAAACTGAGTCTCTCAGAGCCTCTCCACAACTTTGACCAAATATTCAGCTTGTAGAACTCGACCACACAAGATTATCTTTAGAATCGATCAATCTCAAGCAAGACACAGTACAACTAACACAGCACGCATCTATCGTCGTACGTTGAAGACTAGAGAGAAAAAAAATGGTGAAATATGAAACCGCTAGGTTCCACAAGAAGCATCTAGACAAAACCGACCCAAAGAAAGGCCAAGAAAAAAACAGGAAAGAAAGCTTCTCAGCGAAAGGAAAAGAAACAGGACAGAAAAGAAAAAAAAAAGAAAAAACACTCGCGATGGGCCTCTGTTTCAGCCACGCGCTTCGCGCATGACGCCGGTTAAGCTTATTCTGCGACGAGAGAATAGACGAGGGCGATGCTTTTTACTAAGAGACGACATGCATGCATTCCAGTAAGGACACTGAATGCAGCAGCCACTTACAATTGCCTGACGACTACTGTAATTCTTTACAATAGCAGCCAAGTTCATTAATACGAACACAACCAGAAGCAATAAGCTACTAATCGTAGGCAATACCAAAGCTTCAGCTCTGTTTGCCGTGTAATCAAGTTGAGACCACTCTCACATGTCGCTAGGCGTGCAAAAAAGGGGTGGAGGACACTTACTTAGGCGTACCCGTAGGCCTGGCGGCGCTTATGTGCATCTCCATCTCGCAGACTAGGACACGTCAAAAGAGCCCACAAACAAACAGAAACAAGCCCGAAGAAAAAAAAAAACTTGGAAAACGAAACCGGCGGCATGTTTCAAACGCGGCCGGCGTGCAGGCCCGGGAAGCCCGCGGGCTGGGGCAGGTTCCGCAGCTCGGAATCTGGCCGTTCAGTCGCCGATATGGCGTGAGAAGGAATGGATAATGGATCCATACCTTGAAATCAAAATTGTACCTTTGTTTCCTACAAATTAAAGCGGCAGAACCAAGTACCGCTGTCCTTGAATTGGATCGATATTAAAGGCGTGGTGGGCTCTGGAGCCCGTCCCGGCAATGTTCTGGAAGAGCTGGGCCAACCTTGTTAGGAGGCTGACCTTGGCCACGATGGATGGAAATTGGCTGGGATCTTTTGATTATCTTGCTCACGGGTTACGTAAGGCGTAGCGGCACGATGTTAATTACATGCACTTCTGAGGGTATTTTGTTGAGCGGTTATCCGTCGAGGGAAGAAGCAGGACTCGTACTAGTACCTACAGTACCGCGGAATAGGTTGTATGTCTGCCAGCTTCAACGGGTGTGTGCTCATACATGGAATCAGCAAGCGGAAACGAGTACATCTGGTGGAGCCACTCATACGTGTACATGCATTCTACTGTATGGGATCAAGTAGACCAAAAGCAAACGGCATCTTTGTGTAGGTCGGTTTAGGCTACAGAGGTAGTGCTCGATACGCGCCTCGGATCTGTCCAGAGACGCCAAGAGATGAGGAACTGTACGGCATCTAGTCTCCCATGCGGGTGGTTATCCGATAGCTGCAATAAACTTTAGCATTTCTGCACGTGTGCTGCCGAGACTCATCGATTCCAAGTTTATCTTGCGTCAAAAATACGAAGTGCCAAGCAGGTAGCACCGTGGCAGTCAATGACTGGTTACTCGTACAGCAAGACATGACGGGAACCCCTAAAGGATTCTCGATCTTGGGACACGCGAGTAAGCCCGTTGGGTCTCGACTCCAGTTATCCCGGACGCCGGACGAGAAAGACGCTGCCTCCGAGCAACGCTAGACCCGGCCTCGTCATGGGGGTGGGGTAGTTGGTATATCTGATTCACCCAGGGGGGATGGGAAATAGGCACACGGCTAGCATCGAGCGGATACACACGATCAAGGTTGTGGGACCATCAAAGAGAGAAGATGAGCCGACGTACCGAAATGATGAGGGCAGCGAGAAAATAAATGGATTGCAGTCGTAAGCCCAAGTTGGATTGGCTGGCTGTATGCGGCTACCTGGGCGGAATGAGTTTTGTGAAGACGCGAAAGGGAAAACAAAGGATGAAATGTCTCGTGCTGGATTCCGACCATGTGTTCTAGAGTACGGAGTATGCCCCGCCAATAAATCACCCATCAACACCACTATTTGAAGTGCTAGTGTCGGCGGCAAAAGGGCGACATGGCATCAATCCAATGTTCCAGGTTTTTTCTTACAGGTACGTGCGCAAACACCGTCGAGTGGAAAAAAGGGCGGCCGTTTGGTGTATCCGGAGCTGGGGCCTCGGTCGGCCTCGTGAGCGTCCACAGCGTGCGCTTGATGAGACGGCGTACGAACTGCGGAGCACCAGGCGGATCGCCAGAGTGTCACTACATGCACCAGGAGGCACGAGAGTTGGAACTTGGAAGAAGAAGACGAGAAGAAGGAATACCCGTGACAACATGGGGAATATGTGATGTGCTTCGTACGAGTAAATGTACGAGTAAGTAGCAAGGATCAGATCAAATGGATGGCAGATTCAAGTGCCAAGCGCAGTGTTTGCCTCTTTGGCACACCCCGCATCTGGACAATTGCGATCTGCGACTGGCACTATTGATTCCTTGGTAGGGCATGAATGCGACTCTACCTGTACGGAACACGCGGGCCGTGGAGCGATGAATTCCATGTTGGTTCCATTGAATGCTTCCCGTTCGTTGCCTTACATGTGTCCATAGGGGTACTTGCACATGCACCAGATGCCGTTGGGCACAGCGTGTACTGTACCATCCATGATCTGATTTTCGAGTTTCCCCGTAAAACTGCTACTAGCTGGAATCAAATCACCAAGTCGTCCCGGTATAGGAGAGCCGAGGATGGTGCTTGAAATGAGTGACATTCATCACTCCTCCTGCATCTACGAGCAAGAAACAAAGGCCCCATTCCCAGTGACCAAAAGCCCCCAATTGCAAGGCCTCGATAGGCTGACAAAGAGCGCTGGAGATGAGGTAGGGGGTGATACAGAGCGATTAGTGCCGTTTCAGGGATAAAAGTCCCGCAAGGCCGCCTGTAGCTTGTTTGATGGAGACGCCGGCGCTGGTTGGTGGAGAGTCGAAAGACTGCCTGCAGCAGCCAAGCGCCAGAGTGAGCTGCTGCAAGGCACAGCGCTGTGAGAGGCAGGAAACATTTCATGAGAGAAAAAGGATGAGCTGCAGGGGAGGGGCGTGTTGGTAGCGACGCTGCTCGTATGAGTGTTCAGGCCTGTCTGCATACCTACTGTAGAGTCAGGTAATAAGGCAGAAAGAATCGATCAGATTGAAGAGAAAAAAGGTAGCGGTGAATGAGAAATGCAGCTGGATAAGCACCTCTCAATAATTAAGTTCAAGTCATTCAATCGCTATTGCATATTGAGACTACTGCACATAAAGTTCAAGCAAGCAGCTGCCAAGCTTTTCAACCCAAGCCTCGGGATACACGGAGTCGGCGAATAATCGCGCCGATTCAGGGCTGAAAAAAAGAGAAATCACATTACGGAAAAGAAACAGAACAATGTTCGGCAGTTAGTCCAGATGGCGGGTCGGAAATCAAGGGGGTAGCAGCGCCAAGTGGTACGTGAATAATGATACATGTAATATTGATTGATGCCATCGATCATATGCGTTCCTCCCTGCCCCAAACAACCTCAGGACAGCAGACGGTTGAAGCTTTTAGAAAGCGTGCATCAAGTCAAGTAGCGCGCCAACAAGGCGTTTCGAAGGCATTCTTCGGCCAACGACCAAAGAAGCAATTGCGTGTGCAGCGATCCGGGTCTAGTTAGGCGCATCTAATCTCGATACATGGACGGAATACGAAGTTGCACTTGCACAGAGGTATGATGGCGTTTGGCTTGGAGGGGCTCATGAGACCCCCTGGGCAGAGACATTGATGACCCGAGCCTCTTTTTTGCTCTGTCTTCTCGCCAATACGGCTGCGCCATCCGATCTCAGACATATCATGGACGATGTGCGTAATCGGCGAGGAGCCCACGCCCTGAGATACTACATCGTCGAGGATTATGTGCATTAAAAAAAGCAAAAATAATGCTACAATTGTGGAAAAAGCAAAAAAGACTACCGAGGTCAAGATATGATGTCAAGAGAAGGGTTGGATTAGGCGGTCCCCCATCCCGGCTGCTGGGGCTTGGCCAAGGCGGTAATTGCTGGTGGCTTTAATTTTGAGCCTTGTCAGTGCAAGATGAGCGCGGGGCCGGAGACAGCGGTCTAGAATGCTTCTTTTCAGCCCTTGCGGGTGGCTTTTTTGATGGGCGGCTGGAAAAAGAAAAGAGAGACTCAGCTTAGAATAGGTAGACAAGGTAAGGACGCATCAGTGTGAGGTTCACGATCGTAATCCGTAGAGTCGTTCTGTTGCTCGTAGGCACTAGGTAGGCAGCCAAGTACTACTACCATTACCACTGCTACTTGTCGATATTGCCACTGAGAGGTCACACCAGCAATCTGCAGAAAAACCTGGCATCAAATCGCTCTCGTTCTTGTACATGCTTGCTGTACAGACTTTGGCGCTGATGCAGTACAAAGGCTTGTTGTGTTCAATTTGATGCTCTTTACTACAGCCACGCCATGGCCGTCACCCCCGCGCTACCCAACTAGGCTAAGCTGGCAATAAAGTGCAGTGCTAAGCAACTTGGCTTGTTTCGTAGCGTCAGGAACAGGAACAAGCCCCATGATTCCAGGAACCCGCGCACATGGGGGTATTTTTTGTTTGTCTTGGATAATTTTCGTATAGCCAACCGGGTGATCAATGCGTATATGCTCGTACATGGATATCGGGGAGACCCTCATTGTGTAGGTGCAGAGAGAAGGAATCCGATGCAGTGCAGGTGCAGTATCAGCATTAATGAGGTCGGGTATCAATGCTGCGATAAGGAATAAACAATCAATAGGTCAGGTACTGCATTATCGCACATCACCTGTAGCAAGGCGCTCTTGGGCTTCCAGCTCAGCATCTGCAGCTCCATTTACAGGGCGCCTCAGCTGCCTCTCTCCACTGACGCTACGGGTACCTGACCTCGTAATGTAGGCACCCCCTGGTCGCGGCGGGGGCGTGCGCATCTCGAAACACTGCAAACTCGAGCAATCCCAGCTTCATCTCCCCTAGCCTAGCCTCCTCCACCTTCTTTTGCCATCTTTACTCTACTCTCTACACACTACACGCTGCCCCCGTTTGCTCACTCCTTGTCAATTCGGCGGGTTCCCACCACTGTACTGACCTTCGTTCCTTTTTAACGTCGCCCTTCTGCCGCTGCCGCTTTCTCGCCTCTCCTTGTCCTCCACTCCTAGAGAGCGAAATCTTGGCCATTTCCCTTCCCTCCCCTCTTTTTTAAACAAACTCTCCTTACCGTGTCCTCGACGGCACATTCCACTCCTTTTTCTGAGACCCGATTGATTCACTTCGTTATTTATCGGCCTGGTATCCGGTTCTTCTTTCAAAGTTTCGCTATCCACAAAGTCGAGTGCATCCAGCCGCCGACTGAACACGCTCTTTTCCTTCGAGGAACCCCCAAAAAGCTCCACGAACAAGACGACTTCAGTCCCTGCCCGTTGTCCAACCACACGGATCCTCCGACTCTCCTTCAACCTTGAAAGCAGTGCTGCACCAGACTGGTTCTGACGCAAGCCAATATAAACCCTCTTCGACCACCGTCCAGATCTCTCATTTGGATCGCCATACCATCAAGTCCATCAAAGGTAAGGCAGTGATCGACAACTTTATTCTCACTCCTTGTTCATATATATATCCATCACAAATCATGATTGGCTTTGTCAAGTCACCAGTTCTCAAGTTGCATCTCTCGTCATACATGTGACAACTTTCTTGACCACCTCCATCGCTCTCCCTCGTCTCCAGAGCAACTGGGCAAGTGTCCATTTGCACGTTGTCCCAGCACTGCCATGCTTGGCCCATTCCTCAGATCTGTTTTAAGCTCTGGTGTCGAGTTGTGGGGTATTGTTCCGTTTCCAGCGGCAGTTTCATGGATCTGCTACATTCCTCATCCTCCCAAGACCACGTTCCAGAGGACTTCAGCAGCCCTCTGGCATTATACTGCCGCATGGATGACGCACAAGATCTCTCGTTTACCAGCCTCGTTGTGAATCGCTGTTGTTTCGGATCCCTATATATCCAGTTTGATGCTTTCAGAATCCGCAAGATATTCAATAGCCATTGTCTCCATTTGAAACACATGTTGAGTATAGAATCCAGAAAAAGCTAACTCCATTTCCTTAGCAAGTTCAACTTGACATCTACAACTCCAAGCAAAGACTATCCCGTCGTTCAAGATGAAGTATTCCGCTGTCCTTTTGGCCGCGGGTGCCCTGCTGGTCTCGGCCATGCCCCTCGACAAGCGAGCTCTGGAGGTCCAATGGGTCACTGACATTGTCACTGTCACTGTCACCGTCGACCCCTCTGCGAGCGCTGCCGCTGCTGCTACGCCAACCGCTGGTGGAGTTTTCGTCCAGAACGTTTCTGAGCAGCCAGCCGCCACTCCCTCTCCTCAGCCCGCAGCTCCGGCTCCCAAGCCCGTCTATGCTCCTCCTCCTCCTCCGGCTTCCCCGTCTCCCAAGCCCGCGGTGACCCCACAGTCTGTTCCCCAGGCAGCTCCTCAGCCGGCTCCTGCTTCATCGGCACCGGCCGCAGCTCCCAAGCCTGTGATCGTTCCCGTCGAGTCTCCCGCCCCGGCTCCCAAGCCATCACCATCACCGACCCCCGAGGTTGTCGTCGCCAAGCCTTCTCCCAAGCCTGCGCCTTCGCCTTCTCCTTCTCCTAAGCCTGCTGCTGCCTCTCCTAAGCCTGCGGCTTCCTCCCCTGCTCCCGCCTCTGGAACCGACTACAGCTCCATCGTTGTCAACGAGCACAACATTCACCGTGCCAACCACTCTGCTCCTGATCTGGCTTGGGATACTACTCTTGCCGGATATGCCCAGACCATTGCCGAGGGCTGCGTTTTCGCTCACGACATGNNNGTGAATGATTTGGGAATGGACATTCTGGAAAGGATATATAAAATCNNNCCTTATTATAGGACCCAAGGTGGTGGTGGCTACGGCCAGAACCTTGCATCCTGGGGCTCCACTGGCGATATCGATGACCTGCAGCTCGAGTCTGCTCGCCGTGGTATCACTGACCAGTGGTACAACGATGAGATGGAGAACTGGACTTTCTTCGGCCTTGACAACCCTCCCTCCGGCTCCAACCTGGACGCTTGGGGCCACTTCACCCAGCTTGTCTGGAAGTCATCCACCAAGGTCGGATGCTACACCGCCAAGTGCCCTGCTGGCACCGTCCTCTCCATGCCATCTTGGTACACTGTCTGCAACTACGGTCCCCCAGGTAAGCCCCCTGAGAAATCGACCCTCNNNTGGCGGCATGAAACTAACAATCATGTTTACGGAAACTTTGGTGGCGAGTACGCTGAGAACGTTCTCCCTGCCCTGGGCCACGCCGGCGTTACTATCTAAGTAGTAACAGGGAAAACCACCATCCGGCACTTGCCACTTTCTCCTGTCCATGCAGACTCTATAGGGACTCGGTCATAGCATCACAACGGCGGTCGGGATCCGGGAAGGCTGAGATGTGCGTGGCTAGGGTTTCGGACATTCGAAACGTTGAACGAATTTTTTTCGCTTCTCATTGTATCTTACGCGATGTCATTTTGACAATCTGGACTTGATTTTCTTCGCTTCTTCTTCTTTTCCCACAAACTTTAAGGGACAGCTCCCTTGGCTGCTCTCAGTTTCTTCTTTCATTGGTCTTCTCGGCTACTTTCAACGTGCATGGCGTCGATATGATGAGTACACAGACGGATCCAGGCTGGTAAAGGGGCGCTATGGGGCTGGCACAATGCCCGACGATGTGCTGGATTTGCAACGGGGGCATTTCGATTCTTTTACGGCTGCGGGACTCTGTCGAAACGCGTCAGTGCGGATTGTGGTGATGGCGTCGACGGTGGTCCTCGCATGTGCCGACATTTAGGGAACTCTCTTCTTGGTTCATTTTACATATGGAGGCACGGCGGTGCTCATTTTCTGTGAATAGACGCAACGACCATAGACACTATTGCACGACCGTAGCTGAATATGTTTTATGCCATGACTATCACAGTTGCTCGCCTAAACATTATGTGAGTGAGTGCCCCAGGGGTTGATACTCTGTTATAATGTAGATTTGGCTACTCCGTATTTGGACGACGCTCATGTAAGTAGGACTTGGCCATCTCGGCTCAAGCCACGTGAATGCTACCGACTGTGAACAATCACGTTATGGAGCACTCGATGGTTGTATTCTGCTCTTGGCACCATGGAATATCGCAAGACGCCGACCCGGACCCGGGATATATGTATGCTTATTCAACCTAGGTGGAGAATCTCGCTGAAAAGATTCGTTAAGAAGAGAGAGAAAAGTACCGGCCGTGTACCTTGTGCCGTTTTTAATGAAGCCGTGTGTATGTATTATTCGGCGCGTCTTAGGACCCGTGTCAACTAGATATTCTTACATGGGGATGGTTGTTCGGGCTGGTGTTATGCCGAGGAAGGGCGTTTGATAGGCGGGGGAGGAGGATGACACTCATGGATTGAGAATTATGAGGAGTTGGTTTTTGGGGGGAATAGGCTATTACTTTCTATATGGGAATGTATTTTGCTTTATTGGGGATTGTAGCCTACATATGGATTCGGGATGGTGGTGGTGAAGATGGATGTCATTGCAAGGCGTGGAAGTTCTATATGAGGATATTGGAGGTAGTAAGGTGGGAATTAAAGAATAGATCTTCTTTCTTTGCTACAGTACGAGCACATAATGAAAAGAGTGTGTATAATTCCCTTCTAGGAGAACAAAAGTTTGGTCATCGGAGCACTGTTACCTTTTTCCAGAGCCATCGGAGAGCGGTGATGAAAGAGAAGCGGATTGCCGATTCCGTGACGAAAGCCTTGCCGAGGATTTGGCAGAAGTAAGGTAGGTGTGGATAAAGAAGCCATGTTTTTTATTGTGGGTAGATGAGATGTGAGTGCTCCATATTGGAAACCTTGACATATGCAGAGCTTCGCGAAAAGGGAGGAGAAAAGGAAGAAGCTAAGCTACATACCTCGTGCTAGAGCTGCTAAGGAAAGCTTGGGTTCTTGGAGAACTTGGCGATGTCATGGTTGTATTGGGCCAACATGTGGGAAGAGAGGGGGATACTAACTGGAAATGAGAAAGCCTGAGGGGTAAACAAGATCGAAGGAAGAACGAGGGAAAGGAAAGAAAAGAGATACAAGAATGTACTTGTTGATGCTTGTATGCACGAGTAAGCTGTGAGTTGGAGGAGGACGGAAGATGCCGCGCCGAGGGTTAGTCTGGGGGTATTTCGGAGATTGCTGGGAAGGGAAACGTCGACGTCCGAACGGCGTCGAGATATTACAGCTTGTATATTCTTTGTACAGTGGATTGAGAATGCTTTCTCTTCTATAAATCAATTAATAAATTATTCATTCTCTGATCAAGCACACAAGAACGAAGACAGAGAGCGCAGAGTAAAACAAGAGAACAGCAGCGCATCGGAGCTTTGCGCATGTCTCACCGGACGGACATTTGGAGTTTCATTCGCAACTAAGAAACTCCGAATGTCAGCCATACTGGATAATGGTTCTGCCATTCACTCTGCCGACACGCTGTGTTCTGTTACGCGTTTGCACAGTACCATTACATCCATCACATTACTCATTACAACACGCTTCCTTCGTACGAAGACGTGTACGATACGTGTACGTGGACATGTAGCCTACTCGTACTCGCACGCGCCCAACTGGGGCGACGATTGATCAATATCAAAAGAGGCGCTTCCCGCCACTCCCGACAACAATAGCAATGACAAAATCCCCGACCGACTGGATTGCTCAGCGATGGGCATCTTTGCTGCCCTCTTTCATTCTCGTCTTTCTTCGTGTTTTTTTGCCCTATTCTCTTGGCCTTTGTACAGCTCATGCTCATGATTCCTCAGCCATTGCCCGTAAACGGCAAAAACCTCGACAAGCCCGCATGGAATTAATAATCGCCCCAAACCCACGATCACAAATTCACAAATTCACATGCCCCAAGCAACTGACTCGCCCTTCTTTTTCTAGCACCTTGGCTTAGGCGGCGTCAAGCAAGTTTAAAAAAAGGGGGAGAAAACAAGGCCTAAAAACGGGCTCGATAAAGGCTGGGTGCTGCTCCCTCCCAACAGGGCAATATCCAGACCAACTAATCTTCCCGCCCTATCTTTTTTTGGTGTGTGCGCGTCACTTTGTAGAATGCCTACTGTAGAATCAAATTGTAATGAATAAGTCATTTGGTAACTGTTTCTGCCTTGCTTTCAAATACTCTTGAGAAAGGAAACGCGGCAGGTGATAGCGGCTTATTAATCCGACGAGTCGCGATTATACAGATACGAAGTATTACGAAAGAAGAAGAGTGATCAATGCTTTCGGTATCTTCGCGGCATCTCTGGAAAGAAAAGAAGAAAAGAGCAAAAGTCAAGGGTTTGAATGCACGTATGTAAGCAGGTTTACACAAGCAAAAACACTGTAACCAGCAAAGAAGAGAAGAAACCAAGACGGACTTTACTATGTCATCATCGCCGAAGCGGCTCCAAAATGGCCACGAGGGAGACGGGGAACGTCCCGCGAATCCGTTTTCTCGCAGAAGACCGCAAAGACAGCGAAACACCGCGCGTTGTCGGGCTTTTTTCCACTGCGCCAATTGCCGCTGCGGCAAAGACAGTTTTGTGTAATTCCGGCGCTCGCTGGGGCTGAGAGAGAGAAAAGAAAGACGTGGCGCGGGCTTCCCGGCACTCGGTAATAAATGCCACTTCTCTTCCCTCTATTCCGGGGCGGCTTTTGATACGATACGATATCAACAGGAATTACAGTAATACGTGTAGATAGCATTGAATGTCTAAATTATTAAATGTGTCTTGGACGGAGCCCTAAATCGGTGATCTGCCGTAAAAATGGCTCTTCGGAAAGCATGGAAAGGCCGACACGGCAAATGTTGCAGGCCGTTTTTCTCGACGGCAAAACGAAGGATTTGTGGTTTACCAAGGCAAATAAGATGGAATGCACAAAAAGGAGATATTCGGCTTTCCGTCGCGCGCGCTTCTTCCTTTTTTTGGTGGAGTTTTTGGAGCAGATGGCGCTGTGTACTTGGGAGGTACTTGTCACGGCTGGACGCCCGTGTTTCGGGGGCTCCACGCGGTATCTGCCGTGTTGCTGTGGTTGAGCTTTGAGCTTGCAGTTTCAAGCTCATGAATCAGCTGTTACTACACGATGAGGCGTATTACGGAGCAGCGAATAATGGAATCACCTTCAATTCTACATGGATTCATTGACAGTGCTCGTACGAGTACTACCAACATCATCATCATCGCCGGATTGTGGGGGACAGCAACCGCAATAACACCAAAGAAAAGCCAAATAAAACCCGGTCCGTCTCCAACTTGGAATCGATTCCGAACCTCTCAAACGATGAGAACAAGAAAAAGAAAAGAAAAAAAAACCGAAAGAGAAATCAAACCATTTCGGCCAACTATGCCTGTATTCAGCTAGCAACAGCGGAGATAGCCACCACCCCCAGAAACACACGTCGCCCATTCTCCGACCCTCCCATGGAAATTCGTTCGTCTACTAGCCAGTCCCCAAGAAATTGAATGTCACTGCTACACCCTTTTGGATGGCCATCTACCTTACCTTTGGGAGGGCTCTTTTGATCCCGGCTTTTTGGGGCTGACCACGTCCACAAGTTTCACATTATACCTTGTAATACCGGCAGTAATAATGAACCCATACCCGAGTAAGGAATTCTACAGACAAAAAAAAAAGAAAAGGACGCCAGGCATACGATTCGAGCAATCGACAAGGAGACAAGTCCATCCAGCAAGCCATGCCCTGAGCAATAGGAATATTCCGTCGCAGCAATTAAATGCCCCGACAAGCCTAGGGAAAAGCACATGTAAACCCATCGTCATGATGCAGTACCACCCCTCGGAACACCGAATATTCCATATTCCCATATCCTTGTACCCATGCCATGTCCCATCCCGTACCACCACAACCACGCAATTCCGGAAAAGGGAAAGAAAAGGCAGAAAACCAAGCAAAAAAACGCAGTACAGTACACTGCCTGTAGCACCCAGCATCCGAAGCAAGCTGGAAGTACCCTCTGTGTACCTCTCCCTCCGCCCCATCGCCATCGGGGATTACCCGCCCCCAGCAAAAAGCGTCAGGTACTCCGGGTCGACAATCGCGCCGACGAAGGGAAAACACTGTGCACACATGCCTAGCAGGGCAATTATACCAGGTACGGCAAATGCGAAGCCCAAGCGAGAACGAAAGGAAAAAGAAGAAATGCTCCGAAGGGGAGTGACTTCTGAGGTACCTCCCTTGCTCTCCCAATTATCACTTCATGTTCCTTTTCTTTTCTCTCTCTCTCTCTCTCTTCTTTCTGCCCAACCATTCTACGCCAAAGAACAAAACCTACAGCCACGGTAACCACGAATCTTGGTTCTCCGGGCCGCCGACGTATGCAAAGCAATTGAAAGTAGCTGTAGTGGAAGTTAACGTTAACAGCGCCGGGCTTAGGCTGGCTGGCTGGATTTCCGCGGCTAAGGGAGTTTACCGTAACTACAGCGGTAGGTACCTCCGCGCGTGCACTCATACTGTACGAGTACGCACACACACGAATCCGTCCCGTCTTGATGCCGTCCGTCAAATGCCAATACTCATGTCAAATGCCAATGCGAAATGCCATGGCCACTATAAGCCTGCCCAGCCCCAACCCCCGACGGCCCATCTCTCTCCCTCTCACTCACCAAAAGCTCACCACATCAAGCCATGTAGGTACGATTTTCATTTTGCCAAAATTCCGGGGTAAAGATAGGTACCTAGCAATTACCGTAAGAAGAAAACCACACGGCTGTAATGTTAAAAAAGGGCAAAAATAAAATAATTAAATGGCCAAATCTCGAATAACATGAACCCATCAATGCAAATAATAAAATCGCAAATCTTTTCCCTTTTCCCTTTCTTTCTTTTTCCCTTCCTTCTTTCGTCTCTTTCTCCTTTGCTGTGCTGTCAATGTTTTTTACCGTGCCAAATACCCTCGGCCCGCAGCCCGCCGATTCGGCGACCGCTCTCGCCGGCGCTTTTCTTTCTTCGCTGCAAAGTACAACTTGCAGCTGCAGTGCCACCGAACCAACAGGTAATTCCGCATTGTATATATTATGCTCGTACCTACCGTCCGTGTCGCATAAAGCAACAATCAAAATGTTACTCTCCCCATCGCCTCTACCGCTCTCGTTTATTATTAAAAAAACAGAAGAACCCCAAGCAAGCAAGGTACATGCGGCTACCTGTGTCTTCCTTTTCGTCCGCCCGTGTAGGTACTTTGCCCGTTTCGCAGTTGTCTGTTAGTCCGCACCCGCAGCCCACTCGGAGTACGGACACAAAGGCAAGTGTTCTGGTGCTACCAAGCTTATCGTCCCAGCACCTAGACCCAGATGCGTGGCATGGCATGTACCGCACATGTACCTCTCGCGAAAACGGGCACCAGGCAAAGTCCTCGAATCGAGTAAGAAGAGAGTACCCAAAGGTATTCCAACTTGTAGCATCATCAGTCGTAAGAATGAATCCATCACTGCGTGTACAAGTGCCCGTACCCGTACGTACTGCAGCCTACGTGTTCAGGGTTACCAATCCAATCTATCATCACACTTAGTTTCAGCCGTACCGTTACCGTATCGTACAGTATTGCTACCCAAGCAAACCAACATACATCGAGCCATCGAGATGCTGCTGCTTGCTGCTCCTTCGCCCGTGAAAATCAAATCTGCACTCCGTAATCATGACCGTGCATCCCGCGATCCGATTCCATCCCCCCAACCTTGAATCCTTTGCAAAACTCGCCTTCTCTTCTCTCCAATTTCCTCATTGCGGAAACGCTAATTTGCCCAATCCTGCCACACGAGTAGCGCTTAGTTTCGCTTATTATTGCCTGCGCGAATCCGCGACCCGCATTTGAAATCATTCGGATTTTATAACGCCCAAGTACTCGCATGTACTTCCGGCCTTCCATTGCCTTTTGCCTTACCTTATCTCACTTACCTACTTCGGACTTTGCTACCCATTCAGACACTCAGCTCTTCGCCATCGCCTTTCCCTCCTCGCCTTCGCTGTCCTGTCTGCTCTGCTCTACTTCTGCTCTGTTCTATCCTGCTTGGTCATTCTTCATTCGCTGGCTGCCAGCCCAAAACATACGCACACACACACACTCAGTCACACACACTCACACACGCTACCACTTAGACACGGGGCACGCCACCAAATACCAGTCCCTTTTCCTCTCTTCTCTTTTCCTCTCTCCTGCTTAACTCCTTCGCTGCCCAGCCTTTCCCTCGCTCGCCGCCTTTCGAAAGTCTCCAGTCCCCTTCTCTCTCGGCCGGGTCTGGCGGACATCCGGTAATAGGAAGCCCTTTAAACCTTGCCCCCCGGTCCCATCCATACCGATCAGAAAAAAAACGTCCTCAGCTGCCCCTCCAAGTAATCGAGTATTACCAATTACCCAACCACACGCTCACTCAGCAGCGCCTGCGGCAAAGCACCTCCTCCGCCCGTATAAACATTGTCTGCCCCGGGACGTACCGGTTACATACCCTCGTACATACATACACACATACACACATTTGCTCATACACCCCACCGGGATTATCCAAAAGCGGAGCCTGATTGTGAGATTCATATACCCATCTCTCCGCTGCCGACCAGCCTTCGGGCCCCCTCCCCTACCAAAAACAGACGACATCCCATCGTCTTGTCTTGATGCGCTCCAACCTATATCATCAAAGAATCCGATAACGTAGATTGACATCGCCCATTGCTCGATTCAATCTCAACATCCTCTCCGCGGCCGCCTCGGGTTTCCGTGATAGTGGAGATTTCTGCAGTCGCCAGGGTCGATCCGGTACTCGACGCAAAGGCTTAAAGAGACAAAAAGACAAAAGCACACACATACACACACTCTCTCTCTCGACTGGAATAAATGGCAACCGACACCGAGACGCTCTCTCTCCCGACCACGACGGCCCCGACAGAGGTCGCTGCGTCAACATGTCTGCCTCAAGACGAGCATCAGTTCCGTGGAACCAAGCGCGAGTGGTGTACCGATGAGTGGGACACGAGCATCACCGCAACCTTTGGCTTTCCCGCCAAGCTAGGCGGCCCGAGCAACTCCGCGACGAGCCCTCAGCACCAGACACAGCAGCCTCAGCAGGATCAAGGAGGCGATGCCACGGTGACGGGCAAGTACGTCGCGCAGCTTAACCCCGACGAGTGCGATAGGCCCTTGAAGCGCAGGCCGAGCTCCGATTACTGGCTAACATCCAACCTCTTGTCCTCGTACAGGAGCGTAGAGGAAGCTTGCAAGCGTTCGCTAGAGCACTTTCCCTGTCCGAGCGTCTCCTTCGCCATGCCTACTCTCGAGTTTGACTTTCGCATCGCTGTCGCACTCAATCCGGAGCCCTCCAGAATTGAGAACCGTGTCCAAAAGGAGATCACCACCATCAAGGGAGGCAGGTGGTCCGGATCATTTGGCAACGGTCGAGTCATGGTANNNTTGCACCCTGGGTTTCCCGAACTGTTTCCGGCCCGTGCCAGGACANNNCATGCACAAAAAATGAGGATGAAAAAATCAGCTGACAAATCGTTAGCCGGCGGATATGATCTCGGGCAGGCACGGGGCTTTCGTCCGATTCGCATTGTTGAGGGCGCATTTGTCCTGCAGACTACTGACCAACCTCCGGCCATGCTGGAGATGCGTACGCGAGGGTCGCTGTCGGGCCCATGTGACGTACTCGATACCCTGCTCAGCGCCCGGGAATCAAAGGAGAACATTGATCCCCGTCAATACGGCTTTCGGACCTTTGCCACGGTCAAAACAGCAGACAAGCGCTATGCCGAGTTCGTCAACTGTGGACTCTGGGTCGCCAGTGGTGTGTGGCGAGGTGAAGAGCTCATTATCGAGTGAGTAGATAAATCACCCAATCATGTCGTGATTAGCTTCCCAAGCAAGGCTAACTAGTGATCAAAGCGCCTATCGCCTCACTTGAAGACAGGCAGCATAAGGCCATCTATCGGGAAAAGACGTATTATGCCACAAGCATAACCCGAAGTTCTCTGGAAAAAAATTGCTATTGCGAGACCAACGACACAAAGCATAGGAAAGGGCGGCGCCGGCGGACTGCATTTTTTTTCTTTTTCTTTTCTCTCTTCTCAACGGTATGGCGGAATCACGATGACTCGCCCGGTGTGACGGCAGATTTGCGGAGTTTGAAGCGTGGAGTTTTTTTTCTTCCCGGAGTATTTTTCTTTTCGGCATCGGTTACTTTTGGTTTTGGCGGTAATGGGCCTGCATCGGTATCGGAGTACGGGGCCTCTTCTTTCAACTTTTCTTTTTAATGAGGCGGTAACGGACTTAGGCATGGGGGAGGTTCGAAGCGAAAGAAATCCTGTTAATTTGACGCTTTTTCGAGACATCTGTGGGGTTGGTTGCTGTGAGGTGTTCCCTGTTTGATGGCGGCGCGTTCGGCGTTATTATAATAAGCGTGTGCTCATCCTCGCTCATGTTCGTTTTTTGATGTTGCTTGTCTGCTGGGGACTTGTTTGGTCAGCGAGATACTTGCAGTGGTTGCAGAAGAGCTCACTGCTTTGCGTATCGCTAATAGACGTCATCCTGCAGCGAGACCTGATGATCTCCCTTTCTCCATCTTGCCATTGGTGCTTTCTCGTAATGCTTTCGTTCCGGTTACCGTTCACTTTAAGCTTATGGCAACTTCCAAGCAATTAAGCTTCCTCAACCGGCTTTCGTTGTCGGCCCCAAACGCGTCGTCTGCATCCCCCGTAACCACATCGTCTACTGTCCCGATGGTTCGTGTTTTAATCTCGACAACACAGTCCCCTTGCTGTTGGAACCAGCTTGCGACGTTTAGAGTCTTTTCAATAGCTTTACCTGTGCCCATCACCGTCACCACAGCTCCACGGGCCGTCCCACTGCCACTGCCTCTCTTCAGCGCCTCAACGCGCGCGTGCAAGGATACATTCTTGGCAGCAGAAGTATTACTACGCAGGTCCTTGTCCAAGAACTTCCTGGCCCGCTTCACGACAGACATGAAGGGAGAATTTGAGGACACGTAAATGACCGGCGTCTTGGACGACGCTGGGAGCTGGCGTCGAGTGAGGGGACGCTTCTGAATCCTGGCGCCTAGTCTGACCGTTAGAGACGTTTCAAAGATNNNACCGTGTCCNNNAGTGCCGGTAACAGTAATGTGCCTACCCTGGGGAATTGGGGCCATCTTGCTGTTTGCCCCAGGCACCAGCTCAGACGGGGCGTTTTTTGGCTGTGACATGGCGAATCAGCGAGTGGTGATTGGCCTCAGAGAGCCTTTTCGGATTCCCAAAAGCTTGGCTCAACAGTGATGGCGAAGAAGAAAAAACAATTCAATGAGAACTGCCAATATTCATGAGAAGAAGAATAAGTTTAAAAATGAATGAATATAGAGACGCAACTGAGATGACAACAAGCGTCCCTTTTGCCAACTTCTGTCGCGCAAAAAAAGGTAATATGAGAGGAAGACTTTCATCAATCATGACTGCCTGGCACTTGCTCTTACCTTAGTTCTTCGCCCAGCCCGCTTTTTCTTATCGGCAGCTGTTATCGCCCTGCGCCCCACCACGAACGAACCAGCCATAGCACTGCCAGGAACGTCATCCCGTCCGACTCTAACTCTAGAGCCTCTTCGTTTCCCCAGCTTCAACATCCTCGAAACTGGCCTCTTCTTAGAGGAATGGCTGCCTGTATCCCAGGCTCCGACCATTTCGCCCACCGCTGAACAGCCATGTCTCTGGACATCTGGCCTCCCGTATCCCCGGGGAGCTCAGCATAAAAGTCGCTGAAGCCCAGGTCGGTAGTTTTGATGGCGCGCGCAAGCTGAGCTGAACAGGCAAACGGGGGAGAAACGCAAGTATGCTGATATCTTTCAAGAAACGCGAGCTGGCTTGGATAGTCGCGAGGACTCTCCAGACCTGCGAGGACCTCAAGCATGGCCTGGAGGACTGCTACGCGCTGTTGGCGCCGGTTGACCCTGGCAGCACTCTGGTGATGAGCACGCCGCGCAACGAGCGAGTCAAGGGCACCATCACTCGGGTCGGCACGCGCATCGTCAAGGGGGTAAATAGGATGCTCCTTGTAAATTTGNNNCACATACTGACACGCAATTTGCTCTTCAAGTCTCTCGGTCTCCAGTTTCGAACCATTGCGCAACAGACGCTCACCCTATCGCAAGCATTCCCCATCCACATCCACGCACTCGACACCCTCCATACGCATCTAACCGAATCCATCGATCTCCTCGGCCTTCTCTTATCCAACAGCAAATCATCCGATGTCGAAGCTGACACCTCGTCATCCACTGCCAACCAGGCTCAAGCGCTCTCCTCAGGACTGCGTCTCCTCGCCGACTCCATTTTCAACTCCATCGTACTCCTCAAGGGACCGCCCTTGAACGAGCTAGACACAACCTGGACCACACAGTCCTGTCCATCATCGCACTTTTCGCCTCCCCTGACGCAAAACTTCAGCTTCTACGTCACCCTCCAGGAATGCAGCATTGTCCTCGTCATGCGCGCCCTCGAGCCCGTCGACGCGCCCATGCATTTCGGCACGAAGCTCGGTCTCGCTATTGGCACGTATCGACGCCTCGAACACGACGAAGCCGACATTGTGTTCAAGTACAAGCCCGGNGGAGACGACATGTCTGATACCCGGCGGTTGGCCGCCAACCACAGCCAGCCTCCTATTACAAGGACGTTTTCAAATTCTCAGCTGGAAGAAGTCTATGTGCGGGAAAAGGTCCGGGTGGAGAGTGCAGATCCCAGTCTGATCTCGCTCTATTCAAAACTAGGATATCTGAACATTATGCTAGACCAGGCGCGGCGAAACTTGGATGCCGTCATGAGTGTGCAGTTGAAGACATACACGTAGTAGCCAGTACTTTTGAGCATCTATCATGGGCGAAGATTTGTACATACATTACCGTCATTTTCAAGGACATTTCTGGTTCGATTGGCAGCATATACATGCAAATACCCTCCAATGTAAATCTTTGTCCCAGCTCCATCTCGGCAGTCACAATTCGAGAGGCGAATGGAGCTATAGATGATTTGTTTAAATTGAAAGAAAAGAAAGAAAATTTACATATATGATGCTCTCGTCATGCCATTCTCTTGTATATACAATATACAACTCCTCCTACATGAAAGCCACCTTTGACGCCGCCAAAATAGACAACTCAATCTTGAAATCCAACGCACTGAAAACTGATTGCAAAGCAGGAGAAACAGAGCTTATCGTACAGGCGACCAGGGCATGGGGATGAGGATCCTGGATTGCATGGACTGGATCAGAGGCACCGTCTTGTGCACTGTATCGCTCCAGCCCTCAACCGACCAGCTCTTCTCTCGGCGGGCCCTTCGCTCCTCCAGGTTGGCAAACTGCCAGAGATGGTGGACCGTGTTGAGCTCTCCAATCTGGACGAACCAGGCTCCGACACCTTCCATGACCTCCCTTCGAGCCTTGAGGCCTCTTCTCCAGTGAGTCTCCCACTCCAGCAGGTTGCCGGGGTGGAGAGTATATGATCGAAGCTCAAAGACACCTCCCAACTCGCGCGGGGGAGTGGTAGGCCAGAAGGAAAACTCTTGCATCAGAGAAATCTTCTTGGACTTGATCAACTTGCTGAGCTTCGTGTTGAAATCGGCAAAGTCGGGGTGGTGGGAGATGGAGTGTCGGGATTCGTGGTAACCCTCGTACCGCTGGTACTCCCAAATGTGCACTAGAGTGGAAAAAGTATTAGTTGATAGTTGNNNTGAGCAAAGCACGCGCGCGAAGCTATCCTTACCAAAGGTATCGCAGTCGCCGACCTCTGTTCGCCAACTTCCGACCAGATGAACCTTGTTCTCGGGCGTATTGGCCATCTTGGGGTAGAATTCGCCCGTGAGCTTGACATATTCGTCCACCTTATCCGGCTGAACCTCGTGGAACACAATGGAGTGGACATATTTGCCTCTAGCCAGGACCTGGCTGAAGCTGGCCTCCATCTGTGCCTCCATCTCTCTGCCTTCCTTGGTGCCATAGATGAGGTTCGTCAGCGGCCCCGACTTACGATCAGGCTCGCCGCTCGTGGCCGATGCTGTGGCTCCTGCAGCAGTTTCAGATGAGCTTTGGTCAGGGTTGACAGGGTCAGCAAAGTTCTGGGATCCAAACGCACGAGCTCCCCGTTCCTTCTGTGCTTCCACCAGCTGCTCTCTGAATGCTCTCTGCTTCTCGTTGAAGGTTTCGACCGACCCCGCCGTGGGGTTGATGTCGCCCATCGACGGGGTATGCTTCTGCCTCACAGATGTTGTGGCCAGAGCCCGCACGCCAGCACGCGGAGCTGCGGCGGCGGCACGGCGAGACAACCTCTGAGCAAGCATAATGACGTTGTGGTGGGTTTCGCACAAGACGCAAGGCAAGAAGTTGAAGCTTCAGACAAGGCCAAAGGCAAAGACGAAAACTCTCTAGAGCTGCAGCCTAAAGCGTTCAAGGCACAGGCCAGAGAATTAAGTCCGAATGTCTTGGTTGCTGATAAGAAGCGGCAAGGTCTTTTGCGACAAAGCAGGGAGTAGAGAGCAGAGAGCAGTTTGAGTGGCGGAAGACACAAGACAGGCAGCTGTGATGGAGGGCAGGCTTAAGGGCCGATTGGATACTGTGTTAATTTGGCGCGGTTGGAGAGGCAGAGTCGAAGAGCTCCGAGCAGCCAAGAAGAGGCACGTTGCAGCAAGGGAGCTTCACCCCGCACTATTGAGATGCCCGATGGGGGTCGCTTCGGGTTAATTGGGCGGCGGCGATTGGATGCGAGGCTGTGAGTGTGTGCAGCCGGGCGGTTGTGGGCGGACAAATAGATTAAGAGGGGATGCAATTGGGCGAGATGAGTTTCTTGGTTGATGGCTGGTGTTTGTTTTGTGTGATCTTGAGGCTTGAGGCTTGGAGATGGCGGCCACGAAGGAATGAAGGAGTCTGAGTAACCGGTACAAGTCCAAGTCCAAGTCCAAATCGAAACCTGGGGAAAGCTACGAAGGACGCTGCCACTCCGCTTTTCGGTGCGGAGAAGAACAGGCACAAAGCAGGATTGGGGGACATGATGTCACACCAGTGGTGCTGTGGAGCAGAACAAAGAGAGAAACTTAGGTAATCCAAATATCATGTGATAACTCATGTGATTCTGCTAGGTACATTACAACAGGTACCTTTCGGCCGGTCGAATGAATGCCTTAGGCAGAACATCCTTGTTCGGCTACCGTTGAATCGCTGCTCCGAAGCCTCTGGTTGGACTAAAGGGAAAAAGGCTCGTTTTGAAGACTTCACCAGCCAACTTCGTCCACCCCCGTCTCAACTCAACCGCTCCCTCGCACGACCTCCGCAATACCGCCATCATGTCTTGGTTCGGCGTCGTCCCCTTCAAGAAGTTCCCGGCTCCTTTCCGTACGTCCCCCGCGCCGGCAATTCCTCTCTGAAAATGATGTTCGGGACTGACAATTCGCTGCAGTGAAGCCTTACTGGCCTTTCTTCGCCGCCGGTATGTGATTTTTGCGAACAATCCTCGATCGATTTGGAGACGGTGTCTACGTCGACTATGCGCCGATTGGGCCGGGACTTTGCTGGTATCGTGGTTGTGGGCGGAAACGAGCGTTGACTAACATGGAAAATCTCCCAGGCCTGGTTATTGCTTATGGTGCCAACTCTGCTCAGAACGCCATGATGGCCTGTATGCGCCCTCCCCTCGAAGCTCTCTCCTGGAGCCTGACTGATGACTGACACTATTTGCACAGCCGACGAGTGGAAGAACGACCCTCGCAACCCCAACGCCAAGGCCGCCCCCAAGGCTCACTAAATCGTATAAAACGGAAAAAATGGATTGCGAAGGAAGTTAGTGGAGGAAGGGATATATACTCGGATGGCTCGAGAGCATGTAGCGCGAGAGTCTCGCTGCACTGTATCATAGACTCGCATTCAGGGCTGAATAGACCTTTGTGATGAACAAGCAACAAGTGGTATGAGCTGTGACGTTTGCAGGTATTGTGTGGAAATCTGTGGAGTTGCGAGGGTATTATTTCCTTATGTCTCTAGATTTCATGAGAGAAACGAGTACTGGGCAGCTTGGAACTGCATATCTGAAAGGTCTTGCTGTGATATCAAGGCTACCCTGTGATGTGCTTCAACTTTTAATTCGAACACTAAGCTTATGTGTAAGCTACAACACAAGCCAAATTCTCATGCATTAAAAACAGCTATAAAACACAAACCAAAATAGAGCTCTCAGTCACTCTGTCATCCAAAGCCGTATAAACCAGCCAATTGCACACCCGTCGCTCCCTCCGAGCTTATCTCGGCATCCCAAAACACGGCGCTACGCTACAGAACTTCTAGTTTTTTCCCTCGTCAGCCACGGATTACTAAGTCAATCAATCTCCCAACTTGAGATATACAGTCACCCAACTCACACCTTTTCGCTCACACACTCACTTACATCCCTTTAGATGCAATCTTTTTGTTCAAATCTTGCAAATCTAGACCATCGTCTTTATTTCTTGCGTTTCGTTCATCGTATACATCAGCTTTCACTCTTCGCGCAATGTCTTCAGCGTCTACGCCGATTGGCACGCCTCGACCTGAACAGCAGGCTCAGAAGAATGGCGCGAAGAAGGAGGTCAAGATATTAATGATTCACGGTATGTATAACTTTATTTGTCTATCTCTCTTTGTACAGAATACTTCCGTCATCCTATCTTCATGCCCATTATCTCAACAGTCCNNNCTCACTCCCACCTATTACCCATCTCATCTCATATCACTCTCATACTTCTCTCATAAATCCCAGACACTAACACGATATNNNATAAAAGGCTACACACAATCCGGCGCCCTCTTCCGCGCAAAAACCCGCGCCCTGGAAAAACTCCTCGCCAAAACCCTCGCCCCAATCTCCCTCCTCCCCGTGCTTTCCTACCCAACAGGCCCCAACCGCCTCCTCCCCACCGACATCCCCGGCTTCAAATCCCAAGGCGGCGACGCCCCTTCTTCCGCTGACGAAGACCTCCCCGACACTTGGGGCTGGTTCCGCAAAGACGACGCCACCAACTCGTACCGCCTCTTTGACGAGGGCATGGCCGTCATTGCTGATTCCATTCGTGAGGCTGGCGGCATTGACGGTGTCTGTGGGTTCAGTCAGGGCGGTGCCATGGCGGCCTTTGTTGCTTCCGCTCTGGAGCCCTCGAGGACTATCTTGGATGGTCCAAAGGGAGACTGGGCGAGGAAGCTAAGAGAGGCGAATGGTGGCCGGCCGGTCAAGTTTGCTATTTCGTATTCTGGCTTTTACGCCGGAATTCCTGATCTGGAGTGGCTTTATGAGCCTAAGATTAAGACGCCGACACTTCACTACATTGGTAGCTTGGACACCGTCGTCGATGAGAGCCGAAGCCAGGCATTGGTGGATCGGTGTGAGGAGCCTCTTGTGGTGGTTCATCCTGGTGGCCATCACGTCCCTGTGTCCAAGGAATGGGTAATGCCCCTGGCTGGATTCATCAAGAATCACGCGAGTGCTACCGAGTAGAGGGCGAGCTTATAAAGAAGCAGAAGGAACTGAGAGGAGATGGAGTGATTGAGCGATAGACACGAAACTAGAACCCTAGACTTATTAGAGTGATTTGTTTGTTTAGTTTAGCAAGGCAAGCTACGATGGAAATACAAGAACTTAGACACAAGCATCGCATAAGCGTTACATAACCTCAGATTTCCCTCCAAGGACTATCTAAGCTGTATCATTACAAGCTGTGAAATCCCCACCAAAGCCGTGCCCGCAAGTATTCATTGTAATATTGCTCCTTTTCAATGCGCCATGCCGACCCCTGCCTCCCAATCAGCCGTCTATTTAGATCCCGTTGGCTGGATGCGTGCCATCATCTCCTCCTTGGTAATGAGGTGGTCGATCCTCTCCAAGAGCCCCAGCAAGCTCTTCATGTTGTGGCTCCACTCGTTCAGGACATCGTCTGCGTCTCTAGGCTTGGCGAAGCTGACGATTCGTGCCGGTCGGTCGATCTTGGCATACACAGTCTTGGAGGTGACCAATTCGCTAATGTACTTCTCTGTCTCATCCTCCGCAAGGTCAAGGAGCTCGGTAAGGCGGCTCATCTGGATACGGGTGTAGTACTTGGCAATGACCCGAACGTTGTGCTCGATAACGCGCTTGCGCAAGTCCTCCCACCGCTGGTTGGCCTTTTCATCTGCAGACTGTCCGGGCTGAGCGTCAAAGACGTCGGTGCCGCACAGATGGGGGCCGAATCTCTTGGCGATTTCGGGCCACCGCATCAGCTCGTGGACTGTAAAGAGCCGGAGAAGCTCAGCATCCTCAGAAACCTGAGAGTTTCGGGAGTCTCTGTGTATGCGCTGAAGGAGGTCGTGTTGTTCGTTGTCGTAGGGAGCAAGGATTACAAAGTAGATGATGCGTTGGAGAACCTGCCATGACAAGATATTAGCATCTGAGACAAGGGTGGTATAATGGAGCCAAAGCGCAGGCTTACAGGGCGCNAGTTTGGCGGCGTCTTCTTCGACAGCCTCAGTGTCAAGAACCTGGCGGTAGTTCTTGCATGCGTCCAGGTATTTGTCTTCGTGCTTCGCCAGTGTAATCTGCTGCTCATAGTAGGCCAGCTTCAGATCCGTTGTATCATCCTCCTTTTCCTCTGGGACCTCCTCGCCACGGGCCTTCTTCTTCTCACGCTCCTTCTGTTCCTTTTCCAGCTGCTCAGCCGTCTTCTTGGGCTTTCGCGCAAGGTATCTTGTGCTAATCTTTCGGCCCAGAATGGCCGCCTGTGTCCAGTCACCGCTCTCAATGCAGAGCGCAACTTGGGCTAGGATGAACTCTGTCTTCTCTCGTCGGTCCATGGATCCAAAGGTTTCCACCTGAAGCTCGCATAGAATCTCTGTGGCTGCCTTGACGTCGCCCTGCTGCTTCTTGATGTCGGAGAGGATCTTGGTGACACGAGCGCGCTCGACTTCGACGAAGATTTTTCCTTCAGTGACTGTTCGCAGCGTCTCAATGACGGAGAGCTTCGTCTTTAGATCGGGAGTGTCATCGAGGAATCCGACAACGGTCTGGACCATCTTAGTGATGGCCTGCTTGAGCTGGCTGTGCTTCTTCGACAGGACCAGCGTTTGGTCGTTCATTAAGCTCCAGTCGCCGGCATTTTTGCATAATGTGACGATTGCCACGAGGATTCGGGATGTTGAGGCGAGATCCGAGGCNNNTCGAAGTGTCAGGGGAGCTTTGGAAGCTAGAACTGGTGTGAGTTGGCTTACTTGGCGGGTTTGCTTCTCAAGAGCGGCAAGCTTCTCGATTGCGCCCTGGAGGTTGGTCTGCTCAAACACGTTAACNNNTACAATCCATAAGTACATATCCAACAAGTAGAANNNTACCTTGGCCAGGCTCTCAGCCTCTGGGAGCTGCTGGTCAACCTCCTTGGAGAAGTCCTTCTCGGGCTTGAGGGTGGCCTCGGACATTGTGGCGTTGCTGCGTCGACTCGGCGGCTAGAAGGTGATGCTGGAGGTGCGTGTCGTATTCAGGATCTGAGAGTCGCCGGTCGGGAATTGAAGATCCAAAGTCGACTCGATGATGCTTTGCAAACGATTCAACTCGGGTGGGAGGGTTGGTTGGTCTGATAGTGATTGGCGAGGCTGCTGTGGGTAACGCAAGAGGCACCTGCCTGACGTCCTCAGCGTACTATGTAATCCCGGCCTGGGCCAGCCCCCACTCTGGAGCTGTGGGAACAAAGTAACCCCGGACACAATCGATAAGGCGGCATCAGCTCTTGGGAGCTTTGGGATGCATGACATGTTACATGTATCAGAGCAGATGCACTCATATACAATTGTAAGCTGGATAAAAAAATCAGACAGTCGTTCATTCTTAGTTTTTCAAATAATAATGCTAATATTTCGGCGCTTGGAGACCTTCAATAGCCCAAATTGGATGCTTATTACTCGGGTTTGTTGGCACTGTTCATGCACTTTTGGGAAGTGGACTTATAAACGTCACTTGTGAAGATGTTCAAAGAATAAAAACTGGTATCCAAAGCTGCCATGATGATGGGCACGCCATTTTAATTCATACCCTCTCCGTCTCTACCATTGCATCTATACCTCAATTATGCCTCGAAAACCAATGAAACACCATCGTCACCTGCTGTCACCAATCTCTCGCCAGTCTGTCCCTGCACGAAACCCAGGACACCACCTCCCTCACCGTCGCCCCTGTGGCCCCTCCACTCTTTCAGCAAGCCAGAGTTTCCTCCCTCAGGGGCGCCAGTAGCACCGCTGGCTCGCAGATCCCATCGTCGAACGACACCGTCCATGCCGCAGCTTGTAAGCAGCCATGAGTTGGGCACAAACTCGACCTTGACGACGGAGTGCTCCTCGTGAGCACCGACGAGGTTCTTTCGGATAGCAAAGCGACGGGTTGCGTCAAATACGGTGATGGAGCCGTCTACAGAACCGGCTGCCAGAAGGGTGGTGGGAGGGTTCGTTGATGCGACTGACAGGGCAATCGTCTCGATGCTGTCGGTCTGGCTGTGAAGTGAGGCCAGGATCTGTCCACCAGTGGTCGGGTCGGCGGCAGACTTGCCGCCTCGAGCTGACCTTGCCGGTGCGGCAGCTGTGAGACGGGGAAGAGAGACGATCTTGATAGCACCGCCAGCACCGCCGGTAGCGAGGAATGCGCCCTTGGGGTCAATGGCAATAGAGTATAGACCGCCCTCGACCTCGAATCGCTGATCCTCGGGCGTCAGTGACACAACCGTCTGGCCGTTGTCGTTGGAAAGGCCCTGTGCAGCAGCAAGTCCCCACACATCCCAGACGTATAAGCTGCCGTCTTCGGAAACGGTAGCCAGTAGCTGTCCATCCGGTGTCCAAGCTCCAGCTGTGCAAGAAGCAGTGTGCAAGAAATAGGATTGGACGATCTGGAGAGGGTTGGAGGAGTCTGAGGGATCGATTGTGTAGACCCAGACGGAACCGTCGTTGGCGCCGAGGGCGATGGTGTTGGGATTTGATGGCGAAGGGCAGGGCGCAACCCAGTTGATCTCTTCGACCTCTTGCGCCTCTCCGAGGAGAGTGACCTTGACGCCCGTAGAGGGCTGCACATCCGTCTTCCAGGCTTTGACCCTGCCGTCCAGGCCTGCGCTGACAAGGACCTCACCCTGAGGAAGAGTCCAGGCTAGGGCATTGATGGAGTCTGTGTGGCCCTGTAGAGAATACAGGCTCTCGAGCTGAGTTGTCTGAGGCTGGGCAGAAGGATCGCTGGCGTAGCTCGCGGGGAGCACAGGACGCGACTGGGCAGCAGAAGCATCAAAGAGCCAGCCAGCACCAGGAGCATTGTCGGCCTCACCGGCAGAACCGCCAACGGCGATGAGCGAAGGGTGAACTGGGTGTTGCGCGATGGTGAAGAGAGAGTCTTGGGGCAGGTCGAAGAAGGCAATCGAGTCGTTGTGAAGGATGAGCTCCTCATTGTCGGAGTCCATAGCTAGGTCATCGTCGTTGGCGACCTCTTCTCCCACATCCTCAGCATCGAGGAGGTCGTCGTCGATCTCGTCCTCGGGGCGGTTAGGAGCAGACATTTTGCGATGCGACGGGAGGACAAGAGTAGAAGCGGAGTTTTTAACAGATGCAAAAGGAGAGGACAGCTCGGTCGCCTTTTGACAAAGGGTATAAATAAATAAAGGAAATTGATGGCAAAATCAAAATGAGAAGAAGAATCTCGGATTCCGGAAGAAGAATCAGCTGTTGCTTCAGCTGGAACAAGACGTCACTTCTGCTTGATAAGCAAAATCTTCGGGCTTCTTGAAGCTGGTAGGATTTTTTTTTTCGCCTTTGACCCCTCCCCCGCCATTGGCTTGGAACCCCACCAAGTTGTGAGTGCTCGCCTTCGTCCTCACTAGTAGCAGCTGTACTACCTATATAAGCTTGTTGCTGTTTTTACGTGCCAGCTGAAAGAGCCGGTTCGTTGTTTTGATTGAGATGAAAAGTAAAAAGAATTATAGGCGCTTGGAATATTCTTGTAGTGAATATGAAAGCATGTTAAACTGAAATGTAGGAGAGCTGCACATGGCATCAGCTAGCGTTAACAGCATCTTATATACGCTATATGGGAATGTCCTGCAACCAGCAGACCAGGAAGCAGATGCTTCATTAAACTGTGTTATTCCTTGCTTAAAACGCCCCAAACTCCTATATCCCGACTTGATATCCTTCCGTAGAAATGTTTATCGTGCTGAACCCAAATTCTCAATCTTCAATCACCTCAACCCAGTTCTTCTCAGCCTGTCTCCTCCTCCACCTCTCCTCAGCAGCCTCCCGAAGTATTCGCTCATCCTCCCCAACTTCCGCCGCCTGATCCGCCATTTCCTTGATCTGGTGCTTAACAGCAAGGAGCAGCATCTTATGCCAGCCACTGTGAATCTTGCACCGCTTCCGCTCGCACATGCCCCTGACCTCGTCGCCTTCTCCAAGCGGGTCGTCGACCTTTGACGCTTGGAAGATGACCTCGCCTTCGGGGGATTTGACAAAAGCAGCAAAGGCGTCTCGCGCACAAATAGAGTCTAATCTATTGTCGTAGCCGCATATATCCTCTCCGATTCGGCCGGCGCTGATGGCTGCTCGGCGGCGTTCCTGGACCATTTCGACCAGCGTCATCATCTTTTGGCATAGGAGAGTCTCTTCTGCTAATTTGAATCGAGCGTTTGCCTTTTTGTCCAAATATTCCTTCTCTTCCTCTGTTAGAATCTGAGCGAGACGCTCTTCAGCTGCTGCGAGTTGNNNGCAGGAATGGAGAAAAACTGCCTGCAAAAGCCATGCGCANNNATATTTACCTGATTCATCTCCATTCATCTCAGACGGCTTGCCTGAAAACGGCGCCCTTAAAGTCCACGAGCCATCTCCATCGATAGTGGCAAGGTCGCTACTTAGCAGTGCCATGAATTCTTCCTGCGACAGCTCATCGCTCAGCGCAGCCTTTGTCCTGGCCTTGGGCAACTTGCTCAGCATGCGCTCCCACCATATCTGACCATGCTCATCCGAACAGAAGACGCTTGGCGGACTGTGTGTTAGACGAGCCGCCTTTCGACACGAGCCCAGTGTGCATGTCTTCTTGTAAATCGTCATCAAGTTGTCTGTCGTGCAGTTTGGACAGATGAATTTTTCAATGAGGCTCTCTCCAACATCCTTGGCGAGGTGCACGCACTCTCCGTGGAACCAGTCCTCGCATCTCTCACAGCAAATCATCCAGCGGTGGTCGTCTGGCCCTCTGCAGATGCAGTATGGTCCATTGTCAGACTCGTCATCTTCGTCGGATGCATCCTCAGCCGCGGTACTGTTGGCCTCACTGCCCACCGTCGATCTGGCTGACTTTGGTTTTTTAGGGTCCCGTATAGACTTTGGGCGTTTTGAAGGCTTCTTCACAGTAGAGGCTGTGCCCTTCTTCTTCTTCGCTGCGGATGTTGAGCCTGCCATGGAGGGTGCTGGATCTGTGGTCTCTGCAGTTTCTGTAGAGGGCAAGGGAGTCGAGGATTTGAAGGCTGGGACGGCATCAGAGTGAAGTGGAGCGGGCGAATTCACCGCGCTCTCACTTTTGATGTCCTCATCAATAAGCTCGAATCGCGTCTCCATGATGTAGGGTCCTGTGTCTGCGCCTGTGCTTATCCGCGTCGGATCCATTGTTAAGGCTTTGAGTAGAGCATGAACGCTGCAAGTGAAATTGCCCCCAGCCAACAAGCAAATGCTGAGTTACCCCAGCTTCGGCACAATACAGAAAAGTTTAACACGGCCACACAAGACAAGTCATTCCCCTAGTCAGTATACAAGACTCTATGACAATGAGATATCACAATTACAGTCTTGGGTTGAGACTGTTGAGCTGCGTTCAAGGGGCGTTCATACTGAAAGACGGAATTTGTACCTGACTAAGCCTTTCAGTGCCATCGTGTAGTCACTAGGACCGCTGTAAGGGAGGATCGCTGCTCTGTCGGCAGATATCCGGCGATTTGACATGGATCTGGCTAGTGGCATTAATAAACAAAAAAAGCATTAACTTGCTCACGACGGCATGGTGGGGCAGCATCTGTCGATATTTGGCAAGCTTCAACTTGCCTTTACCAAGACAGCGCAACAACAATTGCGGCGCGGAAACCATGTCGCATTCAATCGCCTCATCAAGGGCCCTTCAGGGCGCCCTGCGGAATCTCCCTGCGCAGCAATGCCGGCGATGCTTCTCGAGCGGCGCATTCCAGCCGAAGCAGCTCCGGCCGGTCCTCCCACGATCGCCGGTCCAGTCCCGACAGCCGATTACACAGAAGCGAACGAAATACAAGACTATCGAGCAGGCAAAGAGCCGGTATAGCACAGGGGTATGGAAAGACTCTTTGAATTTGGCTGGATTTTGATCAGCTTTGTAGAGTCATGGGCTGTGCTAACTCGTTGGGTAGCCTTTCTCGTTGAAAGCCGCCATCTTGTTTGTGGCTACATGCGGTGGACTGGTGTGGTACTTTGAGCATGAGAAGGAGCGCATGCAACGAAAGAGAATAGCAGAGGCCACCAAGGGCGTCGGTCGTCCCAAGGTTGGAGGAACCTTTGAGCTGACGGATCAGAACGGCAAGACGTTTACCAGCGAGATGATGAGAGGCAAGCACTCATTGGTAAGCAAGCTTTGAAAACACACGATTACATCTGATGAGATAATCTAACTCGGCCAGGTCTATTTTGGATTCACTCGCTGCCCCGACATCTGCCCCGAAGAGCTCGACAAGATGGCCCGCATGCTGGACATTGTCGATGCCAAGATCCCCAACAACGAGCTTCTGCCCATCTTTGTGACGTGCGATCCGGCCCGCGACGACCCCCCGGCGCTCAAGAGCTACCTCGCCGAGTTCCACCCCAAGTTTATCGGCCTGACGGGAACATACGACCAAATCAAGGATCTCTGCAAAAAGTACAGGGTGTATTTCAGCACGCCGCGAGATGTGAAGCCCGGCCAGGATTACTTGGTTGACCACAGCATATACTTTTACCTGATGGACCCAGAGGGCGACTTTGTAGAGGCACTGGGCCGACAACACTCGCCGGAACAGGCGGCTCAGGTGATTGTTGACCATTTGAAGGACTGGAAGAACAGCCACTGAGCTGTCGTTGTTGCGGAGACGAAGAGCGCAATGTAAAACGACTTGTTTGTAACAGTAGTGTACCATTAAGCCATAGAAGGATGGATGCTCAAGAAGCAATGAACCACTCAATTTTGACATAATGAACGCATCGCATCATATTATGTCTCATTCATCCTTATTTGTCTTTATTATGTGATAAGATTGAACATTCATAGGACTCTAAACTGCAAGTTTACGTGCAGTTGACCTGCGTTGATTTGGTCGCCTTCTAGTCGTAGCGGAGGACGCCGCCTAAGATAGTGGAGATACGGATCCCGGCCAGTATCGGCGCCCTGCGACTCTACGGCCACATGAACTTGCTCCCGCATACTTGTATCTCGACAGTCACAACGCCGTCTTCTAGCGCAATCACAGCGACGCCTCTGGGATCGATTGGCAATATCACGACGATCAAGGCCGAAAGGTTTCTGCTCACCAAATGTCGCGCGCACGGGTTTTGGGCCGATGCCGGCCGGCGTCCGTATCGCGACTCGGCCTCATCACTCGGCCAGCTTTCAACAGCTTCAACGCCGGTGCAACTCGAACGAGCACCGTAAGGCGGGGATTTCATGCAGCGGCATTTCTGCACGAAAAAGTGAATTCGACTTCTCGGTCCTTTCAACAGGGTCCCGTGGACGACACCTCACGCAAAGCTTTATCCGAGATTGCCTTTGCCTTTGAGTACGTTGGTNNNAGCTATCCAAAGAGGGCGCACATAATGACTAAGAGCGTCGAAACCACAATCGATGGAGTCTTGTATCAGGGTTCAAGGGCGATTCCAGGAGCCAAGGAAATGCTCAGGAAGATCAGATCGCACGACATCCGCTACGTTTTCCTGACCAACGGCGGCGGCAGTCACGAAGATGCCAAGTTCAAATCACTATCTAAGCGTCTGGGACTCTCGGAAGACGAGGATGTGATCCGCAACAGGGTCATCCTCTCGCACACGCCGATGCGAGGGTGGGATGAGAGCGTCAAGAAGCAAGGAACAGTGCTGATTACGGGATCTCACCCAGAGATTGCTCGCAGGGTAGCCAACGAGTCGGTGNNNACCCCATGCCCTCTGCAACGTCTTGGCGAGAAATACNNNCATGGGACTTGTGTAAGATACGGATTTGCCAGGGCCGTGACGCCGGCAGACATCATCGAAGCAAACGACAAGGTGTATCCGTTTGACAACTTGCGAGAGAGCCTTCACAGAGAGTCGAGGCCGCTTCCCGATGGCAAGATTGTATCAAACACCATTGACCCCTACAGCAAGGACGTGCCGGCGAACCAGCTCAAGATTGACCAGATCCTTGTCTGGAACGACCCGAGGGATTGGTCCCTGGACATTCAGGTGATCCACGATCTGCTCATCTCGCATCGCGGTTATCTAGGCACGATTTCCGACAAGAACGGCAACGCTCAGCTCCCCAACAACGGATGGCAGCAGGACGGCCAGCCACAGCTCTGGATCTCCAACCTGGACCTCTTGTGGAAGACGGAGTACCCCGTCAACCGCTTCGGAACAGGCGCGTTTGTCGAAGCGCTAAAGGGCGTGTGGGCCGCATCGACGGGCGGCGCCGAGCTGCAGTTCAGCGCCTTGGGCAAGCCGTCGAGACACACCTACGAGTACGCACACGACCGGCTGCTTCACCACGCGCCCGAGGAGCCGCACGGCAAAGGGGAGAAGAAGAAGCCGCTGAGGCGGGTTTACATGATTGGCGACAACCCAGAGAGTGACATCCGGGGCGCCAACGAGTTTGCGCCGGCGGACGGGACGGAGTGGGTTTCGATATTGGTCAAGACTGGCGTGTGGAAAGAGACTGCGGCGGAGAGGGAGCCGAGGTACAAGCCAACGGTGATTGTGGACGATGTGGTTGAAGCGATTGCGTGGGCCATGAGGAATGAGGGAGTGGATGTGACGAGGGAGTGGCTGGCGAGTGAGGATTGGGTCTAGATGAGTCCGAGTGTGGTAGATTCCTTTGTTCAATTTTTTGTTGTCTCACTTCATTTCGGGCAGCGACCTGAGTGGCTAGAGTATGCGTCGGATAGAGCCAATAGAGCGCAAATAGAGCCAATGGATTTGTACGAGCATGCTACTAGAAAGTGCGCACGCGAGCACACGAGGGAAAAGTGGGTTGGGAAAAGGCCCTCAGCCCTTTGAGGCACGCTTGGGATTTCCTCATGCGGCGACCGAGAGAACGGGGATGGCTCTCTCTTCAGGGGGATAATATCTAGACCATGTGTGCCTGTCCATGTTCATGTATGTCTCGTATGTGTGGCAATGCACCATGCAGGCTCTCAGCTATATCCAGGCACTGTGATGCATGTAGTACATAGGGGACGGAGAATGAGGATGGGATGGGATACAGGAGGACAAGATAGGATAAGACAAGGGGGCAAGCGTTCGTTCGTTTGGTTGAATGAGTGAGTGGAGGTTTGCTAGTCTTGGGTAGTTTGCTGCATAGTGGAGAGAATAGAAGGCTTATCACATGTCTGGCCGTCCATGTCCGCCAACGACAGGCCAAAAGACCACCTTGTCGGTGCAGCGCGACGGGCCGCGAGTCCCCTTGGCTTGAACCTTGTGAATCCCCTTGAAAGGGTCCAGTATCAGCATGAGAAAAAGTAAAATAGACATGGAAATCGAAATAGGATCAGCACAGTCTAGAGCCCAAAGCCACCTCCTGCTGCTACGTCATACAGCTGTTACGTCGACACCTCTTCGTTGCTCTCCCGGTCTATTTCTTGGTTAGCCTTGTGCGATCCCTCCAACAGCCCAGCCTAGTTCAAATCCCTTATCACAACTCAGCACGACCTGTTTTTTCCTCCTGGGCTTGTTGCTAGCACGAAAAAACAGCGTGGCGTTCACTCAGGACCAGTAGCACCTTGTCACAGCCCAGAGTCTTGACTGGGGTCACGAGGGCTGCTTTTGTCCTTCCCCAGATCCCTTCCTGTTTCCCTACGCTCTCACTCTTTTTCCTCTACTTTGTCTTTCTTAACTTTCACTTGGACACAGTTCTTTCTTTTACCTTTCCCCATCTTTCTGTCGCTAAGCGAAGTTCTGTCGACAATATTAGTGGACGTTAATTCTGGAACCGGATTTTGTTTCCACGCGACACTCTCTACTAGCGACTTTTCTTTTTTGTTGAGCCGTCTCGAAGCGCCTGGAACCCCCACGCCAACTCTTTTGCGCCTCTGTTCACAACACTTGACAACTGCAACATTCCTGTCCACCACAAAGAAGAACCTCGCATTGTCTGACGCAAATGTCTGAAACCCCAACCCATCCTCCGGCGCCCTTGCGCTCGGCGCTCAAGATGGACGACGAAGCGGTGCGAACTCCGCCTGCCAGCGGCACTCTGAAAGGTACGTATGAGTGAACTATTTCCAAGCCAATGACGCCGAAGGAGGTTATATCGCCTTTACTCTACGACTGCGAAACTCCCACCGCGAACTGGACAATGCTTTCCGCAATGATCGAGCGTCTGCCATATTGCTTCGGTGACGATAATTTCGCCTGTTGTAGCGGGGTTCAGCTGGTGGGGTGAAACGACATGTCGACGTCTTTTGCTGTCCCGGTCGTTTCGATCTCCTTCGTGCGCTTCTCGTCGTGTTGCCATCGGCCGATGAGGTAAAATACTGGAATAAGAAAATGTGGAATGGAGTACCGAGCCTGGGCTTACACTCGTCACAGCCGTGCAGATTGCCGATCCTGTCCCCGAGGACTATATCGAAGACGATTCGCACCATGGCAAGCAACGCCGTCCAGCGGCTCCCGCTCGCCGATTGAGCGGCAGGCTGTCTGCAACTGCTTCCCCGGCGATTCGACCTGTGGACGATACAACTCTCTCGTCTCACCATCATAGTCATAGCCATCGTCGAAACCACCAGAGCGAGAGGATTCTGGCCCAAGTTGGAGAATGGCTGGAGCGCGAGCGCCAGAAGGCAGTGGCTAGGAAACAGAAGCCTCGTCGGCGCAAGTCCAAGTCTCCCCCGTCCGACCAGGCACAAGCCGAGGCCGGTGCGGCCCCTACGGCTCCTAGCCACCCTACGCGCGAAAGATCGAATTCCACAAGCTCGCAATCTAGCGACATCTCCTTCGATGGCTTGCAGCATATTCTGGAGAGTTCCATGGCTTCCATGGGACTTACCACGCTTCCAAAGTACAGCCCGCGAGTTGGCCCCAAGCACCGACGACCGGGTTCGCGCTCGGCTCTTCATCGTACTGCCTCTTCGGATACCGATTACGTTGATGGTGACGCCATCGTTCCTAGCTGCGATGCTTGGCTAGACAACTCCAAGACAATGAGCTACACCGGTGGAGCCAGCATCAGCACGGATGATGTATCAGCTCAGGCGACCAAGGCCGAAAAGGAGAAAGAAGCATGGACTGTTTTCAAGAACGAGATTCTACGCATAGCCCACACTCTGAGGCTCAAGGGGTGGCGCCGTATCCCCCTCGGCAGCGGCGAAGCCATGTCTGTTGAGCGATTGAGCGGCGCATTGACCAACGCCGTATATGTCGTCACTCCACCGGCAGATCTACCCCAGGCAGACGGCAGGAAGCCGCCGACAAAGGTGCTGCTTCGAGTTTATGGACCTCAGGTGGAGCATCTTATCGACCGAGAGAACGAGCTCCAGGTGCTACAGCGACTCGCGCGCAAGAAGATTGGCCCACGACTTCTAGGAACCTTCAAGAACGGGCGCTTCGAGCAGTTCTTCAATGCTATCACGCTCACTCCGCTGAACCTGCGAGAGCCTGAAACCTCGAGACAGATTGCTAAACGTATGAGGGAGCTGCACGATGGCGTTGAGGTGCTGTTGCACGAACGTGAGAATGGGCCTGGTGTCTGGAAGAACTGGGATCAGTGGCTGGATAATGTCGGCCGCATCACCAGTTTCTTGGACAAGGAGCTGGAGAAGACGCCTGAGGCCGAGAGGAAGAACTCTCTTGCCCAAGCCTGGAAAATCAACGGTTATGTGTGTGGTGTTCCCTGGGAGCAGTTTAAAGAGGTTGTGATCAAGTACAGGGCCCATCTAAACAACTGCTACAAGGGTCACCGGGCCATCAAGGACAGGCTTGTCTTTGCGCACAACGATGTGAGCACCTTCTTTACACCCTTGATCTTTTATTGGAAGCTGACCCTTTTTTAGACTCAATACGGCAACATTCTTAGGATTCGTCCTGATGACGAGAAGTCGCCACTTCTGCAGCCTGCAAACAAGCACAAACAACTTGTCGTCATTGACTTTGAATACGCAGCCCCCAACACGGCCGGTCTCGAGTTTGCCAACCATTTCACAGAATGGATGTACAACTACCACGATCCAGTGATTCCCTTTGCTTGCCACGCCGATCGTTACCCAAGCCTCGAGGAGCAGAAGCGCTTCATTAGGGCATACGTGGACCATCGCCCGCAGTTCCCGCAGGCCAGTTCGACACCCCGACTGACACCGCTTGATACTCCCAGCGCCGCAGCTACGCCATCGCTTCTGCCGACGACGTCCAGCAGCTCCATTGTCGACTTTATGCTGGATGCTCGCTACCCTGGTGGGGACTGGGGCGCAGTCGAAAAGGCGCGCGAGGAACAGGCCGAGCAGCAGGTGCGAGAGCTCATCGAAGAAGCTCGGCTCTGGCAGCCGGCGAACAGCGCCCAGTGGATTGCATGGGGCATCGTGCAAGCCAAGGTACCGGGTCTGGACGGAACCCCTGTTGAGGAGGAACCTGGTGCGGACGAATTCGATTACTTGAGCTATGCCCAGGACCGGGCCATGTTTTTCTGGGGAGATGTTGTGCAGCTGGGGCTTGTCAAGCTGGAGGAGTTGCCGGAGGCACTGCGGGCGAGGATCAAGATTGTCAAGTACCTTTAAGCGTTGCGGCCACAATTTATGTATCATGTTTGGTGTTTTGTTTTGTTTCTGATGCTTTGCAGTTGATTTGAATCGTTTGGTGTGCGCAGATTCTATTTAGTATTGTACAATTAGAAGCAAAATAGGAGTAAGCTAGCGTGTCTGTATAAATTTATTTTAAATGCTGCCTGTATACGTGTGTATTTTGTATGTAACAATGTTTTAAACTCAATATACCCATATATCATGTCCACTCATGCATCCAGTTTCAATCTTTCCAACATGGCATCAATCTTTTGCAGCAAAATCTGGTAATTGATGGCATCCGAAGCAAACTCATCCTCGGCCGTCTCCCCGTCCAACGTCCGCACCGCTTCGTTCCCTCCTTCAACCTCACCATTTTCACTCATCTTCACACCGTTCGCCTCGTTGCTCTCACTCTCCTTCACACCGTTCGCCTCGTTGCTCTCACTCTCCTTCACGCTCTCCTTCAAGTCAAACTCAGCAACAACAGCAGCAGCAGCAACAGTCCCATCAACGACGTCCGCCGAGCCGTTCGCCAGCGCAGCCACCATCTGGGCGCTAATCTCGCCGTCCTCGTCCATCATCTCCTCGAGGCCGGCGTCTTCGAAGCGCAGCCGGAAGCGCTCCGAGAGGTAATACCGGATGTCGTCGAGCAGCTCAATAGTATCTGTTTCTTCACGCTTGGTGATGCGGTCTGCGCTTTCGCGGATGAGCTCGTGGAAGTCGGGCTCGTCGATGTAGTCCTCCAGACGCTGGGCGAGGTACCTAGCGGCGAACTCTTCGAGGCGCTGGACGCGCAGGTCCCACGCTGCGTGGATGACGTCGTAGATGTTGATGGGCTCTACTTCGACTACTTCTACTAGTTCCTCTGTTGTTGCGTTTCCTTCAGTGGTAATGTTGTGCGTGCGGTCGATGAGGGCGTTTGTTGTGCCGCTGCCGAGAGTGCTGATGGCGATGGCGGCCTTGTTCTTGAGACTGTCGAGGAAGAGCATGTCGGCGGCGTAGAGCAGGTCCAGCGCGTGCTCGAGTGGACATGGGGCGTTTTCGGTGTAGAGGAAGGACAGGATGAGCTCCAGCACGGCGGGCGTGCAGTCGAGGGTAATAACATGTAGATGCTCTGACTTTTGCGACTCGACAAAGTCGCCCGAGAACATCTTGTCAAAGTACTCGCTACGGATGAGCATGGCCTTGTGGGCGGGATACAGGACGGATTTCCTCGCCTTCTTCGCGCCGTTGGTCTGAGAAGAGGAGGAGGAGGGGCCGATGGGGATGCCGGCGGCGGTGGTGTAGTATCCGGAGGTTGAGTCGGCAGGGCCGCCATCGGATTCTTCGCCGGCGGCTTCGTCTGCTCGCAGGAGGATATCTGCAAAGATGGAGTTGTCGTGCTTCCACCGGACTTCGTCGACGCGGTCTGTGTCGACGACCATCTTGTGTGCCAAGACGCTCTCCTGGAAGAAGTTACCCAGCTGGTTTAACGCCCTCTCGACCTCGTCTTGATACCGCTGCCGTGCCAATCGACGGTCATTTCCCACCAGGATGGCCTCCCACAGCTGTTCAATCTCGAGCAGCTTGCTGATCTTATCCAGGCCCTTGGCAACCTCCTCCTCGGTTGCTGTGCTGCCTGGAGGAGCAAGATCCCTCGGTACTTCTCCCAGGTAGATATACCGAACGGCAATCTGGAATGCCTCCACAGGAATAGTCGACGATACTTTCCATGATGCTGTTTCCGGAGCTGCTTCGAGTTTCCTGCGAAAGTAGGGCGTCCTGGATGCCAGCAGGAACTTATGCAGGTTGAAAGACTTGGTCTCGGCATCAAGCGAAATGTCCGTCGTGTTCGGAGCCGGACGGCCCAACAGGGTAGAAATGTGTGATGACCAGTAGACGTAGGGATCTGAGCTCTTGGAAAAGTCATACTGCAGCAGCAGGTTGCGAATTCTGTCGTTGAGGGCGTTGTAAATGCAGCGCTCTCCCTGAAATGTGTTTCTCTCGGCGAGGGCACCTATACATGGGCATAAGGACTTAGTTTAATAAGGTGCTCATTGTATAACGTCCAACTTTATGAATCCGGTACAAGACAAGATGTAAGTACTAAGGAGATGACATACCGGATTCTAATAACAGCTGGACCAGCTCATAATGCCCACACAAACTGGCCTACATCGATTCTCGTCAACTCCCAACCCCGCCATTGATTGCCCCTCGCCACAGCAAAGCACTCACAATGATCAAGGGCGTGTAATCAAACTTGTCCTTGCCGTTGATGTTGACGCCCATGCCAATGAGCTCCTGGCACTTGCGCAAATCGCCCCGGCGGCACGCCAGCAGGAAATCATGAAACTCTGCACTCGTGTCGAGCGGGTTCTCGTCCCGCAGCACGCCGCTCTTGATCAGGAGGCTCTCCTCGCCCAGCTTGCCTTCGAGCTCATGCTTTCCCAGCACCATTGTATGATGTAGTATTTATTCCAACTCCAAGATGAGAAGAAGAAGAAGACAGAAGGGAAAATAAAACTTAGAAATGATTTCGCTATATGATGGTATACAGAGAATGAAATGAGAAAAATGGATGGATGGATGGATTATGTAAAGGCCGTCTTACGGAGATAACTTTGCCGCTTATCGGGTTTTGAGCATGTCACCGGAACTTGCCATCGCGGGCCCGCCCGTGCTATTACTCCGGGCTTTTTGTACAGCGTCATTCGGGCAATGGATGTCATCAATGTCATAGATGTGTCTTTTTGCCTTGATTGCTCCCGGATTATCTGTTTTGCAAAAGCTCCGTCTTACTAAGTGCATCTTGTATGTACAGTGTCGTGTACAGTAATAAGTGTGTTGTTCTACATGAGACTAACAATTACCCTAAACCCAAGGCCAACTTTGCAGCTTTCTTGCTCGTGACCGCCACAGCAAACGGCAGAAATGACAATTACACCAAATGAGAAAGAAAAAGAAAAGAAAAGACGCCACCAAATGACACATTGACTTTTGCATCACGCATCACACGTCACACGCCAAGCCACAACGTTTTTTGACGGCCAACGGCACTCCGGTTTGCTCCCCAAGTCCCTATCGATAAGCGGATACACCCCGGCACTTCCCTTTTCGGCCCGTTGCCATGGCAGCCACACGATTTGTTTACATCCATCCTGCACCAACATCCCCGTTTTAGCTGCTTAGCGGCCTGCGAATTGGCGGAGCAAGGGTCCCTTTTGGCCGCATCGCAGCAACTGGTCGTCCGTCTGCCGCACAGCAGCAGCACAAAGGTGGAAACGCACGCACTGCTTTGGGCTTGGAGCCGGTTTTTCTTGCTAACAAAGCCATCAGGGCCCGCCCCATTTAGGTGCTGAGCCGTTGCTCTCTCTTGTCCATTGTATTACCTTTCCGACATTCACACTTTTTTCTCCTCCTCCGAAACAGCATCACCAGAACAAGCTTTTTCTCCTAGTGTTTTCGTTTTTTGGCTTTGGTACGAACTCTGAACAAGCCCCCGAGGAGAGACACAGGATATACATTTTTTTTTTGGTCGCCTTTTATATATCCTCTTAACCTTGTCTGACGCCCCTCCCCTCCCCCTCCTCCTCCTCCTTCGTCCTCTTTCTCTTCCCTGGCTGCAAAGTCGGAACAGGTTCCTTTATGGGGCTCGGAAGCAGACAAGCATCGTTGGTACCGCCGTGAAAGCCCCTCAACATGTCGTACGAGGACAAGTACGAGACGCTGGAGAAGATTGGTGAGTTTAAAACAGAAGCGGCATGTCTTTGTTTTTTTGAGTTCGTTGCCAGCNNNAACATTGGCGGCTGCCTTTCTCCCCCTCTCGGCCATGGCTCCTTTGGCATCATCCGCAAAGTCCGCCGCAAGGCCGACGGCTTCATCATGTGCCGCAAGGAAATCTCGTACCTTCGCATGTCGCAAAAGGAGCGCGAGCAGCTCCACGCCGAGTTCCAGATCCTGTCCCATCTCCGACACCCGCACATCGTCGCATACTACCACCGCGAGCACCTCAAGGCGAGCCAGGACCTGCATCTATACATGGAATACTGCGGCAACGGCGACCTGGGCCGCGTCATCAAGGACCTGCAGTTGAAGGGCCAGAGAGCCCAGGAGAGCTTCGTCTGGAGCATCTTTAGCCAGCTGGTTCTGGCCTTGTATCGCTGTCATTACGGCATCGACCCTCCGGAGGTCGGCGGCAATGTCTTGGGCGCGGCGGCGGGAATGGCTCCCAAGACACCAGCCGGAGCTATAACGATTCTACACCGAGACTTGAAACCTGAAAATAGTAAGAGTTTTCTACATTGCGCATCCTCGCTGGGAGAATTGCCTGGTGTTGTGTTTTGGCGAAAANNNACTGACCCGACCCTCTGCCTAGTCTTCCTCGGTGAGGACAATTCCGTTAAGCTGGGCGACTTTGGCCTGTCCAAGATGATCAAGTCGCAAGATTTCGCTTCCACCTACGTCGGTACCCCGTTCTACATGTCGCCCGAGATTTGCGCCGCCGAAAAATATACGCTCAAGTCCGATATTTGGTCGCTGGGGTGCATCATCTACGAGCTCTGCGCTCGCGAGCCGCCCTTCAACGCAAAGTCGCACTACCAGCTGGTCCAGAAGATCAAAGACGGCAAAATCAACCCCCTACCAGACATGTACTCTCCCGAACTCAACCAAGTCATCAAGGACTGCCTCAAAGTCAACCCGGATAGGAGACCGGACACTGCGCAGCTGCTTAACTTGCCGGTTGTGCGGCTCATGCGGAAGGAGAAGGAGGTGGTTGACCTGAACAAGGCGCTCAAGGCGCGCGAGGAGATTCTTCGCGAAAAGGAGACGGAGCTGAACTTGAGACTAGTGAACCTGGACAAGGACAAGCACCTGATACGAGAGGAGCTTGATGCGTCTATTCGAAGAGAGTGGGAAGTCAAGGCCCGGCTAGAAATCGACCGCCACATTAGTATCGAGGTGGAGAAGCTCAAGAAGCAGTTTGATGAAGAAGTCAGGAAGCACGTGGAGAGAGAGCTGCAGAGCCGCCGTAAGAGGACTCCGTCGCCGCCGACAAGACAAGTTCAAGTTCAGGTTCCAGTTCAGGTTCCAGTTCAGGTTCCAGCTCAGGCCGATTCTCCNCCTACAAAATCGGAACACGCGCACACGTCGTCTGCCGATGGAAGCGGCGACGAGTTCCCTTCAACCACCGACATCACCGAGCTCTCTTACTCAAATGAGAGCCCCGACACCAGCAAAGAAATCAAGCGGACGGCACGGACGCCATATACCAGAGCGCAGACGTTCGCCGGCCAAGTGAGCACCCCTATGGACGTTGATATGACTTCACCCGGCGCCATGGCCATCGCAACGCTGTCACTATCCCCACGCCGCCACGGAAACACGAAGGCGCGGACGCATCAAGGTAATATCTTTATTGCGAATGCGACGACGACATCCAATCCCGAGAAGTGGGAGAGAGAGGGCGCCAGCCTGGATTCGGACGACGAAGATATCACGCCCCCTTCGCCAACGCGACATAGGTCCTCTAGGAATCCCTTTACCAGCAAGAACCGGCCGATCCTCAGTTTGAGCTCACAGAAGACGTCGAGTGTTGCCGCCCGCATTAGGACCAGTGGCGCCAGCTCGAGCGGCTTCGTGTCCAAGCAGGCTGTTGTGCCACCGGCGCAGACAAGCAGCCGCACGCGTTCTCCAGCCAGCCGGTTGACTAAGATTCCCTCCGTTGCGAACCTGGGGCTGCAAAATACGGTCAGCGAGACTAACACTCCCTCGCCGATATCGTCGTCATCTTCATCCTCGTTGTTGGGCCATTCCCGCAAGTTGTCCTCTAGGAAGGACGCATCCGATACGCTCAGCAAGGCGACTAAGAGCAACCTTAAGGGCCGGACGCTCGTCGAATTGCAGCAGGCGCGTGCAGGGGGCCGGCCCATGAGCGTCTCGAGCGCGCCGGTGGGCGAGAACGTGAGTCCTAAGAGATCCAGAACCTCGGCATACCGGGAGCGCGTGGTCAGCTCCGGATACGCTGAACCGGTGGCCGTGTGGAACCCGGATGTGGATGAGATGCCGAGTCCGTTCCTGGACCGGCGCCGCATTGCGAGGGTTTAGGAGGCCCTGTGGCGGTGAAAGTTGGAGGGGAAGACGAGGAAACAAGAAGAAAGTAAAAAGAGAAAACAGAAAAAAAGAAGCTTGCTTTCCTTCGGGGAGTTTGGCAGACTGGATTGTTTTGGCTCCTTTTTAAGAATATGCTTTGCAACGGCGGCCCCCCTTTTTTTGCTTTTCGAGGGCTGCTGCTGTGCAACTTCATCTCATTCATGCATGGCATCAAAATTGCATAACATCGATTGATCACCGACATCATACCGCGAAGAAACCACATACATATGGATACCATACATTGTACCTCTTTTACACCATTTGATTCTTCTAGCTGTTTTTTGCTTTCTTGTCAGAACATGGCTGGGGCGAACCTCATTTTTCGACCTTTTTTCCCCCTTTGCATGGAACATTCAACATGCTAAGAACTAGCATTCAGCACGAGTTGCGTTGCTCGTGTGTTAAATTCGTTTAATCATCATGTTGTTTCCCCCTTTTGTCTTTCTTTTTTTGTTTATATTGACGGACATCTTCTTTTTTGGCATTCGCTCAATGGGGAGGGGAGAGCGTGAAGACGAGTCAGATTGTGGGCTCAGCAGAGCTCTTGGACTTGAACTCCGTCTTTTTTTACAGCGGGAAATGGGGAGGAAGCAATAGATGCGGAAGTCATTCAGCAGACAGCACAACCCCCAACGGGATGGAGTTCTTTTCCCTTTCTCTCTCGTTTTTTCGCCCCTCCTTCTTTTTTAACTTCCTTTCTTGTCATGTATTTTGTGTTTGTGTTCTTTTATTGTTTCACTGTTATGAAGAAATGTGGCGTGTGGGATGAGGACTTTTTTTATTTAAGCTGGCCTGGGTAGGCTGGTCATCTTTTTTGGTTGGTCTTGGTCTTGGGTCTTTTGCTGTTTTGGCTTTGGCCTTTGGTTTTAGGCGTTTTTGGGAGAGATGGAGATGAGATGATTACATATAACCAACCACAAGACCAATAACGATATTTCAGAACTACGGAGTGCTGCTTGTGATGTTGTATATCTGCGTGTTTATGATTTGAGATTGGCGTATCGTATGTCTGTGTGTTTATGATTTGAGTTTGGCATATTGTATGTCTGTGTGTTGGTGATTTGGGCTTGGCGTATACGGTTGGGCGCTTGAGAAAAGACGTACTACTACTCCTCCTCTTGCGGATGAGACGGGGCATCTACTGGTGTATTGAATGGATCGATTTCTTTTTGCTGTAGCTGCGTCTGTATCGGATCATGTGCGATATTTCGCGGAATGAAAGACGACTGGACGATAGATATCCCTTTTGCCATAGGTTGAGCTTTGGTCCACTTATGCAATGTCGAACTCGCAGCAGAGGAGAGACAGAGAGCATGCGTGCCATGTCATCATCTAGAGCGCCGTCAGATTAGCAACGCAAACCATATAAAAGAAAACGATAAATCCGTCACTGCATCACAAACGAACCAAGACGATATCTTGGACCTCTTCTCCCCCTCCAAAGACAACGACAAACATGCAGCGGCACAACTCACGAACCAAAATGCTCTGATATGCCCATTTGCGTCCAATCAACACGCCTCCGAATATCTCTCCACTCACTCTAGCCAGCTGCCCAGCTCCAGTTCGACGGGGTGAATGAAATCATCTTTTTTAATCCATTGGATCGGGTCGAGTGATTATGCAGCCATTGATGCGGTGACGGGACTCTCCACAACCAACCAGCAACCCGGTCTACACCGAAATTGACAGACGGCAGAAGGGAGGGGGCAAGACCAAGAGAAGAGGAAGCTGATTATGGCTGGCGCCTTTGTTAGATGCGCCAGCTCACATTACGTCTTAAATAATACTAATAGTTGACTAAACAATGCGCTGCTGCGTCTTGATGCATACCGCCTCGCCTCGCCTCGCCTCTCCACGGGAGGGGATGATTGCATTGCATCGACGTAGCCAAGCGCTCGCTTGCGCAATTCCAAACACCGTCCGTCCAGGCTGGCTGCTCGCTGCCTGACCAAGGCAGGTCGGTGCCTCTCCTTCTGTCGACGCCTGACGGGAAAACACAATCTTTCCGCATCCTTCTCAAGGGTATAAAAAGTAAATCGCAACGTGACCGCGTACGCCGTATCCCCGGTATCACAAGAAATAGAATCAACCATGTTTCTTCTTCGCTCCCTGGTGAACAAATTCGTTTTCAACAAACATGGACCTGGTATCCCCCAGCTCCCCCGTATCCCAGATAGAAGAGAAGAAAAACATGGAAGGAAAAGAAGAAAACAGGCTGCATCTGTAGCAGCATACGCTGTAGTGTTGGGTAGAAAAGAAAAAAGTCAAAAGGAAAAGAAAAGATTGAAATGAATCAAATGCACAGGATTCAACGCCATAACCAACAATGACCCAAACTGATAAACTAAATCGACGAGCCGTGAGGCTTTTTCCCTTCTTGCCTAGCCGCGAGGCCTCATCCATCTTTAAGGAACTTCCGTTGCCGTAATCCCGTAGCCTCGAGAATGATACAACTCCTCCCTAAACCATGCCTGCTAGGGCGCCTGAAGAAGACAAACTTTTTTTCTTTCCTTTTGCAATGTCATATTTCCTTTCCATTGGTAATCCTGCAAGATATCTTTTTGTGTCGATGGGTTCGCCTCCAATGGCAAGCTTCCAAGTCTCCCTCGTACAGCGTGTAAATATTTTCCACCAAAATGGCCCGTAAGACTGCTGGCTGCAGGTCGCTCCAGCTGGGCGAAGACGAAAAAAGGAAAGAGGGTGAGGAGGGTGAAAAGAAAGAAAGAAATAAAGAAAACGTGGTGGCATTGGCGTCCTGCATCATTTGTGGCGAGACGAACTGTGTTTGTGCTTGTGGTGATGTGTAGGCGAATGCTTGTGACGACTTGACGAGCCACCGCTACTCTCCAAATCTCTCTCTAGCGTTTCGACTCTTGATCTGTATCCTTTGACAATCTCCTTGATATGGGCTATCCTGTCGAAATCGACCTCGAGTTCATCAAGCTGGCGCAAGATGTCCATATATCGTGCAATTTCGGCATCGGCGCCGTCAATGATGTTGCCGGCTCGGTCGTATTGAACCTGTGTGAACATTTGGGCTTGTTCACTGAGATGACGGATGTTCTGCTCGATGCCGGCCATCAATCGATCAAAATATCGCCCCAGAGCTGATAGCGATGAGCTATCCAGCATCAAGAGGCCTTGGCTGCTGGCTCTGCTGGCTGCCCTAGAGCTTGCCGAACCTCCGCCGCCTCCCAAAGCCGCTTGGCCCTGCCGAAGCAGCTGGATCTCTTCGGCGCTGAGTCCCAGTTGTGTATCCGGCACGGCATTGGAAGTGGCCATGGCTGGCTGTCGTGCGAGGCGCTACGGCGCCTCTGGGACAGAGAGAGCCACTCGTGGCCGTGGCGAGGTCAGCAAAGTAGCAAGACGGATGGCTATGGTGTCGAAATCGAGGATGGTGGAGGGTACGGCGATGGTAATAGCGGTAGGTGAAAACGATAGAGGACGTCGGATCGATTATACCACGGGACGACGAGGTTTAGGTTTGCGATGGAAAACGAGGACTGTACTGTGCATGAATATTCGAGTGACGATGGCGTCTGGTCCGGCAAAGTCAATGCACAGAGGGTCATGGTCTCGGGGTGATGACGGCAGTGATGTGCATGACACCGCAGGTTGGATTGAGAGCTGGCGGCGCGCAAGTGGTTTGAAACCGAACCCCGGTGTGGCCAGGTTTTGGCGCAGGCCTTATCCCAGGATCTTTGTACAGTCAGGAGCTTGTGATTGGAGAATCGGTATCGTGGGGGGAAGGCGGTCGTTGCTTCTGGCCGGCGGCTGGTAGACGTTGTCACCTTTTTTAAGCCGCAGAAGCCAAGCAACACAGTGAACAGTGACGGTGAACAGCAACGATGAACAAGATGTCGATTCATCTGTCGGTGGAAAAAGAAGCAAAGAAGGCATTCAAGCTCAAACAGGCGCCCGAGGTTGTGAATGGCCCGGTACCAGCGATGGGACAGGGCCATGGCCTGTTTGAAAGCTGCCCGATTCCAGCGGTGCGGGCGGCCAGATATTAGTGTCCAGGCGAGTATGAGGTACCTGCGATGACCCCACGTTCCACTAACAAGAGCTCAAGCCAGCCTGCGAAGCAACTGACCGACAAACCATTCCGGAGTAGCCTGTGAAGGAGGCCAGCCGCAAATTTGAGCCTCTTCCGCGCTTGTTTGCAAGGCCTGGTCTGCTCTGCCGGGAGCTATTTTTCGCATGTTTATGCACTAGAATTCAAAGTTCAAAGGGCTGTGAATGGCTACCAATCACATGGCTCTGGAACCATCGTCGAATATCTAGCTCGAGGCCGTTTGATCTTTGACGGCTACCAGCATGCATTCACTGCAGGGGTAACCGCTGCACGCCGGGTAATAAGTCTTGGGGGCTGATTTGTGCTCCGCCCATCGAGATGGAATTTAGTCTGGCCATTCGTTTTTCTTGTTCGCCGATAACAAGCTGAGCAAGGAGGGGCGAGCTAGCTGGGCATGAATCCGAGGGCTGAATACATAAGTCACGGCATCGCGTTTGCCGGCCCGTCTAGACAGTAAGATGTCAAGACGCTTGCTGCTAGCTGGGAGGAAGCTCTTTACTAGAACAGCGGACGGCTAGAGAGATGATGCTGAGGTAACGGCCGTCAGAATGCGGTATCAGATCAGAAAGTCCGCAGTATGCAAAACTGCTTGATCAATAACAACCGCTGCAAACGCCCACCACCCTCTCTCAGAAGGGAGAATAGCGGAACTGACCGGAACAAGCGATGTTATACGGATCAGCATCGACCGGATAGGAAGCTGCCATTGAGACAAGGGAGCCGGGACGAAACCAAACGGCCAAAAGATGGTGTGTGACGGTCAGCACCTAACGGTGACTAGAAGAAAAAGGAACGTGAATTAATTACGGATAGCGAGTCAAGGAGGAGAAGAGGAGGGAGAGGAGGAAAAAGGAAAAAATGAGAGGCGATCACGAGGGGGTTGAAGCCCCTCCCCTTGGCTGGGAAAGAGCGTCCTGCCGTGGTACTCTTGCAGGTACCTCGAGATATTCCCAAAAGACCCTTGTCCTATTGACATCCATTCTCCCTCTTCATACATTCACCATCACAATCGTCACCAGCATCAGCATCTTCTTCTTCTTCTGCCTCGTGGCCCTCATCCTCATCATCATTCTCGCTCTCACTGTCACTTTTCGCCATCATCGCCAATCTACTCCATGTCTTTTGTCCAAGGTAAGCCAGAAACACACAGACGGAGGAGCCTTTTTTGTCCGACGCAACTCTACCCAACCATCATCCCGTCCAATCTATCCACAGCCACAAGACGCCAAACGGCCCCTCACCTCCCTCTCTTCCATCGTCGAACGCTCTCAACGTCCCTTTTCTCTCTCCATCGCCGAAAGGTCACGCCCGCCGCGGATTTACCCGCTCCGTAACACGAACTGGCCCCGTATAAGGCATGGTGCTGCGATATCACGCCTCAGGACTCACTACACCACAAAGCCAAAGCCCGGTTCCTGACATTGCCTCGCGGGCTGCCACTCTGATTAACCCATCCCGGAGAATCTTGGATGCGACGGATATGCGCAGACACATGCAAGAGCCCGTCTAGAGATGCATTCTGCCCTGCTTCCCATTTGTCCGAGGCTACCCTCTGCCTTGTTGATTCCCCTCTCATATGCGATCTTGGTATGTGCGCGATCGTCACATCTGACATGCCTAGATAAGCGTACGTGCTCCTTTGGCCGTTGGTGAACTTGTCGTGGTTGCGTATCCCCGCCTACCATTTTATGGAACCAGTCTCCCGTCCCTCGGATGAAAGAGACGTGCGCCCGTTCTTTATCGTGCGAACACACGCCTACATATATCACTGATTTCAAACGGCCGTGACAGGTTCCTTAGCAAGTGCTGAATTCGAATCTCTCGATATGAGCCATTGCTCTCCGTGCACCAAGTCGCACTGCGTCAAGCCTCGCAGCCATATCGGGCCCGCCTTGCATCCGATGTGCACGCGGGATCTTCTGCAGCGGCCCTTATGCAAATCACCCTCCGCACCGGCTGCGCGGCTTGCAGCAGCGTGCAGAAGCTTGATGCTTCGGTAACCCCATGTAACCACGGGTAAGCCTCATGACAGCTCTCAGTCCGCTCTAGTACGAACCGTTTCCACAGGCCCGGCAAAGTAAAGGATCTTCCCTCACGACCACTCAGAACTGATGGTTTGAGAGACCTGCACATCATTGTGCCACTAAACCGACTCGCTTCTTTTTATCGATCCTTCGTCCTTGGGAATCTTCTTAATTACGGCCCCCGCCTGTTCTCTGGTGCCATTCCAGAACAAGGCCTCACACCCTCTTTTCGTGGAACTTCTTCGGCCTCAAAATTCAGAGAATTACATCTCGCTGCTTTATTACACCCTCTTAGAGGGGCACTTGGACATCCAGCCAATGGTGTTCATGCTGATACTCGTTCCGTCTCAAGCGTCAGCCAGTCAAATGACTGCCCCAAGTCTATCGATCGATTCCTCGCGACGCTGTCGTGCGACGGTGGCGTCACTGCATGTGACTATGGTTTGTATATTCTGCGTTACTGGGATCTTAATCCCGCCTATTGAAGGCATTATTATGCGTTTGTGCTATGGCGACGGGTTCCAAACTACAATGCCGTCGAGAGACTGTCTCTCCCCTTGTTTCACGCTGAGGCATATTTCATCATCCACCCAATTAATTGCTTGTTCAACCAAGTACACACCACAAATGACTCTCGTTTATGCGTGCCAAGAGCGCTATGTGAACTACTAATGCCTTTTGCCGAGGCGGTTTCGATGCGTTTCGGAGTGTGTTCAGCGCTTCTTGTTGGTAAAGGCCGCTGCATTTTCGAGATGGCCGTACGTTAGTGCTCTTGAGTAGATGTTTCCATGTCAAAATATTTCAAGCCTCGTAGTATTAGTAAAGTACCTCAGCGCTCCTCTTCGCTTTTATATATATATATATCAAGCAGGCTTAAATTCGTTTCAGCATATTGGGGACATTTTGATGTGAAGCATTGGTAGTCGAGCTATATTTGACACTTTGCCCTTTCCTATGATGACAAGACAGGTACGCTAAGAAGTTGGGCATAAAATCATGGCTCAGCATCTGCTCAATTAGTAGAAGGCTATCCTCGTCTTACTGTAATAGAAGTTGCCCTACAATATTCCACTTCAAATCGAGCAATGAGTGCTGCATGGATTTTGTATGTGCAGTTGTAATTATTTACTTGATGGCGTCGACCTACTTGGCCTACTTGGGAGTCTTGCTTCTACATATCCAGCCCTCTCTATGGACCTCAGCATTCCTTTCAACATCACACGTCATTACAAATCTCTATTTTTGATGGTGCTTTGCTCTTGTGCATTCTCCATGACACTATTAGCAAGGCAAAAATACAATCATATCATGTATAAAATGCAGTATCAAGTTTGGTATCTCTATCAAAAATCAGGTACATTGTCAAGCAGCCAATCCATCGTTTCCAAGCGCCTAATACCCTGAGGTATAGCCTTCAAACAATCCTCGAGCTCCCGCACCGTCCAAGTCGAGGCAAGTTTCTCAACAAATCGTCCGCATTTAGCAGCAAAATCGCCCTGAGAAGCATCACAGAGTAACCGCAATTCCTTGCCTGCCAGCGAAGCCGCTATCCACATAATAATCATCTTAACAGCAGGGTCGCCATTAAATGCGCCGCAGCCCCATAACCCTGTCCACACAGTCGCAGCATCACCGCCTGTCCAAGACGAAAACGCCGTATACGCCTTTCGTATCTCACGCAAAATGTTCTCCTGCTTCAAATCAGGCAATGTCCCCAACTCATCCGCCTCATCGAGTTCTAGTGCGTCCATGAGCAGCATTCTACCTCCTTGTCTTGCTCCTGGCCCAAGTTTCTCCCAGGAGACTTCACGGCGCTGACCCAAGATTCTCAGCATAGGGCGAGCTCCACATACAGTTAGAGTCTGATCATCCTGTAATGTTGGAGTGAGGAGCACTGCAGGACAGGCTTCTGGACAGTTACCCATGAAGAGCTCCTCCTGAGTTGCTGATTTTCCGAAGCCGATGTCTTTGTTAGCGGAGACCACCACCGCACCATCATGGCCTTGATGAGCAAGCTCCTGCTGCTCTGTGCTAAAACTTTGTACAACAACAACGTTCAAATTTCTCAGCCGAATTTGATCCCATTTCCCTGTTACAAAGTCTCCCGTGTTATTGAAGGCGTGTAAAGAGAATTCTACTCCCCCATCAACAGAATTTCCTGGACTTGCTGACCTAGGATCCGCACTAAGCTCTTCGAAATATTGGAAGAGCGCGGTGAGGTACATCCTCACAGCCTGCGGATGTCGTTGTTCAGAGTCATACCAAATACTAAAGTCGTGATATCCTTCACGCCAGGGAGGGACCCGGAAGGTGCAGAGGAACTGGTGAGCCACAAGGCATGCAACCATGTCTCTCGTAAGATTCAGCTTGTCCCCTGGTCGTAGTACTGGGATAGTACCTGCCGGGAAGTGACCCGGTAGCTTGAGCGAGAGCTGCACAATAGTGGGCCACAGCCTTGAGAAGAATGTGTCACTATGATGATGCTCCACAGCTTCTCTGAGTGTTCCGAAATCGCCGGCTGCCCCAGAAGAGCCACAGCTCGTATTGGCAATTGTATCGAGAACATCTATAAGCTGGACAGGGGTGTTGACAGGCTGCTGAAGTATATGTTGGAGCAGTGTCCAGTATGCCACCTGTCCATCCTCACCTTCTTCATCGAGAAGACTGAAGCGGTCAAGGCACCGCCAAGACGGGGAGCAAGGTAGTAGCAGATCCGGCCACGGCGGTTCCATCACAGCTGTGTTGATTCGGGCAGAGATGTCTTCCATGAATTCAGAAGACTTCAGCACGCTCGTTCTGGAATACCAGACATATTTAGCTGGATGTTGAATCTGCCTCCTGGCGATGAGTCATCCGGTGGCAGCTGAAAGCCTCCAGGTGGGGGTACCGCTGACCTTGTCGCTAGTTTCAGCGTTATAGCATGACTTGAAATGAGCAGAATGGAGAGTTTGGCCATAGAAAGCGCTTAAAATGGCATGTAGTTATAGTATAGCCAAACTCGTGTTGAACAAGAGCCCTCCAATAATCTCGTCATGCCCTAGTCGCCATACTCTGCTCCAAGCAAGTTGGTAATCGGTTGACATATCAGACGATCAAGAAATTCATTTCTGGATCTTTCAGCGTTTGCACCCAACTCTTGGATCCTCTTTCTTCAGCAGCTAGATTCCAGATAACCTGAAGCGTTTCCCTGGCAGTATGGATGAAGCCCCACGGACATACCGTAGTCATTATGCGTAGTCTTTCCATGATGAATTTTTGCCGTACTGGATCCCTCGTCTCCGCACCTATGATAAATGTTGGCCACGTAGTTGCCTTGAAATTGGGGTCTTCTACAGGCATCATGTTCAAATGCGCCAGTAGGTCGTCTGTCAGGAAGGCGGCAAACTCCGGACCGAGCCTCTCCCCGGCAGATGGAATAGCCTGTAAGATATATATGCAGGCAGCTAGGCGATGACTAGCCCCTGCGTGCATGCGACTTTGCATGACATCGTTTGGTAGATCAAGAGCTCTAGCAGTGTCGCGAGCCCATGCATAAATGTCGTAAGCTTGAGCACGATCGATGAGCTCCAGAGCAGCCATGGTAGTGGCTTCGTTAGATTCGTCCGCAATCACACTATTTGAAAGCTGGGAGGCCTCGTGTAGAATTTCCATCAGCTCTGGCGGGCAGCACAGGTAACTATTCGCCACTGTCTTGCCAAGCACAAATGGAATCTGTGAAGACTCAAAGTTCAGCGACGCTGCATATCGTGCCGGCATAAATGCTGATGCCAGGATGAAGTAGCTGAGCAAAGCAGTCAGTATCAAGAAAAAAGAAAGCGATCCAGGTACAAAGGCAAAGGGTACAATAGCNNNCATGAAGCAATCTGAGAGAAGGTAGTCCCGTAATGAGCTGTCCCAGGCCTTGGTAAGCTGCAAGAAGGACATGATCTTTGCAGCACCCTCGAGGTGTGCCCTCCACCCATGCTTGCCAGATTCAATCAACTCCACGTTAATGAAAAAGAGCGAGGCTGCAAGCACGACGTCACCATTAATGGTATCGAGATTTTGAATCGCTTCAGACATTAGCTTCAGCGCCGTGTGTTTAGAAACCAATGCATCGTTCAGCGCCCTAGTTGATGCTGCATCCCGGTTGGCGGGTATAAACCCGCCATCAGGGTAAGGTAGGCCCATTCTAATCAAGTTGGACATGTGAGCGGCTGAAGCTGCAACAATGATGTGCTGCAGCAGTGGGTGAGCACGAGTCAGCGGGATGAGACTGCGGAAAGGATTGCAGTCTGGTCCGTCACTGGAGACCAGATCTTTGCACACACGGGTGGTGACTGGTGAGAGGTACGATACGATATTAGCACAGAGGATATGAGATGGAAGCACTTGAACTTGGACGCACAGTAGNTTGAGGTAAAACCGGTGAGCCTGGTCTAGGCCTTGAAACAGCGGATCGACCAACACCCAAGGGCTGCTCAGGTTGGCAGTTGGAGACGCAGGTTGGGAACGGGAAACGACCTGCATGCCTTCTGCGCCCGTCGACGATCGTCTCGCAAAGTACCCATTCAGAGCTCCGGCATTCGGTGAGCTCCTCCGAGAGCGCACAACGGGTGACACAGAGCCGGCCTGTGAGGTCTCGTCTCCGTCCCCGTCTGTGCCAGTGCCGGCGTCAGCATCCTCGGCGTCGCCCGCCGCATTCACGGGCGCGCTCGAGGTCCGGCCGGCGAGCTTCCCGCGACTGGCGATGGCTCCGGTCCAGCGAAACAGCTTGCCGTATCCGAGACACTCTTTGCCCGAGGCGGCGCACTTGTTGCAATGTGGATACGAGCGGTCACAACGGAGCCGCTGCCGACGGCAGTTGTGGCATGGCTTCGTGGGTGGTTGGACTGAGCCCATGATGACGGTGACGCTGCAGACGCCTGGTTGAGTCGAGTGGATGGGGCCACCAATTTGCTGGCGAGCAAAGACGCATTGCAGCAGAATGGGACGAGGATGGCCATTCCTGGCGCCGTGGTTTGGGATATCCAAATATCACCATCTTGATGACAAGTGACCGCTAGTCCGAGATCGGCAGCCAAGGCTCAGCTGGTGCGCTAGCGGGTGCGGGAAAGCAGCGCCGGAGCAGAGTCCCGATTCTCCGAGGCTCTGATCACAGCTGCTGGAAGCCTTCCAATTCACTGTATTTGCTCGCTTAGTGTGCTAGCTTCAACCGCTGAAAGATCCATTGCACGTCAACTCTGCATTAGCTTAGTAATGATACAAGCTGTGCTCATGTGTGTATTTGGGCAGTAGATATAGAGCAATCAGATGACATAAATTGCTTTGCCCAAGAGAAAAAAATATTGGGGTTGGGAATTTCAGACATGTTGGACATGGCAGAGGTGAGGGCATCCGTGTCTAGGTATATCGTGAAGCTTTTACTCGTATGCTACTTCTGGTATACGTTTGTGGGGAGATGCATGTACCTAATTATGCTACCCTAAAATACAGGTATCTTGCTATCATCGTGCCTCCAATCATGTAGAACAACCTAAAGAAATCCAATGAAAGCAGTTTAGTGATTCTTGGGATGTGATTCCTTTCAAGTATTCGCAAAGGAAGCTAAGTGGTAAGAGCCCTGGCACAAGTCGTTAATTTACACGATCGATTATCAACTTATCATGATATCTGCGATGAGTACTTGTATAACACTCCACTATAGTTCATTCATTTCTAAACCAGTCTCAAATCTTTCTAGAAACATCCTCATCAAGTTTCTCTAGATATTTCTGCAATATTGGCATTCAGATTTCAAACTGTCCAGCAGAAGCCACCGTGAAGGGGGTTGGCTTCCCTCCCCCTCAGCCTCGCTTCACTCGCTTCATCAGACAGATTTGCCTCAGTGATCTCGCTTCGAGTACTCCATAGCAGAATAAGTTCACATGATCTTTAAGCCATGGCTTATGAAGTCTCGTATTACCTGTAGTTACTTGCTATTTTAGATTGGAGTAGTCATTGCATTGCATTTTGGTTTATAATCATTTCGTTATCACTGTTGGCTGTTGCACGCCCGATGATGAATCACGATCACGATCACGAGTGACATCACCGGCAGTTGTCTTTTATTACGACGAAAATGGAATTCACAAAGATTTGAGAACTGATATGAGATATCAATATGAGATATCACCCCGGCTTCTCACCCCTTGACACTGCCATTGAGGGCGAGAGTACGCCGACACTCCCCTTACTTCACTTGTACTCTGCTACTTAGGTTGGTAGGTTGGTAATCCCTTGTGAACTTCTTGCTCTGTTGAGTTTGGCATCTGGGACCCATCACTGAATTGAAACGCTGTTGGCTCGGGGTCAACCAAAAGTTCCAAGCATCTCACTTCCCGCATCATCCGGCCTCCACGTGTCTCAACGCTCCTCAACGAGCCAATATCTATCTACTGACATTTGTACACAATATGTAGTAACGTGTACACTATAGTAATGTGGTAACTATATTGCTGTGCATGGAAACTGCATTCATTATTGTTCCGACGTATCTACTCTGTACAAAGGGACAGTATCAGTATGCGAGACGGTGAGAAGAAGTCATAGCCGCGGCAGCGCCTGGGACTCGCCCCAAATGCCGTCACACCCGCTCTAGAATCTGACGAATCAATGCAAATCAACCACAACTTGAACACGATATACACTAGTACTAGTCAATGCGAACATGCTATGCCCCTGGGCGCTATCACCTGTCAATGAGTAATTTCATTAAACTTTAGGGTTCTTAGTCGCCCCCAATTCAACGAACGGTGACTTGTCAACTTGTCAAAAATGGTCGCCGAGCAAATCTCGTCGTAAGAAACTTAACGCGAGATGATAGCCGCGCGAGGGAGAAATAATGGATCGCTCCAGATACGCCATACGGGAACAACCAGTTGGGATTGAATCCGAAAACAAGCGCGGCGCTGCTCCATATGACAACTGAAATCAAGTCGATCTGTCAGAAAACAGTCCCCGGGGAGTGCCCGAAGTAATGAGCACGGGTGCTACTTTTCCGTCGGTCTACATGTGCCGTATGAACGGTTGGTATGGGTGCTCCCCCTCACCCCTTGAACATGTGCATTTTGGGATTTCAGCATTGCTGTCATGTGAAAATACGAGTACAAAAACGTGGGTAGGGCAAAACGCGGCAATCCTTTCCGGACGGGGAGTTGTCCGGCATTTGATCCTACATGTCGTCGCCCCAAATTTGATTCCGACGCCTCATCGTATCACTTTTGTGATGGCAACTCTTACCTGAAATTTCAAGGGCGATATCATGTCTCAGAACGAGGCACTGCCAACATGCAGTACAGGTGCAGGCGTGCCTGCTGACATGGAGTGGACATGGCCGCTGACATCGGCGATATGTCTGCTGACGGCTATCCCAGAAAAGGGGCAAGCCCTGCAAGAGCTGGCCCAGAACCCCAACGGTACCGGGTTCGGGATTAATTATTGTTATTAGGTCGTACGGATTCGCCCAAGCGCGGCATTCAGGCTGACGAGCGTGTCCCAAGAACCCAGTTGTCAGGATTCGCTAAACGGCCCTATATCGCCCCCCTCGCGACTGTGAACTTGGGGTGCAGCCGAGACCGTGGTAATGGGCCCAGTGATTTACATCAAGGCTATCAAGCGCTGCCGTAATAGACGTTGATCCTTGCTTCGGGCGCCTTGCCTTGTTTTGCCTTGATGATCCGAGGAGAAATGCCTTGTCAGGCAACCACAGGCGACCAAAGGACAATCTGGATTTAACCAGCAATACCCGGCTCGGATAGGCTTTTCCCAGCTTAGATACGCGCTCACCATATCGTTGGCGATGCCAATTTGCGCCTTGTACCATCATCATCACTAAGACATGGCCCTGGTTGTGCTCCACTGCATTCCCATTGCGGGTTTATCTTGAGAAGCCATCTCGAAGTTGGATTCTTCTTTGACCCCATGCGTACCTTTTTCCACATTGGGATGACAGGATATCTGTACTGGGACATGACTAGCCGCGCAAACTTGCACCCATCCGGCGGACAGCGCTTGTAAGGACTGGGATTCGATGCTTCTCGGTTTCTCACTACCGACACCAGTTCTTCTTCGGCCATTACAGCGTGGTCTTTGAAAGTCTCGGTGTGTTTGAGATGGATGTAACGAGACTCGCTGTAGGCAGTGGTGTGGTATATTTCTCTCTACGGAGTAGCATTTTAGTTGCAGAGTATTTGCGACTGCGTCTCTAGGAACCCTTCTCCATCAAAGACCGCTTAGAGTAATGAGACCGGTTTGATGAAAGAGTGGCTGACATTCAAGTACTATTGGACTAGTTAGTTAGTAGGCGGTCATCTGCTTGGCAAGTTGCAAGGATTAACTCAACAAGCAATTATACCGAGCCAGAAGGATGCGCATACGAGCCCAATAGCGTGCCTGATTAAAATATTTGGAATCAGCCTCCAGTACTCGCACATGTGCATACGGGGTACTCTATCAATATGTCCACATTCGAATGCTTCTTTGCAGGCCTACGGAATTTGCTAAACTCCGTCAATAATGATGCTGGTAGTGAGTGCCGAGACTTGGGTTGCCATTCTCATCACCTCGGATATGCACCTGGGATATAATTTGATGGGCAATAATTCATCCCACCGCATATCCGTCTGTACGTACATGTAGCATTGATTGGAGCCTTTTCCTCGGAATATTATTGCCAGCCTTGCTTGATTCTCAGTGCTACCCCTCATTTAACCATGTTGCCTTGCGGGCGACGATGACATCCTCAAGCTTGATGAATTCCACGGGAGGGTGTCATACCCCTACCCACTGTATAGGGTCATGCCGGTTGCAACACTACTGGATTGCCATCTTAGCTCTCCTGATCGATCCTACCCCGTGATTGCTGATGGTAACTAGGGGTGATGGCTTGTCCTAGTCTTCTGAAGGTTGCAACTGGTATAAGAGATTCTGAATCGTGTCCCGACTCTCTCAGCCGAGAGAGCAAGGGTTTGGGGCTTCGTGTGTTACGTTGGTCTTCGCAAATGATCTACTACGACACCGCCAACATGAAGCCTGTACCTTGGCTACCTCAGGAGAGGCGGTAAACCGGTATTATCCCTCCAATGAGACTCGTTGATGTTCTTTATGCTTGTTCGTTTCGCGCGTTAAAATAGGTTTACGTGGCACATCTGCACTAGTGACAATAGCAAAGTAAAATCCAGTCACCATCAGTAATCGTGGCTAGTGATAGGGCGAGTTTCGGAGCCGCTTCTAGGTCCTATCCTATCCAGGCGAGTGAGATTCATGTTTTCAGGCGCTGGATGGCGTTCTTGGCAACAAACTCGATCAGCTGCATAAACTACTGTAGGCAGACCCATGATCTACCCATGCGCCTAAAATTACTTGAGGGAAACGAAAGTCCCTCTGTGGATATGCCGATTGCCAACCGATGTTGCCGACGGTTGGTTGGAGGGCAAGAGGGAGCTGGAAAGAGGCTTGAGGAGTTGTTCCTGTCTGATCTTTGCTATTGGTGGTTTGCTCCAACAAGGATAATCAGATTACGCTATGCACTTGTCATTTAGGGACTAGAGCTTGTAAGACTTCTATTTACCCGGAAGGATTGCTTGAGCAAGGAATGTAAGTTTGACACTGATGCTGATTATCTTTCAATAGAAGCCTCTTTCATGCAAAAGAGCCCAGTCTGCACCTCGAGTCGTGATGCTGCAGAAGGCTTGATGTGAAGCACACCGCGCCAGGGCTATAATTGAAAGACTGCTCCCGCCATTGTCCATCCTTACTTGAAGTGGCCCTCAATGTAACTTCAAGGTAACATCGTCTTTGCACTGTATATGTACGGAGTAAGCAAGCCGTCGGGATCTTGTCACTCGCTTCTATTATTTTGTAATTGATTGATGGATAAACAACACGTACAGTACAAGCAAATCGTGGCTCTGCCCTGTCTAATGGTAGCCGCGTGCTCAAGCCGAGCTCAAGGCGTACTTGGAGCACAACCTCCGTTTAAATGACGTTAGATATAGTTCATTGTGAGCGTTCGTTACGGAACACTCGCAGTGCTAGTGTCATCGGGGGCGTAGTAGCGCACCCGATTCTTGGATCAGGCCACATGGGAAGGGATCTAGACTTTTGCAACAACGGACAAGACTAGCGGCGTAGCTCATTTGTAGAAAACACCGGCGTCTGTAGTGTGTCCCCTCCGTCGGTCTGCTATGTAGAAATTAACCCGGATTAAACAATGGGAACAAAAAACTAAACAGCCACAAACGCAAAGGCTTACATCCGCGACCCAATGGATTGGCTGAAAATCTTGGTCCAGTGCAAGCGGCGCAAAGGCTGTGCGCCCCCGTCCGTGCCACCGGACGCCTGTGAAACTCTCCACTTGTCGCGTGGGTAGAGCAGGGAGTATCCTGGGAGATCGTCGAGACGGCGGGGAGGATCTTAGTCGCAAACGGAGGGCCTCCCGAAACAGCCGGCTAAGCTGTCCTTGGGTAGGGGAAATGAAGAACACGAGGTTGGGACACAGTATGACACGCTGATATTAGGTACATGTCAGATGTAGGGATTTAGACAGACGCCATCTGCTTTGTAATATTTGGGTCACTGAATGCATACATAGCCTACGCAAGCAAAGTGGATGGAGGAACGTACGAACAAACATCACGATGGTTATGTTGAAGTAACGCAAACTCTTCTCGTGGTGAGTCCTTGTTAGAGATAGAGGTGATATCAAGTATTACATGTAAATGAGCTTGAAGATTCCAAACATACCTTGTGTGACTGTGCACACGTACTCGGTAATGGATGCCGTAGCCTGGTAATGCTCTTCATTCAAGGGGCTTCCATCACCTTTGCGTATATCACACATTCTCTGTCTGCATGCACCTTGTAGTCTTTTTGTCCGGTTGGGAGGACAATCCTAGCTATAGGTAAGCGAAGAACGAGCTTGATATACAGAATTCTTACTCGTACGTTTTCAAAACATGGGTAAACCCCTGACTGATATGTCCCTCGCTCAATCACGAACAGCCGCGCCTGGTCTCTGCCAAGTCATGATTCGATGTCTGAATGCAAGCTAGAAAGCCCACACACACAAGCTTTTCTACCCCCACACGCTATTGATGATGGCAATCGCTCAACTGGTATTGAAACCGGGGGACAGGGCCAGGGCTGGGCTTATCTCATCTTCGATGTTTGGATGCGTTGTCTGATATTTGTAAAGTATTGATGGCCTTGGAGATTTTGCGGGATTTCCTTTTCTCCATGATGTCATGCCATGTAATACTTATTTTAAGAGAAACTCCGAAGTCCGGAACCAGGACTGCCATCTAATTCCACCAAGAACTATTGGCATTACGTTAAATACTCCAACGGATATTTGGCTCGTGACTGCTCGAGACAAATTCATACAGTAACCCAAGTATTCTATATATAAAGTCGGTCAGCATCACAAAGCCAGTGTCTACATCCAGTGTCCAAATTTATACACTGTCCTGTCAGACTTACCGCCTAGGATTAAACTGCTTGACTGAGTATCGTAAGTTTCGATAGACAAGGGGACCTGTAATGATGGAATATGGAAAATAACGGGCTGTCAAGCTTCACTTGATAGAATTTGCGATATTAGTCATTATAATGTAGCCACTGAAGAGCTTTGTGTAGACAGCTAACGAGGCTTTCACTGTAATGCGAGGTCGGTGAGATGCATAAAATAAGGTGATACTGAACCAAGTAAGCAACATAAGTTTATTTTGGGACAAGTACAGGCTACTGAGGGTGAGATTGGAGCGCACGGATGAAGAAAATATCCGCGGAGACCGTATATAAACGCGTTTATGGATTTACGGTAAGCGTTCCGGAACGATGATTGTCCCGCCCAAAGAAAAAAACGGAATTTAGACAACCGTGTTGCTGAAAAGGAAATAGTATCGCTGCTCGACCCATTTCAGGATGCCATAAGGCTGACAGACAAACGGGATTATCCGATGGACCGCAATACCTGCACATACTTGTAATAGCAGTCATCTTATAGAAGCTATCTGGTGCTAACCAAGAAAAGAAGCTGTTTAAGATCAGAGGTAGATCCTAGCAGTTGTGTTGCGCCACACAGAAAGGAAATCATGCACCAGACGCAGGTCTTCGGAGATATCAAGCAGGCGTGCGTGCAAAGCCACGATTGCTCGGACGTGCTCTACTGATATCTCAACCGTCCAAGTAACATTGCATTGACTAGGTACTAACCTGGCACCGAGTATTATACAAGGCTTCCTTGAACTTCAAATCCCCCAGCACAGCGTGGTATTCCGAGTTGGTATCCATGAATTCTAGGGGTCCTGGTGGCCCAAGCTCGGTGTTTGGCAGGCTTACATGTATCAAGGACCAGACACTGTTCACGACGCACACGCCCCCAATACAGGCAGGTTATAATGACGTATGATTCATTATGATTTATGCGGTTGAACCGAATAAAGTCGCCGGATAGCCAGCTTACGTGCTCTCTATCGTTGCCCGGCCGGAAAGACCGATTGGTTGTCAACAAACTGTAAATGCTTCCATCTCTATTCCTTAATCCTTGGTGTTGATAGAACCATGTATATAACACTCTTTTGTGTCTTTCTGCCCTCTTAGTATAAACTTTCGTGCCCTGTTGAACTCGTCACTTTTCTATACGTCATTCCTCTCTTGGAAAAGAAGATCAATGAATTGAGAATGATTATGCATGTGCCCAATTGTAAACGCCGATGCACGTTGTAGTTCATTCACCTTACAAGACGTAGTTCCTATGGGGTAGGGTTCCAGTACATAGTCGGGACCGTGCCAAGCACTGACCTACTGCATCATCACATGTAACTCTAAAGTACCTACTCTGGACTTTTGTGCGCCGTTTAGCGCCTTACTTAGCGACCCTCAACCACTGTGACTTCCTTCACAGGAGTCCTACCTTAACTACGTGTTCTTCTCTCAACATCTCATCCGTCACAACCAAAACGATACCGTTTGTACAAATCGCTCAACTCTCTCTCCGTTGCGAGCTCCTACGGCTATTACGGTATCGGTTGATGTTGTATCTCTGGAAATAGTGGCGTTTGCTTAGCCCGCAGACAACGATCGTCCCGCAGATTGGCTCCAACAAGAGTTGACGAGAGTGGACGAAGCTCGCATCAGATCTTCATTAACTCCCCGAAACCTCAAGCCGGCTCCGCATCACTGACTGCATACCGCTCTCTGTCTCTGGCTTGTCAGACGCTTGGTCAGGCCGCATGCGGGCCGCTCCGGTTGACCACTCCGTGGTGGCATGCTCACGGGCTTCAGGGTTAACCCAGCACATGTAGTAATCTCTGTGGCTACGTGTTCTGCTGTTTGTGGGTTGCCTGCTATCTCCATCCTTCGAAGCCGGGCTAATATCTAGGTCTTTAGCGGGCATAATTGATACTACAGTACTACTTCAATACTACATGTGCTACCACCCGGTTCCATCGTGCGGCATGTCCGCCCATAACGCAACGCCTTGACCACTGGCTCTAGGTTTCTACATGGGCGAAGCGTTGGACAGTGCACTCATAGGCTCTCTAAGCTAGTATCGGCGCTTTCCCGTCGGATTGGCGGAGCGGTCCACCGCTGCAAAAGGTTCGGTCGGTTATGACTGAATTGGACAAGTGAGCCGCGGCACATGGTTTATGAGGTTTCCTATTGCAGATGATGAAGCTGTTGGTGATGCTACGTCGCCTTCCCTTGCTGCCGTCCTTCGTGGTTGGATGATATGGAGTTTAGACGTTAACCGTGCTCCAAAGCCGTGCAACAGCTATAGCGTCCAAGGGTGATTTCTGGCGGGCGGGAGGATCTTCCTGCACGTTGCTGATCAGCGCAACCAACCACTGCCCCTAAACTATTCTGGAAGTCTACCCCGGCACTAGCTCATCAGGGGCCTATTCAGTCGTCATGGAGGCAGATCTTCTGGAACGGCTCATATCCTCCTCCTGCCTGTTACGCCGCTGCTTCGTGACCGTCGTTCATACATGCTTTCGGCGTTCCACCGTATCATCGACGACGATCACTCGGTGCAGCCTTGCTAAATTGCGATAACAATCATTGGCAGATGGAGTGGAGCGATGCCTCAAGCCTAAACTTGATGGTGATCAGTTCCTTGCGGTCCAGACTGTGTGTTCGGCGGTGCCTGCGGGCCGAGGCAAATCAGCCGGGGAGCAAGCCATATCTCCAAGCGTCAACTCCCCGGTCTTTCGGTATATCGATAGGAATTACCACAGAATACCGGACGTTGCTCTATCTTGGGCTGCATGAACCTGGGCGCTCTCTCCAGCCATTGTTTCACCACATTGCCGGTAGACTAAAAGCTCCTAGAGCAACTAAGCAACTCTTCATTGGAGTGTGCCAGATTTGCGGAGTTGGTGCGGAGTACGGAGCACAATACGGAGTGCGTCAGGTACGACGGCGGCTACAAGAAGCTTTTCAACCTTCTCGGCCAAATACCACAAGCGATTAGAAATCGACGAATGGGCGGCGGCTCTGCTAATTTACAGAGTAAATGACCTCTCCAAAGGCTGCGGGCTGGTTAAGCATGGGCTGCGAGCCTGTTTAAGATCCATGACGCAGGACTGCATTTAACCGTGGTGATCACAGCAGAATCAAGTTGGCACCTACGTGCTGTTGGTCGTTGGCTCAAGTCTTTGATTGCGTGAAGGAAATGGCTTGTACGAGCTGACGGAAGCAGCTTGGATAAGCCCTGTGTGTACGTTCTACAGTATCCCCTTTTTCTCCTTCCTGTTGGCCAACGTTTTGATGAGCTGCTTTGACAAAGTACACAGATACGACTGCGCTACTCCGTGCTTGAGGGGCAGGTTCTTAAAAAACCTTCCAGAATATCTTGACAGATCATTTCAGTGGTCCAAATGTGCTCCACGCAGCGTGTCTTAGCAATTTGGAATGACCCGTAATAAGTGATGACTGTGAGAACTCACCCCCTGGTCAAGGGTGCGACACTTGGGAAATACGATCGACGGAATTTCAGAAGCCCTGCTTGAGGAAGCTGCATGGTTTTCTTTCTTCTTCTAGCGGGGGGACTATCGCCATCTACTACCCCATACGGAACAGTGAGCGCAGAGAGAGCTTGAGACCCGCGCTGGAAGAAGATGGCTAGCTGGTTGTTGAGGAGCTGACAAGCTGTTGCTGCTCCGTGCAGGTATAAGCACACACTCGATACACCGATACACCAGCATCGCAGACTCGTATACCGGACTGAATACGGAGTTTAGTTGTTGCACAAACAAAGAAAAGGTAAGTTTAACTGAAAGCTGTGGCTTTTTGCCGTTTTGCAGTCTTCCGGGTGCTGGCATGCATTAACAGTCGAACTGCACCCCGACCGACTCGACGAGCAAGGGAAGCAACCTAGTTATGACGACGCATGTACTGTAGCATCAGCCCTTTGATAGCGTATTGGAGGCGCAAGAAGAAGGATTCACGCGACGAAAGGGTGCAGGCCCGCGGCGAGAAGCTCAAGCCCGCTGGAAACAAGAGACAAATTAACCCCGGCCCCATGAGCCCTCCTTGATACTGGCAGATCATGACACACCTTGGTGCTCATGCTAGCAGAACAAGGGTCTCAACCAGTGGCGCCTGCATCTCCCATGTCTAGCTGGGAGAATCACGCAACCCGATGAAAATCTACTGGCTGCTCCCTGGGCCTCAACTAGCACGACGATCATTAATTAGCCTGTCCCATGGCAGCGAGGCGCACTCCGGACTGGACGCCACGCCACGAGGTGATGCTCGCCCGCTCGAAAGCCAACGACATTAGCATTGACTGTTTGTTAGCGGCCAATTCCATGGGAAAGGCCTAGAACGGAGCTAGCCATGCTGCTGTGCTCCAGATAACGCCGGCGCGGCCATGAGCTCCACGAAGAAAGTTTGCCGATGTCATTCTCGGACCGCCACCGCAGCAGCCAGACTTCACCGAAGGGAAAATCCCCCTCGCATCTTGAGCCTAGATCGAGTATGTGTGGAAAAGAGTAGGAGGATGAAAAAAAGGCGAGAGCCTCGACTCCAAGGATTCCTTACAAAAAGCAAAGGCACGAGCATCCATTGACTGAAGATCTGCGGTATCAGAGAAGCATCGCTTCCCCTATGCAGACCGTCTTTTTCCTAGAGTTTCGTATTGTAATGGATCGAGATTGACGGTCGGCGTGACGCTCTAATGACGATTTTGGCCGCATTAATCCAAGGAGCGCCGTTATTACTAGTCAGGTCTTTCTTGGTTCTTGCGTGTCACCTTGATCGCGGCCGCCGAGCATTAATCATCAGCTTCGATGATTCTATTGAACTACGGGCTCTGATCCACGGTCCGCGAGTCGTAGATCGTCTCAAGTTGTGCCAGGTAGCTCCAAAGGGGGAGATTTTCCGACGCGGGGCGGTTTCTCGGAGCGCCTCAATCAACCTCCCCTTTGCAGTTTCTGAGCTGCGGGCGAATAGAAATGTTACGACGCCTTGACTAGTACTCCTACTGCAAAAGGAAATGCATGCTAACAAACTAGATGTATGCGAGGCAAGTCTTAGCTGGCTGCGGCCGCCATGGTTGACGCATCTCGCAACCAAGAGGTGGGCGCTCGGGGTTTCGCATTGATACGCTTCTTTGTTCCCCTTTGCAAGCCCGGCAGCCGCAACAAGACCAAGAGAAGACAGACGAGAGACGAGAAAGGACATGTCCGCGGCTGCGTACCGCTTGGTGCGCGGCTGTTACGGACAGAAGCTGAGAAAGAAGAAATTGCCCAAACAAGGTGGACGGTGGTCTAGCGGCCAGGGATCTTCGGCGCTCGTTGCTCGTTGCTCGTCGCTCACGTCGCTCACGTTTTCTCTCCGTTATGTCCAGGCCACCGACCCACCCTCTCCCACGACCTGGACCACACAATGATCCCTGATGACAATCCCTGGAGCTCCGTTCAGCCACCACTATGCAATACCACCCACGCCTACGATCTCTATCCGCGGTCCCGGTCAAGGAGAGCGACCAAAATAGGCCCCCACCTGGCACACGCCTCATGCTACGACACACACCCCTTCGGCGATGCTACTTACACTCCCCTCCTCTCCCTTGACCTAGCTTGTTCCCGCCCTTGGAGCAGGTACAGTGCCAGGAGCCTCCAATTCCGAAAGCCTGCGCTTCACAATGTCATCCTCCATACACCCCCTTCTTAGTGAACCTGGACGCCCGTTTCCACCCCGTTATTCAAGCCCTCCCCTGGTAGGGTTAGAGGACCGAGCTTATTGATTTTTGGTCCCAGACTTTTCTTGGGAATGATGGCTCTCTGACCAGGGGAGGGGGTGGCCCACTCCTAATATCTGCGATGTTCCAAAGGCCGGGGGCACTTCCTAGCCTGTCGTGTGGGATACTTAAATGTCTACGGAAGACAGATCTGATATGCCGCTCCACACCCAAACCGCTCGCTCTGGTTCTTGTAGCGGCTCAAATTACATACTTATACCATCTCCAGCCCCCATCTTGCCTCAAGTCGTCTGGTTTCTTTCGAATCGACGATTTGACGACGGATCCTTTGGTGCATCTCTACTTGCTATCCAACCAAAATATCATCAAACCCACTGTCGATAAACTCACGAACCACTTCTTCTCTCGACTGTCGACATTCACACCCGAGTCTCCCACATACCTTTTGACTCTTCTTCCCTCTCGCCTCTTCCAACAACACATACAATGGCGTTGGTCTCATCATTCCAATCTCCTCCCTATGGCACACAATACTCTGGATATTACCGGCCGCCTCCTTCGCCCCCCATGGACGAGCCAAAGTGCTCACTGCCCTCCATCTCAAACCTGCTGGGCTTAGCCGACGCAGGCTCACTGGCGAGCGAGGCATCATACAAATCTCAGCACAACTCTCCCAGACCATATGTCAAGACTGAGAGCCGCCCGGCTTCACGACACAGGACACTACCACCCACACCGCCCATGTCCACAGATGCCTCATTTGACATTCGACGCTCTCCATCAAGCAAGCCTAGCAGCATCTCCCATGCTTCTCACAGCCACTATTACGAGACCACTCCNCCCGTAGAGGCCCATGATGCACACCGTCATCGAATGGCCGCCTCTCGGCCTACCATCTCAACCTCGGTTGCCCAGCAGCCTTCAATGGCATCTGCCCAGTCTCCTGTCGGCAACTACTATCCCGTGCAGAACCTGCCACCGCCTTCTCCTGCTCAGGTGCCTGGTCTTCAGTATCAGCGTGCGCTGCCCCAGTCATTCCCACCGCCGCCTAGCCCCCTCAGCGTAACACCCTCTGGTGGCTATGTCTGGCAACACCACCACTATCTCAACCCGTCCAACGGGATCCCATTCCCTCCCACCCAAGATCGATACATCTGCCAAACTTGTAATAAGGCCTTCAGCCGGCCCAGCAGCCTGCGCATCCACAGCCACTCCCACACTGGCGAGAAGCCCTTCAAGTGCCCTCACACTGGATGCGGCAAGGCCTTTAGTGTTCGAAGCAACATGAAGCGACACGAGCGAGGCTGCCACGGCTTTGACGTAGGGAAGGGGCCTATTCTTCTCTCCTAAGCGTCTGGGCGTATCGGAGATTTAATCATTATCAACGCATGATGACTACCCTTTTCCTCTTCATTTTTCTTCTTCAACACACTTTATTATGTGGGAAATTTGGATCAAGAGCATCCACACTATCAAGGGAGCTAGGGAATTAGAAGGCACATGAGATGCCAAAATGGTCACACTGGCGAAGTCTTTTCAGTCTTCGGGAGGACTTGTTCTTTTATTTTCTTTTGTCTTTTTTTGGGAACGCATGGCGTCGGAGGAAAGTATCCATCCAACTTTTGTCTTGTTACATTCGGACGTGTCATGAAATAAGGGATCTTTTGGCTATCCTAGGAGGGCATCAACGCGTCCTATGGAACCAGTTTGTATTATGTCTATGGGACATTGGAAAGGCTCAGGCAAACATATGCAGAGCAGTGCATCAGTATGGCGTTTTATACGGGCAAGGGAAACCGGGAGGCGGAACTATTGAACAAAAAAAGAAGATAGCTACACATGTACATAGAGATGCACAATCAATCTCGCTGGAGACACATTCATATTCACTTTCAACTTCAAAAATGATGCTATTCTTCTTCAGAAACATGACTTGAAATTTTCTTTGTTCTTCTACCCCTGGTTGACGTGAGGTTGCTTTTGCTTCCTCTGTTCCTGGCTTGTACCCCCAGCCATGTCTCACATTATCTCCCCGCGGGAAAGACAAGCCGGGAATTTTGGTGTGTCGACGAAACGCTCACAACGGTTGGGCTACAGTAGGTAACCCCCGAAAAAGGGTATCCCCACCTACGAAGATCTTCCTTCGCTTTTTTTCCTTTTCCTGTGGTGAGACGGCCAAAGCACCAGCCCCAGGGCCCTGTGACTGACGAAAGGTACAGGTAAGGTAGTACATGCATCGGCTTTTTACGCGAGGGGGCCCCGAAAGCTGTGTTCCCACCAAGATTGTTTTTTCCCATGTCGATCCCTTTTTTTTCTTTCTTTCTTATCCTTTCTTTTTTAAAACTATCTACTACCCCCGGACGTGCCAAGGAGGGTGGAGGGGAGGGGGGCCTGCAGTATGTAAAAGAGGATAATCATAAGTGACACGGAATAAGAAGGGAATAATAGAAAAAAAAAACGAAAAACGATGAGAGAAAGAAAGAGAGAAACCCCAGCCGGAAATCCGTTGGACCGTGCGACGGCACTTGAAACGCGGGCTTCCGAAGGCGGCAAAACGTCTGAATTGCAACAACTTTTTTGTTTTGTTCACGCTCTTCTTTCTCCTTTGGGGGTGGAGAGACGAATTACATGTATTTGTAAAATATCTACAAGTAGGGAATAGTTTGCATGTTGGTTCTCTTTTTTGTTCGTGCTTTAGTAATAAGCCGCATGCCCTTGCCTTGTAATAGCCCAGCCCATCGTCTGCCGAGACAATTTTCGGCAATTCAGACTTGGAAAACAAGACAAGCCACCGGGTTTTTGCTAACTTTATGGGGATTATTACTACAAATGCTGCATGATGAACGAATTAATGCTACTGTACTCTACTGTACGATGATGAAGAGGAAGAAGAAGGGAGAAGAAGGGAGAAGAAGGGAGAAGAGAGCTCGGCTTTTTCCATGGCCGGTGTTCTATTGGTGAGAGACTATTGGCTTGTTATTTTTGTCCCATGGAAAGAGCCGAACGCCGAGCGCCGCTCAAAACACGGGTTCAGCTCCGGCGACTGGGGGGTTGAATGACGGCGTTTTTGGAGATGACAAATTGGGGAGATACGTGTTGCTGTAGTTTGCTGTTTTTAAACGGCCAAAGTTAAAAAGCTTAATTTCTCTTTCTTGCTCGAGTTCGTGATTCGTAAGGCTTATGCTAGAGCCGTAGAGAGGGGGCTTTAATTTACGATGAATCCTACAGACGAAAGCTTGCGAAGCAGTGCAGCAATGGGAGACGCAGCTATCAGAAGTTAAAAAAGCAAAGTTAAGAAAAGGCAGCATCAGAAAGGCATCCAAAAGTTACAGTGAAAGAGGGGTCAAGAATCCTTCGCGATAGGGGAGGATTATTGGGTGTGGTTCAAAAAAAGAGGCAGAGGGCCCAGCCAACACCTGTAACGCACAAACTTGCTGATTTTCGCGAAGAGGCGAGAAGGGAAACCGGGATCCCGACCATTCCGAACGAGGAAATAACCGCGCGGGCGCGGCTTGGAGGGAGAAAGCGAAAAGCAAGCACGCAGAGAGATTTGCATGGGGTGACGCCTTGCTTGGACGGGGTCTCTCCCCCTTGCCCGCAGGCGGATCCAGAGATTCAGGCTCCCCGATTGTTCGTAAACCGCTGATCTGCATATCCAGACGGGGGTTGTGGTTTTTGGTCAATGGGCGTAATGTAAGGGGAGGGGTGGCAGAGAGGGCGATGATCTCGACTCTCTGGGCTTTGCTTTTGCCGTGAAGCCTTTTTAGCCTAGGAGAAAGACAGAGAGGTCATCGAGATCCCACCATTGATGGACGTCCAGTCCAACGGGGGATTTGCAGCACCAACGATAACACGATGGCTTTTTAGCACAATCTTACCCAATGCATTACTAAGGAAACTTAGCAGCACTCCATCAGCTGGTTGTTTATATTGCCTGCCCACGACTAGCCATGGGCTACGGAGCATTACCCCGTTTTTCTAAACGTGCTACTGCGACTTGTACGAACAACTAGCGGCATCGAGTTTGCCTGGCAGCAGGCAGAAAGCTGGCGGAGGAGAATAAAGGCGTCCAAGCGAGCAAAGGAGAAAACGCCAGAGCGCAAAAGACAGCCGCGGAGGCAAGCCAGCCGAGTTCGAATCCGTCAACTTTGACGACAAGCCCCAAAGCCAACCGGCGTAAAACCCGTGTGCGGGGGAGAGAGACCAGGAGGCGGAACTCCGACCGCCACTACCACTCCGTAATATATAGTAGTCTAACTCGCTACAAGGAGGAGCGAGTATGTACATCTGCGCAGCCCTTCGGCTTGAAAGGTGGTTCTCGATTTGGCTGCTGCATTTGCCGGCGTGCCTGCTATCCAACGCCTATCAGCTTACTTGTACAAGTTATGTTTGAAGGCCGAATCGTTAGTTGGTTAGATGGTGCGGCGTTGAAGCTGACAGATGGGCTAGGCCCGCTTGAGAAGGGAACTAAACGGGGTGTTATCACCGAATTGCTGTTAGTTGTTTGCAGCAACAAGTTGATGATTTAATACGTGTCGTAACGCTGTGATGCAACTCTATTTGTCTTCGGGGGCGCGGACAAATATCCGCATTGCTGCTGCTGTTGGTCTTGCAGATATATTACCGTGCATTATCAAACGGGCACCTTGAGAAAGTCCCCGATGAAAGGGAGGAGGCAAAAGGGCGCCGGCGTTGTATTATGTCCGACTTGGCGCTGCTCGTGCGGCTTGTTAGTAGTTTGCGAGTTCCAGGCCGTCTGTGAAATGTAAGGAGGTGTTTTGCTTTACTATTTGTGAGCCAAGCAATATCACAATATTCCACCAACGAAGCCCAAAGCCCAAAAAAGAAAGCAAATGCGAAAACCAACCGCCAAAGGCACGCAAGGGAGGGGGTCGAGACGACTCCAGTTTTGATGTGCGACACGGATAGGCGCTACGCCTTAGATCGACAGAGTGCATGCGTTGGCGCCAAAGGAGGTCTCGGGATTGCTCAAGTGCTTGGGCTAATGGAAATGGGATGGATGGATGGACGGCGAGATGTGGTTGTAATGCGACGAAAGAGTAGGCTATCGATGCGGGACTAGGCAAGCGTCACTTCAGCCGTACGCACGCACAAGGGGCGAATCACATCCAGGGAGCGGCAGGATAATCTGGGTTAATTGGATGAAAAAAGGACCAAGCACAAAAAGAAAGGAAGCGACACCAAAAAATCAGGCCACATCGGGCGAATAGAGAGGCTCGCAACTTCGGATCTCCTGCGAGTCGAGATGCTGTTGGCACGGCTGCGTGGTGGCACATGCTAGTCCTCGTAGTAGGAGTTGGTAATACGACCACGACTAGCATCACGGACGCCCGGTGTTAAGGGATTCCCTTCCGGAGCCGGCTCATCCTTTCCTGTTGCTGATTCCGGTAACTGCTTCCTGCGGTTGGATCCATTCATCAAGACGGCTAGAAAATGCGAACTGTCACCCTCCTGGTGGCTATTAATAATCGCTGCTTCACAACGACGCCCAGTCTAGCCCGGAGCGTGCCGCCTGGTTGCATCTGCCGTCTTTTTCGAGACTCTCTATCCCTTGCTGTCGCTTGTCTCGCTTCACCACACTTCCTGGCCCGTCCAGTACGGTAACTCGTACGTTGTGTGCCTTCTGGACTGCTTTGCTTTGTATGTACCTACTCGTCCGCGCAAATCTAGCTCTCCTCCAAAGGCGCATCACCAGCTGCGCCGCTTAGCAAACTTGCTCCGAACCGAACGACTAGAGATCGCGCCGGCGCAAAAGCTAGGCCGCGCATCCGGAACTGACGGAACTTCTAGAAGTCGTGATTGTCCCATGAATCAGGGCCGCGCCAGTCACGAGGAGGCGTTGACTCGAACACCGCCTTGAAGCTCGAATGGCGTCTGAGTTGTCGCGGGGCGCGGAGACGGACTGCTTGGGCCTGTCTCGCACGTGGTGCCAGCGAGATTGATGGGACAGTTTTAGGTTTAGATGAGGATGCTGGCGTACCGTCAGGCTGGTAGCGCCATGGAATGGAGGAGGGGGCGAGCTAAGTCCAGAACTTGGCATTTAATACGGTGCTCGCTCCCAGGATGGCTCGTTAGATTCACGGCGGCACGTTTCTGCGTCCTCCGATGACAGCGCTGATTTCGCGTATTGTTCAGCTCTTCTCAAAAGACACCCGGCAGTCGTGCTCGGCACCAAGGGTGTGTGCCTGAAGGCCCTGAATGCTTGACGCCTTTCTCGATGGATTTTCGCTGCATATTGGTACTAGTCGATGGCCCGATATGGAGCGTGATCCGATGGCAATAAGAGCCACCGACTGAGACAATCGAGTGCGGCTGAACCGCCTGGATGCCGTCGCCAAATCACTTCATCCAGAGGCGGTCGCATGTCGGCGTCATCCCTTATGCGGTGCAGTCATCGTGGTGCCTTCTTGGACATGGAAGATCGCCCCCTCCCATCCGAGCTGAGAAAGGAACGGGGGTGAAAGAGGAAGAAGAAAAAACAAGGACCCAACCTATTCGTATAGAGTTAAAAAGTAGAACTCAGGATTTAGGCGCAGGGCGATTGGTGATCAGGCCCGCACACGTTATCCATTTCCGTTTATGCCCAGGAGTTCGGAACGAACGAACACCCCTCAACTTCAGCCCTGAATTGACAGCCACCCATGCTGTCCATCTTTATAGCATTGCATTCCACCTGAATCACTCGGATATTACACTGCAGTCCTTGGTGTCTTTAGTCAGCGGTGTATTTGGGCGCGCCTTCTCCAGCTTCGTCGATGCTGGCCGTAATAGCTTTTTTGTGTGAAAATACGAAGCGTCGAATCACGAACGGCCATCATCATCGCCGCTCTCAAAGTGGTAATTCCAGCTGCAAAACAGACAGCTAGCAGGGGCGGACAAGGAAAAAAGCGTCTGACATATCGCATCGTCTCTTCTGTGCGGGCGCTCGTTTGTCCTCCTCTCGCTCTCTTCGCGTTTTCTTAGCTGAAGATCTTTATTGACTCATCCCCTTCCCAGCCGTTTACCCATGCAGCCCTAAACCAGAGCTCCACCAGGTCAAGCGCGCAAGACAGCGGAATTATCACACGCCCCCTTTCCCAAAGTAAGGACGAGTTAGCAAGCCAAAGATGGAGAAACGGTGATTTGCCCCGGTGCTGACGGTGCTCGCTCGGCGGGCCGCGCGTGAATCCTCGTGGCATTCTTCTCCATTTTTTCCAATTGCAATTAGTATTTCTTGTTCTCGGGCTTCATCTTGAGGTGTTAGCACAGATTCTGGGGCTCGACTAGTTTTTCTTTGAGACTAACGCTTACATGGTTTGACTTTTGACTCAAAAACATGAGCCGCAAATTGTGGATAATCGGCGAAGTGCCCAGAGACCCGGAGTTTGAAATTTGTCTGCCCCCGGACTCTGTGGTCGAGGATCATCAACTCCGTCGGGTACGAACTCCGACATCTGTGCATTCCAGGCTGCCGGTTGAGCTCTGCTTTTTGTTCTTTCCAAGCGATACGGCAGTTGTACATCCTCTGCTGCCTCCTCCTTTACTGCCTCGAGTGAGCAACGTGGACAGAATTACTTCGGCATTATACCAAGCAAAGCCCATTGGTTCGCCTTTCTCGCAAAAGGAGACACATAGAACTCCGTACTCCGTACGCCTTCTTTGATTAACTTGTAACTTGTGGAAACGATTCCTCGGCTGCAATGGATCAGGCGTATAAGTAATCGAGACATCAGCAGGGCGGAACAAGGATCGATCTCAACCACCAAGACAGCAATCAAAACTGACGCTCTGTAACGCTAGTTTGCTGCCGCTAGCACCCCCTTCGCACAAAATAGCCCAGCCGCGAGTCTTTGCCCGAGCTAAGGAGCAGTTCATGGGCAGCAAACGGTGGTTGCCGGCGGCTCCCGAGTCGCTTCGCCGGTCGGGGCGGTACTTGGAGCCGCACTATGAAATAGCCCTGCGGAGCATGTACCTAAATCTGCCTTAGCACGTCGTTCTGCTGTGTCAATGCGAGAGGGGTGCGACTGAACCGCTCAGCCGGGAACGGCAAATGGAGATGGAAACGGAGAGACGGGAAAACGGTGGCATCCTGCACGCAAGATGCGCCTGTGCCCTGTCGCCGTCGGAACTGGCTCCTGTCATGTTATGCCCATGACCGACGGATGAAGCCATCGCATCAGCAAGTTTCTGTACGGAGTACTGTACGAGAAATACGTGAAAGGTGCAGGTCGTCTATCGATAGCGTACCTATGCCTGAGGCCGGAATAGCTTATCGACGCATGTACATAGGTACTGCAGCGATTAGTAAGTGGGATAACCGACATCAAATGCCGCCATCTCTAACAGTCCAGTCGGCAACGTATTTCGTATCTCGCATCTCGCCTCTCGCCTCTCGCCAATGCAATGCTCTCCCAACAGCAACGGTGCGCTTTAATGCCGTTGTATCCTGCGTATTGCCTTGCTTATACGGCGTACGAGTACGGTGCAGTGCTGTACCCGCCATAAGCCAACCGGACAGGTCGCTCAACCGTTTTCCAGTTCGTCGGGCCGACATGGGGCCCAGAGGCATCAGTCCTGCCAAGCATTAAGCTGCCTGTGTCGCATTGAATTGTACGAGTACAGCACAGTATGCCGGCTTCGGGATTCGGCATGTAGAGAACAGTGCCGACACGGTATTGGCACCAATTGATTCATCAGTTGATTGCAGGCTCAAACGCTCGGCCGGAATCGAAACAGATATCCGTTCGTCATGCTTCTCCGGCCTTCGCTCCGACCAGAAAAGCAGATTTTTGAGAATCATCATCATGGCTCAAAGTCTTGCCACAATGACACGCCTCCCCTGGCTCTGCTCAACTCCGCGGCCAGACAATGAATGAACAGGGGAGTTTGCTTTCAACGGCTCCCATGTCAAAGCTACAGATATTACGGAGCAAGACCCTTCAGACATGAAGCCAGTAAAGAAGATGTGGGAAAAGACCCGCACCCCTACACCGACGTCAAGCTACGCCCTGGCCTACCCTGGCCTGTCTTGCTTTACCCCTGTTCGGCACAGTTTCCCCGGTCCCCGTCGTCGTCAAATCCCTGCCTCAAAGCCTCAAGTCTGGCCCCAAGCAACCCCCGGCCAACATCCTATCAAAGCTTCATCGCCTTCATCTTTGCACCAGAGACATCAGAACGTGCCTGTACTTGTTACTTGTGAAATTGGCACGCTACGGCTCATCCTTCTCAACACGCCGCCATGCAGGGGGCAGCCATTTCCTAGTGCTGCAAGGACATGCTCCGGAGGAACGAGAGGGCCATTGTGGTTGTTTGGGACGGGTAAAAGGGACTATTCCGCAATGAGGGGACTTTTGCCCCAGCGCTCTCCGCTAAAAACCCATGCCCGGGCGATCACAACCAAGCTATTGGGAGGAAATCAAGTGGCCAGAATTGGGGAGCCATGGAGCCCTGAGGCGGGACCCGAATGGCCAAAGACACGCGTTCGTCTAGGACAAGGCCTCTTTCAGGGAAAGGCCAGACCCGCCGTTAAAGTACAGTTGGAAGACCCTGGTCCTGGCTGTTCTCCATGATCATCATCGACCCCCTCCTTGTACTTTACACCCCCTGCAATTCGTTTGTGATTCGTTTAGTCTACACCCTTTCACCCCTGTGCTTTGTTCTCACGACCTTGTTGAGATGTGGATACATCTTCCTTCAGAGTTGCCAAAGAAAACTCCGCTCAAAATTATGGGCCTCGCCTGGTCCTTGAAGGAGATCATGGACTGCCAAGATGTTCCCTTTTCTTCCTCGTCATCTACGGCCCGGCCGAGAGCGTCCGGTTTCGCTCACAAGTACCGACGTACAGCGGTTTGGGTTCCAAAGGATCTCTCTGCCAAGCACTCTGCGGCATTCATCATACATATCCGGGAGCAGGGCGCCTTCTCCATCTATCAAAAGGAAGGCATCAGCAAAGCTCCGCCCTCTCGGTCTCGTGGGCAGAGCCACACGGAAAGTTGGCCTAGCTCTGCTTGAGAAAAAGGAACCCATAGCCCGTATCGTGTGGCGGCCGTGTGTCCGGACATGTACTTTGACAGATCCAGCTAGCTGAGGCGAATCTAAAGCCCTTCATCTGCCACCAAGTGGGGAGACTACTTGTCCAAGGCACCCATTGCAAGGCATAACTGGCCGCCCAGGGCTGGAGAAAACGGTCGGCACAGGCTGCCTAAAAGGGTATAAGACGTGCCTTTCTTTTGACGAACGGATAACCTCAAAAAGGGCGAACCGTTTTATTCTATTGCTCTCTTCCTTGAGGGGGAGTTGCAGCCACTGTACCTGTTTGGCATGCACTGTGCATTGTCGGAGAATGATTTTTGTCATTCCATGCGCTTGTTGTCACACTGTTTATTTGGGACTATTGAGCAAGGATTCAAGCATAGGTATACAAGTAGTATATGCTGCCCAGGCGGAATCTTCACTTCAGCTCAATCCACTAGGATCGAAACAAGCTGGTACAGCTATGCGGCATCCATGTCAAAGTCATGACTCGAATCCAACAAACACAACATGCAGAAAGCGGAGCGATGCTCAGTTGAGATGGGCATGATTGAGTTGCGGTGAATATACCGCCAAAAGTGAAACTGAGAGGAGGGGTTGGAATCATTTCGCAGCCCGACATATGAGATCCGTGAGGACATTCCTGCTCTATCCTTTTTCCCTTTTAAAAGCCATACAGTGAGAAAGTAGTGGCGGCTGATTTCATGCAATTAGCTGGATGTATGTACAGGCATGCGTGTACATGCTTCGTACATATCTAGCACCCCATCACATGAAGCTCTGCGGCTAGATACCCGCCATGTGACAATGCGACCCTGAAGAGATAGCGACGCCAAAGATGAGTGCATGACTCCATTGCATGTCTTGGCGGGCGGCCGAGTAGCCGATGAGCTGGTCTCTGTGCCAGCGAAGTCATCTCGTCTGTCTGTTGTGGTGCGTATTCAATTAGAGAGGATGTCAAGAGTGTTTCGTGAGGCGCCGTCACTGTAGCATTCCGATATCACCCTGCGACCAACTCTCATGCCGCGGCAATCCTCCCAGCCAAGTGCTGTCTGTTGAAAGCTTGGCCAAGTTCCTTTTTGGCGAGGGCGAGGCATGGATGAGATGCGATGCTTCATGCCGTCTTAACGCCGACCCTGAACCTTGCCTGTACCATGCTCACTTGCAAATGTTTCGTCCCCTAGGAGTGAGACATGACAACACTTCAGGACGCGTGATTCATCTCCTAATACTGACAAGTGTACGGAGTCGCATCAGTATAACGAAGGGGTCTTACTCCATAGTGTTTAAAGACAACTCTCCCGGGTCCACTGGCTTGTTCGGGCATTGTGCTTGATGATCATGCCACGGGCTAAGATCAGAGCTTATTTTCTTATCTACTTCCTCTAGGGTACCAGATGCACAATACGAGTCACCGCGAATCCTTAACGGCAGAAAGGATCCGACCCCTGCAGTCAGATCTAGGTCGAGATGCAGCTCTGGGGGACTGTGAATGGGGTTTTTACGAAAGGCTATGGGAAGATGGCCGCTCTGGGGATCTGGCCAATGCCTTTCTTGGGTGGAACAACGTGCAAAGCGGACGAAAACGGGAATTAGAATCTCGCCATTTGTGCCAAGAAGATTCCTAGCACATACGTCCAATGATAGTTCACAACTTCTACATAATATGTAGCTTATCCGCTGCATAGGACAAAAGGAACAAATTTACTGGTTAATACAACGTTGCACTTTCTCGCAAAAATGCCTTAGACAAATTAAGAGCCAACCAACACTCACACAACTGCATCTCCGTTTGTCGAGGTTGGTCCCTGTGACCTCCGGAGATAGATTCTCTTTGTCCGCTTCCAAGCCTCGGCTCCGACGACAAACGCAATGACAGCAGCAAACACAAACCCCCACTCCCCAGTCAATCCCCGTATGTATCAGGACGATTGCGTTCAGCCGCGGGATGTACGGCGTCGGGAATATCATGAAGAAGACAACTGTAATGGCAAATGATAGAAACCAGTTTCCCCACAGATGATGTCCACCCCACGCGCGGATCCCCTTGTGCATATCGAAAAGAGGACCGCGGAAATCTCTCTGCTCCCCGAGNAAGAGCAGGAAGATCCACAACATCGCGGTGTAGACCGTTGCGAGGGCACCTAAGACATCGTGGTACGAGTGCCAACAGGCGCTGTTGCAGCTGAGGCCCAAATTGCCGTCGTCAAAGCCGAAGATGGCGGTGGTGAAAGAGTCAAGCACGGAATCGGCCCGTAGCCGACCATATTGAGCATAAACTCGGGAGTGAAGATGCCGTAGCGGAGCTGTGTGGCAAACGACTGTTAGCTGGGTTTCAGTTGACATGTTGATCTGTGGCAAGGTAGGGGTGAACTTTACGTCTCGGGGAAGGCGGTTGAGAATGTCTGGGACGGCAGTTTCAAATCCAAGACCTGACTCGCTAAAGGTACCAGTGCCGGGAAGCATCCGAATGATTTCGACGGGAGTTGATAGAAACACGGAGATAGCTGTGTCGTCCTTGAAAGCTAAGCCAGCGAGAAGAGAGATGGCGAAACCGAAGTTGGTTGCTAGTACGTGAAGGACGAATTTCTGGGTAATGTCGAATGTCCGACAGCCTTGTTCAATGGCATTGAGGAATGAGGTGAAATGTTCGTCGGTTAGGATAATGTCATATGATCTTTTGGCGACATTTGAGCCTGATACCATGGCGATTCCAATATCTGTACGCTTAGACTTGGGGTGTCGTTGACACCATCGCTAGTCATGACAACGTAGCAGTTATGTCTATGGAAGGCCTCGATAACTCGAATTTTTGTGCTGAAGATACATCTGGTAGTCCCTAGGGGTAGTTGAGGAAGAGCATCAATCTGGTCATCGCTCAGGGCATCAAACTCTTGAGCCGCCATCGTAGTAATCCGAGCAACGTCGGCAGGGAGCATGCGCATCCTCTCTAGCGAAGGAAAGATAGACATGTCTGTAATAATGGCACGAACAGTCTGCGGATGGTCTCTTGTAAGCATATGGACGACGATACCGGCATCTTGACATGAGAACACTGTCTTTGGACTCAGGACGGGGAGAATTGTAGATTCCTAGGAGGTCGTGAAAAGAAAAGATCGCGTTCGAAGTGTTCCCGAAGGTGGGCAATTCCATCTGTGAAATTGGATGCCAAGGCCGATCGACTATTAAGCTTATGAGAAAGTGTAGGGACATAAAGGCTTTGACTTGTTAAAGTTTCCATTTTGTCTCAGATGATGGCTTTCATAACGCTGTCCAGGGGCTTAAGTTCGTTCATTGAAGCGAAACGATCGCGTTTCTCTGTCACGCACCCTACCGCACCCTATTATGACATCGGATATACATAACTTACAACTGAACTTCTTTTACAAGACTTCATACTTTTGTGAAAATGTGTGTTTCCTGTGTAGTTGTATCTAAGAATAGAGCCGACATCTTTTTGACTTCAGAGTCAAACGGAAACTCTCGTCCCGAAACACGTTACATGTGGCGAACCCAAGTTATGGAGTTAGTTGATGGTTCTTTAGTCTGAAGAGTCCGAATAAAGCCGATGAAGGTGCTTTACGATGAATGCCTCCGAGAATGCCGCCTTCAATTCATGCATGGATACTGAAACTACCTGCCAATGCCATCAACAACACCTGTATCATTTCTGTGCCAGCCTATCATGATTTTACCAAGGTATGGTGAGAAGAACTCATATGGGCCAATTTGTCTTACTAGAGTCATAGCGTTGAAGACTTGCTCAAAGAAGATCTTTAGCGATTGGACGCGATGGCCCCGGCTACACCGAGACTGCTCGAAGAGCTCGTATGAAGCTCTGTCAAGACTTGTTCAATAGTCAGACTGTGTGCTGGGTGAAATATTGACGTGTTGGATTGTGAGGATATGGGCTCCCCGAACAAAACGCCAGACGGAGGTTGCTTCATGATAAATCGTTAGATTGGGATATACGGGAATGGCGCATATCGTAGCTGGTGTTAAACAACAAAGAGAAGTAAAACTTAAGGCTCTATCGAGACATTTGGCTCTATTTTCCGGACGTTACTAGTTGCTCATCTGAGCACTGGTACTTCCCGTTAAACTCTGAAAGAAGGAACCTTCGCCTCTTAAGTCTTGCCACGTAGTTTCTTCAAACTCCTAGAGCAAATGCGCTTGATCTTCCCGAAGGACTTCTGAGAAGAGGGTGTCGGTAGTGTGTTTGATGGGATCTGTGAGGCAGCAATAATATCTGGGATGATCTCTGGGAGTTTAGATACGATGCCTGAAACTGGGCTCTGCTGGCCAGCAGCGGTGTTGCTCAAGACCAGTTCGTCGCTTGCTAATGAACTGGATGTATCAGGAGTAATAGGATTCATGGTGCCAGACAGGTTGTGATTACTGTCTAAGCCCAATCCACTTGTTTTTGACGAAGCAGAATAAGGAGTAGCAGAGCTCACATTATCAAACAGCTGGGTTTCACTTGTCTCAGAACTCTCATCTTGAGCCACAAGTGGTATAGACATTTTCGACCCTGTTGTCGATTGAGTGAGTTTGTCTGATAGTGAATCCTTCTTATCTGCCCTGATATTGCGGCTTATGGAGGCGATCCGTGGCCTTCCATGGCCGAAGATGACCGCACCATTTGCCACAGCATTCGTTGGAATGGAGTATTCAGGATAGTGTCGGATATCTTTAGAAGAGAGTATTTGAATCCAATTGCTAGCGTGTGCGCTGGCGCGCCGTCCGTTAAGGTTGGTGCAACAGAGTCCGAAAGCAGATTCATTTAAATGCCAATAGATGTCGCCTGTCAGTCTCCAGCCAGTCTTATCTTTGTTGCCATTTATTTCGATAATATTCTCCAGAACACTAACACACACTGCTAAGCAATGTTTCCCGGAGGGTAGGCTGGCGTCGTATCCACATCTATCGCAGGGGTTTGGGGGATCGTCAACTGTTGGTCCGATAAGTTCTCCAAAATTGTTGCCGAAAAGAGTAATTGCTTCAAGAGAATCCACGAGATCCATCCACCCACAGCTGGAGGCCGAAATTGGTATCTTAGTCGTAATATGGCGAAGTTTCGAACGAGTAGCTACTCCCATAAAGTCGAATCCGCTCAGAATGTTCTTCGGTGTGTTTCTTAAGATGCCCTCCTTGATGGCCTTAGTGGTTTGGTCGATGGTTTTCTCAAGCAGGAGGCATATTTCCTCTACCCTGTTTTCGAAGCGGTAATATGTTTCCTCTTTTATCCTGACAATCTCCTTGACAATTTTACTATCGATGATTCTCTCAATTATTTGCTCAGTGACCTTAGTGTCAATCAAGCGCAAAGCAGATAGACGGTTCTCGCTGTTGAATAAGACTGCCTTTGCTGCAATAGTGCCTTGAACTGAGGAAGGCGGCTCATTCAACCTTTCGATGTGATTCGTATAGAGGCATTCTGGATCTTCTTTCTCATCTCTTCTCAGAGAGGTGCGGACGAGATGAAGGAGCACAGGCAGACCATCAGAAAGGCAAGCGCGTTTCTCATTAACGTCGTACAACACGACATGGTGTTGACCAATATGTTCAACAAGGGATACGTAACCATCTGAGACAAAACTGCAGATTGATCTGTCCCTTTTGCCTCTTTTGAAACTTGTTCCAACTTTGAAGTAATTGCCAGCGCCCACGCTAAGCTCGACTCCCTCACAGGTAAGAGCCGCCCGACCATGGGAGAGACCGGACCATGTAATATCGTAACTTGCGTTTAGCGACCCTTGTTCATGCCACATGTTAAAAAAACAGTCTCTCATAACACTTGGACTGATCTGTATCCTACCTATGTTATTTTGAGCATTCATGCACCATCCCAGGATGTGACGTGCGCCCTTAAAATTGGCAGGTTCAATCAATATTGCCTGCTCTATGCGGGGATCTTGATATGAGATTCGAGCACCAGACTCATTGACAAGTAAATGCCACAAGACGATACTCCCGTGTATTGCAGTTGGGATTAACACTGTCGAAAATCCTTTTACCAAAGTCCTATCTTGGAATGTTGTTAAATATCGGGCGTCCGCCAAGGTTGTCATCATGTCAAAAGGTAATTCCAGACCAACTCCTGTGTTGAGATCTTTTCTAGGCGTTATTGGATAGCCAGTGACGACTACTGGATTGTTGAACATTTGTTGCCAACATTGGCCGTTAAAACCAGGCAAATTAGCCCTAATCTGGTATGTGGCAACATTTATTCGACAGAGGAAAGATTGTTCAAATTCGTTTTCCATTGACTGCGACTCTTCGCTGTCATTAGCCTGGAAGTTGGTAATTTCAGGATAACAAAACGAGATCTCTGAATCTTGCAACTGTGATCTGAATGTCGTTGCTAACCATCCGATCTGCTCGCCGATTTCTGCGATAGAGCGGATTGTTCCCACTACCTCGACTTCCATATATCGGCCTAAAGAGACTTTGATATCTGTGCAATCCTCGAACTTGCCTATTTTTTGTTGNNNAGAATTGATTGAAATCGCTACTCGTTTGGAACTACGGAAGTACTTACATTTACACGAAAATTGAAACGGTGCAGAGGCATTCTCATTCCGTAGTGCCCCTTGAATAGTCCGCAGCAGATTGCATCCCACTACTGGCCACGTCTGGACAAGATACTGTTCGCAGGTTGTTGCTTGAACGTCTTGAATAGACCCAGTTAAAGTAATCACTTTTGGCAGTACCTCAGCAGCAATACCTTCATATACTTGTCCCTGTATAAATCCAGGGATGTTGCACTCAACATGAAAGGTAACCTTGTATGGCTTTGACGGATATTGCCTGCTAATCTTACCAATTGGTGGTAGACAATGTTGAATATAGGTAGAAATCAGTTTCATCGCAGAAGAGTCTCCTCCAGTTGAATTCAACTCAGTGGCAAGTCTTCCAACAAGCCATTCAAAAGCCGGATCTTTTGTGATTACGTTGAGAAATTGGGCAGCGTTTTCTGCTAAGACTTCGTCTTCGGGTTCAGCAACTGGATTGCTGATCAAAAGCTTTTTGAATGATAAAACGTTGGAATAAAAAGANTCTCTTATTGATCGAATTATCGACCGGAATATTGCGTTAGTGTACCTGAAAGGGGCAACTTGGATAGAGGCACTCAGCGTGACNNNCTTTCGATGCTTGTAGACGAAGTACATTGCATCTCGCTTTATTTGTGATTGTGATGTCTGGTCGAGTTTCAGAGCGAATGCTACTAGTAGCTCCGGAAGCAACCGCGTTATGACATCCAGGCTGTTCTCTGTAAGTGGCTGTTGTTCCTGGAGCCGACTGTAGAGATAGTCTGCGAATTGCAAGATATACAATTGTGTTCTTTCCATGTCCAGCATGTTTTGATCCCCAGAGTATAATGTTTGAGCTTTCGTGAAGTGTTCCGATTCCCGAACGGAAGGGCTTTGTACAATATTTCTCTCTATAGTGATATCCGAAAGCTGTATGGTCGTCGCTTTCTTTTCGGTGATCTGACTTGGTCGTACATAATCAGAATCAGTTTGTACTCTAAGAGAGTCGATGATTCCCTTGACGGTATTTCGTTTTGGTGGTTTACGCTGGACAAGTCCACCATCTTCGTGAATGCCAACTTGAGATATCGGTCCAGAAAACCCACTTCCACTCCCTCTNCCAGCGTAGCTGTCGGCATGGCCACTGTGGTTAGGTACGGTAGTAAATGGCGAGCCAAATTGATTCCCTTTATCGCTGCGCATGCTAAACGTACTTGTTGCACTATAACCACCGGCAGAGACGCCACTCCAAACGGTCCTGTTGGTACTTTGGGTTGAAGCGCTAATGTTGCTCTGAATATCGGATGATATATTTTTTTGGGTTGTTTTTGTTGCATTAGTGCGCTCGGAGTCTAACGTTGTATCAGATAGCGATTTTCGTCTCCGCGTGTTTTTATTTTTCGGGAGTATCTCTTCTGCTGTTAATTTTGTAGACGAGTTCAGGAATGCGGAATGATGCCCTTTTGGTGGTGGTGCAAGCGAAGGTTTATCATCATCATTGTCGGTATGGTTTACCACGGCTGGTGTATTCGAGCTCTGTTGGTGCATTCTTTGAAGGCGCTTCTCCATCCTCTCCAGGTATTTACTGAGCCTGGGTCCAGGCATTTCGCGATATCCATCCTGTTGCGATGACATCTGAGAAGCACCTCCGCCACTCCAAGTCTCATGACCCTCATTAAAGGGGTTNCCCATTGAGGTCAGCGGCCTAAAGCGGCGCTCTTGTGGATTTTGCGCTCGTTGCGGTGCTGCTAGCTGAGCAAAGAAATCAGGGGACCAAGGATCAAATGATCTCTCTGATGACTCCATCTTGCGGTCCAGCTGCGGCATCACATTGTCTACCGCCTCGCGTAACGGTGATGACTCCTCCTCTGTGACCACAGGAAAACTATTGTCCAGATGAGATCTCGATCCCCTTACTCTCCGCAAGCCACCCCTTTCACGCGATGAATTTGTCGCTGATGAATATCCGGAATCACTCTGCACACCCGAAGCAGCAAGAAACCGTTTGTGGTCCGCTGGCCATTGTGATAATTCCACTCGCCTCTGCTCGATATTAATAATTGAAGATTGTCCTACAAACGTATAAGCTTTTGATAAGACATGTGATAAAAGCAACTTTTGGTGGGTGTTAGTTTACCGCTATCTGCGTCTTGCCGCTGTGGTGGGAATACTTGTCGCGGGGGTGATGTCTCATCGTCACCTACGCCAACTAGATTCTCAACAGATTTGATAGCTGAGTTCGGCGGATTTTGATGCTGTACCACATCACCATCAAGCCCACCTACATATCGTGATGTCAGATGGTCTTCTAATGGCGAGACTCCTTCTGAACGTAGTCCCTCCATTCGACTCTTTTCCCTCTGTCTGCTCGACATTGAATGTTTATCAAGGGTATGCATAGTTGGTAATGGTGGCTACTGATTTGCCAAGCTTCTGGGATTACCTGGCAATGGTGCAAAACGTTGCCCATCACTACAACGACCCCTGCATGGTTGGACAGCTGTAATACGGATCGATGGATATTAAAAAGACAGCATTAAAATGAAACCGAAAGTAGAGAAAGTGTAAACATTCTTGAAATAAAAACTGAAGAGCATGCCTTTTAAAACGAATTGTCGTACAGTTGGGTGCATAGCCACTGCACCGCCCATTCAGCCGATTGAGTTGCATGCAGTATTGTTTGGATCTATTGGTTCGAAGGCTTCGACACTATATGTACACACTGCGGCCGTACTAGCCCTAAAATTGCATGGAAAAAAGAAAAGAATATTGGATGGCGACACGTCCAGTAAGTGTACATACAGTATAGCCTTTTTTACGTCAGAAAACTTGGGACTAAGAGTACATGTAATCGATATGATCAGTTAACGATGACAGCCCAGTCTCGAATGGTTGCTGCTGATAGGATCTGGTCTTCGTGTAGTGGCCTGTGAGCGTATTTTACCGCCGCTCTGCCGTTTAATTTTTTGCGGAACTACTCCTAGGAGAGAAAAGATGAAGAAGAAGAAGGAGGAGGAGGAGGAGGGGTGGGGGTAAACTTTCCGCAGAGCCTTGCATTAGTCGTTTGTATACTCATATAGTTGATTCAGCTTCTTACCAGAGCGTTGATAAAAGATGCCCGCATTGTCTTAACTAGGAATCTAACAACAATAATAGTAGTAGATGACAAAGGATCCGAATAACCCTTATTATGTAAATAGTTACGAGAGACAGAAAGAATGAACATGTCCCGATCCTGGTACCTTACATCCGATGTGCGCTAGCGATCAAACAACAATGCAAGGCTTCGCTATATGTGAATTAGTCCACCAGAAGGTATCTTTCTTGAACTATAGTGTCATCAAAGCACAATTTAACAGCGTCGTATTGTATGTGAAATAGCTAGATGTCACGTCGCCCTCGATATCTGTTTCCTCGAAATGAGGTCCCCCATGCACGGCATAGAGGGAAATGACACCAGTGGACGTCTAGCAGCTGTTTACAGTGTGCAGCATTTTTAGAGCTAGAAAACATGGATTAGTTTGAAGAGTAATTCGCCTAGTTTATCGATGCTCGCAGCCCAGCTTCAGCAGCTGATGGAATCGCTATGTCTTGCTTGCTTCACTTCATTCCATGCAATGCGACGAGCATATTATCTGATGAAGTTTATACCTAGCCGGTAGCGCAGTATCCCGCCGCCTGTTACCTAGTATACATGTAGGTACTAATCGATAATCACTCACATACTCTTGTGATTGAGTCAACTTTATGATGGAGCACTGCAATAATTAGTTCATGGTCTTTCCATAAGGAACTTGGAAATAGTAGCAGACAGCGAAAGACCTAGGTAACTCTTACTAGGGTTGCGCATGTATATCCAAACGGCTAAAAGCAAGATATCGCCCTCTGTTATTACTACCAAGAGCCTAACAACGTTCATCAGCAGGGTCTAGTGTCCAATGAGCGATGAAAGGGCATATTTTAGCCCAATGAGACAAGCTGGCAAAATGCCGGTGCAATTCCTGGTCGCAGTTTTGTTTATAGCTTATTGGCGCACTTTGGCAAGAACTTCGTTCGAAGCTGCAAGGCAAATACTCACGAGAGGCAGAAATAATAAGGATGTCCCGATGCCAGTATCTTATATGTTGTATAAAATGGTTATTGGATAACTAGCTAAAGATGAGACATAAGTGAATCGGGCTATAAGAAGGCACTATCTTTGACTACCTACAGTATTATTACTGGCCTCCACCTTGAACAGGTACTCTAAATTTCTACCCAGGAAGCTTTAATATATTTGGCCTCTTATTCTCACATACTTATCTCATCAGTAGTGAACAAGCGCTCTACAACGGAAACTCTTATGATTTCCTATTGCTGTTATTCGAATGGTAGAACCAAATTCATTTGTTTGCGCTCTGAATAGCTGATTATCGTAATGCCCCTCCCCCTCTTAAGTACCGAGATCGGAAAGCAAAACATTTACCGAAATCTCCTTTGCTTTAAGCCAAGTTCGAGATAGTGGTCATCACTACACTGCAACTACAAATCTGCCTAAGCACTGCTGTAGCCGCCCTCCTGCAGAATGACCTAGGATTGTGAATTGTGAGCCGTCTTTAGACATGTGATTTATTGGTGTCTTGGTGCCTAATCCGAAGACAAAGTTCCGAGGCCCCATGTTGTACAGGCGAAAACTACAATATGCCTGCCTTGCGTCAAGCTCTGCCGTCTCCGCATCGACTCCTACCGCTTGCTTCACCTGAGACTAGCAATGTCTTGGTTACAACAAGCCAATAATTTGTGTCTAAAACAGAGCGTCTTGAACCAATTAGTTTTCCGTGCACCTTGGTAGGCGCCTACCAATGTCCACTGCAGAGCAACATTGAGGTTCTAGACCACTGCACAGCATTTCGTAGCTCGGGTTTTGGATGTTGATCTTTAAATGATATGCTACGTTGTGATTAATAATGATGTCACCAGGCCTTGGCTCAAGGCTTTTGTCGAGTTGTTGCATTGGTATGTTGTGAAGTCACAACTGACTGCACCATGAAGCGCCTCATCGGGTAGCGATGGTCCACTAATGCAGGATGTTCTACTTGATAGCCTGCCCCATGGTTGCCTTTTTTCGCGGATGCTCAGGCACATGTACAGGTTATTTATACGAGATATATATGAGGCTAGTTGAAAGGATTCGGATTTGTTATTTGGCGGTAGGAATGCCAGGTGATGGAATTACGTGGACGAATGGATAGAGCAGATTAGAGTGTGATAAATGATTGGGCAAGTAGTTCCCCCCCTTCCGGCCCGATGTTGGCTGTAAGAAATTACATTTTAAAATGGTTGGCTAAAAAAAGATATTGAGAGAAAAGACTTACTTGGTTGCCGCAGGAGTATTAGCTGAACACCAGAGAAGGATTAAAGTAGAAAGTATTTGTATGTATATTCTTGTAATGGTACTGAATGCGAGAGTGCAGCCTTTATATACCATAAGAACGATCAGAAAAAATTAAACGAGTGCAAAGGAAAGATGAAAAAGATATGTAGCAGAGAAAAATTACGGGTGGCATATACATATTGAGAAAATACTTTTGTAGGTATGCTATTATGAAGTATGTCAAGAGATAGATTCGAGCACATTGTACAACCACGAATCGAGCACATTGTACAACCATTCGTGGTTTTCTTCATTTCTATCTTACTTTGTCATGAATGTCATGAAACTGTTACCGTTTCTTTATCTACCTCTGTTCAATCGAGTTCAAGCGCCAATATGCAGGCATGAGATTCTGGCCTCTTTTACATAAGCTCTTTTTATATAGCCCTATTCTTACATCTCTGCTATCTGGTTTTGTTTCTCCAAAGGGATATGACTAACACATCCAAATATATCAATAACATGACACTGATAACAACATAAATAATTGGGTATCTATTGAATTCAACCACCTCTACATACATGTACTTAAAGATACATAAGTATATAAGGTATGAGTCAAATCAAGGGAAAAAAGTCTGGAACCACTCTCATGGGCTCTGAGTTCTGCAGTAATATTGACATGAAAAGATCTTAGACGTCAATTTTAAGGATTTGTCATGAAGGCGACGCAGGAGAAAGATTATTAATTATAATAATAACGGTTCAGTACAGGCTGCTAGAGCTCATGTATTAAAGAGCACCCTGATCCCTTGGCTTGGAAAGATTACAGCATATTGGGCCCCGGTTATATATAAATTAGAATTCTTGTATTAATTATCTTAAATTACGTACTATCACTATTGATGAATGGTAGGATACACAATAGTTGACTTCATACCGTAGTTATCTGATATTGAATTCACTCACAAACTTCATACATAATAATATCAAAAATGGAGTAGGATACATTACGCTGCATTACTGCCCAATATCTGAACTACACGGCTTCTTTTGTCTAGTTCGGTCAATGAGAGTTGACTTGGATACCTACAGGTAGGTATGTAGTAGGGGGTACAAAGTACTCAAGCGTCGTCTACCTATACGTAGCAGAGTGATAGGTACATAGTACATAACCTTATATAGCACTGGGCCCTCTTACTGTCAGCCCTATGCATTGCCGCCTTATCATATGTGGTCCTGTTATCCATCATCACTATGACTACATGTGTATGTCTATTTGTATCAGGTGTCAGCCTTCTCCATAGAACGGTTGCCTTTTTACCCTTAGCAATTTAGGGTATGTCCAGCGGGCAGTCATTTGTATCCATTACATTAGCTAATGAAGGTAAATAAATTAACGGCATTTAAGCATTGTGCGTATATAGATGTATCTACTCAATGGCGGTATTTGCCGTGGTCAACTGTCGCAATTTTTTGTTAGCTCAAGCTCGCTGGCTCCTATCAACTGCCCTACTCTACGGCTTAGTGGCCATTTTCCGGAGTGCATGTGCCACCGGGGTTCCATATAAATACATGTATCCGGCGCCGGAGTCGGCTTCCCGACTCTCCCAATTTCACACGGACTGCCTGACCACAGGTCTACAACCACTTTGGAAAATAGTTAGGGACTGAAAGTCGGGAAAGATATTTAGGTAAGACTCCATGATACGATTCCATGAGTGAGTCGTATAAATACAAGTAGTATTGTAAGCAAGTATTGGTTGCATCTTCTTGCCACACCAGACCACAAACAGTTATCACATGCGACACTGAGTAAGCCAGCCCACCTGATGGTGCTACTGTACACAAGCAGCCATCCACAGAGCTCTGTGATGCAGTGGTGATAGCCTTGATACTCTAGTGGTTCCCTAGAAAGATCAGCGAGGATTAGGCCAGGCGCGCTGTCTCAACGAAAGAGGAGGATGAGAAACGTTGAGCCTCCCTACATCACCTGGGCTATGCGGACCTCCTCTATGTTTATGACTAGTCAGCCGTGCAGCGTGCACCGAAAGCTGCGCTGAATAAATTGATAGCTTCAGACACCGACAATGACGCGCATATGCCAATGGTCTTCTGACCCCAATAGCCGAGCAGTAAGCTGCAGCGTTGGTATCATACAAGTCAAAAGCGATACCCTTCCGTTTTTTTCTTTCGGTCTGAAGTTCACTAAGCCGCAGTATATTACGCTTGCCGCTGGTGATGTTCTCTCTTGGATATGGGGTATACCTGGAAGTTGGAAGGGGTCACATCTGGGGTATGATGAGCGAACCATACGCGGATTACACAAAAGAACAGGATTCAAATCTGTGCGCTCATTAATTTCTAACGGCTCAGCATGACTCATCATGCCCATTGAAGATCGAATGCCAGCAGCGACCGACAGAGTGGAATGAATCGTGGGGTCATCGAAATATCACAGCGACACATAAACTCTAAAGAACGGGATCCTACCTTCATGTGTAGTAATTAAATATATCATGTATGCTCTATGTCCTTCCACAAATCAACATAACCAGCATTTCTGCGTTTTACTAACCATAACATTCGGAATTTATAGGTACCTAGCTCTATAATATTCTATTTTCCTCCTTTTCATGTATCTTCGATCCCTTAAAACCCCTGTCCACTTACAATTAACTCTCTATTTTACGCTCTATTTTGACTTCTTCTTAAGCTGCCTTTGTGACGTTTTAATTTCTTCCAAGTCTTCACGCAGAAATCTCTTATCCTCCCAGCAGATTTGCCGTGAGGGGCTGTTGGTAGTGCAACTGATAATATTGGTGGCACAATAGTAATAACCCCTGGCTCTGCAGCCACGACGTTCGAGGTGCGATCCTGTTTAGTAGTACAAGTATTTGTGCCTACATCGCCAATTCTTGGTATAGGTATTGGTTTGACGGCAGGATCCTCTGGCTTTATGGAAACAGTATTTGAGGTGGAACTCTCCGGCTCAATAGTAGTGTTGTTTGAATTCATCCCATCGGTTCCCGACCACGTGGAGTTGTTAGGAGTAGAAGAGCTCACGGTGTCAGACATCTGATCCTCGTTTGCCTCAGAGTTCTTCTGGGGAATTGTACAAATAGGCATTTCCGAAATTGGGCTATCCTCTGAAGGGCAAATGCGGTCATATAAAGGAGCATTGCGACTTGTGAGAAAGATTAGCTTTCTGCTGTGGCCAAATATAACCGCACCGTTTGGCTCCAGTTCCACTGGGATGGGGCGTGTTAGGCGTCGTATCATGTTCGGTGTACAAATTCTTTGGATCCAATCATTACTACTCCAAGACTTGCTGGAACCGCTGCTACACCGGCAGGGTCCAAACCCAGGCTCCAGGATACACCAGTCGAGATTGTTGACGAGTCGCCGTGGATTCGTATTTGCATCCTTACTGCCGTACCTCATGAGTATCTTTTGTAGTAGATCGACTTTTACAGCCATGAGATATTTTCCTGAAGGCAAACTTGCTTCAAATCCACACCGATTGCATGAACTTGCAGAGTCGTTTACACATGGCTTGATGAGTTCTCCAAAGTTGGTGCCAAAGAGAGGAATCGCTGGAATAGAATGCACAAGATTTATCCAACCAACACCAGGCGGTAGCTTCACAGTATGGAGACGAAAGTCCCCGCCAGCGGCTACAGTCATGAAATCATATCCATCCAACATGTTATTTGTTAGGTTGCTTTCGGAAATTTCGTTGTTGTTGATCATGTCATTAATTGGTAGAGCAATTCTTTCTAGTCTTGCACCAATCCTCTTCACCCTGTCTTTGAAGGTGTAATACATCGACTCCATTTGCTCGTCAGCCTCCTGTAGTTTATCGGCGCTCAGTAAAATGTCTTCCGCAGTTGCTTGGGCACCTTGTTTTGACATAAGCGCTGAATTTAGTTTATTGAACTGATCGGCGTAATAATTATTATTCGGTTTTTCTCTCCGGTCCTTTTCTAACCAGGCTCGAGCAAGATGAAGGAGTGCTCTATGGCCATCACAGAGAAAGGCGCGTTTTTTCTCGACGTCGTATAATAAAACATATCTTAGACCAATGTCGTTGATAAGGTCTTTGTAGCAATCGTCGGCAAGATGGCCAGAAATTATTCTTTCTCTGTTACCTTTTTTGAATCGTGGGCTAAGTTTGAGAAAATCGAGGTCAATGCTGACCTCGATATTAACAGGGAGCTCTTTCGCGAGTGGAAGACCGGACGATCCGATGTTATAATTCGCAATTGGAGATCCTTGAAACAATTTATATCAGAGTGTTGTCCTTCATTTCTGCTGATCAGATGCGTATCTTACCTATAATATTTTGGGCATTGGCAACCCATCCAAGGAAGTGACGAGAGTTCGGAAGAATTTCTGGTGCAACAAATATCCCTTCTTTAATACGGGGGTCTAGGTATGACATCCGTTCGCCATGCTCTCCAACGAATAAATGCCAAATGATAATGTTATTTTGCGCTTTTGTGGGAATTAGAACGCCGTAGAAACCTTTTATCAGGGTTGTGCCCTTCCATGTTGTTAAGTATTGACAATTCGATAAAGATATCATCATATCAAAAGGTAGTTCCAATCCATTTTCAGGGTCGGATTTTTTCTCGCAAGGATTGGGTAACCCGTAACAATGATAGGGTTGTTGAACACGCGGTGCCAGCATTGGCCGTTGACATCGGGCAAATTTGGCTTCATCTCTTTCACTGCCACATTAATCCGGCAAGAAAAGCTTTTTCTGAAACCGCGTCGAGGATTGGCTCTGAACGATGTGATCTCTGGGTAGCAGAAGGGAATTACTCCTCTTTTGATGGAGAGGGCAAGAGTTGCAGCTAGCCATCCAAGCTGCGCGGCAATGTCCGCGATTAAATGAGCCGTGCCAATCACCACCACTTTGAAGGTGTATTCGCGCATAGTAACTTCAACCTCTGTTCCATCGATAGGAAATATGTCTGTTTCATTGTTAGCTATATATATATTAAATATTCTGTAGCACGTAGGCTCGCTTACATCTGGAAGACTGTGAAAGTGATTCGGAAGAGGTATATACCCGCAGAGCCTTTTGGATAGTTTGTACAAGATGACATCCTATCATTGGCCACGTCTGCTGTACATATTGCTCAATTGTCAACGCTTGAGCCTTAACACCGGACCCAGTCAACGCAATTGCTTTGAGTAGAACATCGGCAGCTTGCTCAGAGAACCCCTGGTCTTCTACATATCCAATAATATCACAATCAACTTCAAATTCCATCCTTTTTGGTTTGGGAGAATGTCGCCTGCGGATGTTCCGGTCCGGGCCTACTCCGTCGATCATTTTGCCGGATATTTCCTTCATTGCAGACTGGTCTACAGGGGCCTGATAGACCTGGTCCAACTCTCTTCTTAGCTTTTCAACGACCCATTGGAAAGATGAGTTCGCCGTAACTGTTTCATGATGGTCGGCGAAGTCTTGAGGCGGGTATCCCTCCTCATCGGCATAGGCCAACGAATCAATACTCCTCGCAGGATTAGACTCATTGTTAGCGTGAGGTGATTCTCTCCATCGTGAATTGGTTTTGTTTGTTCTGGATGCAAAAGCTTCACTGAGCTGTCGCTTTGTAGCTGTTGCTTGGTCATTCTGGTAGAGGGTCATTAGTGATTGGGCTAGAGTACTATACGAATCGCGTTAGCCGGTTTGAAGATGATATGAATAGAATATTGGAAGCGCTCATTAACGTACTGTCTATGCTTGTGCACATCATACTTGATATCTTGGTTTGTTTGTGAATATGAACTCTGGCCCACCGAAAGAGCGAACTCTCTCAGTAATTCTGGTAGCAAATCCATCGCTTTTTCTGCAGTCTCTCTCGTGAGTAGAGGTCGAATTTGTTGATAGGCATAGCGGGTAAAAAAAGAAATATATGCCAGAGTTCTCCTTTCGCCGACAGAACTTTGATCCGAGTAAATTGTTTCGGTCCCTTCAAGCTCTTCGCTAGATTCGCTATAGGTAGAGTGTGCGACTTTTACCTCTAAAGATGCCACCAGAACTTCTTGGGAAGTCGTTGAATGCTCAGAATATGTTTGCACACTCTGGGTGGTGGTTATCCCTGCATCTGCCACGCTGCCCAATTTGGCATCAACCAATCTCAGAAACTGGCGTAATTCTTGCAGATGTGTTGAAGATGTTTGGCTTCGTAGAGAAAGATGAGTCCAAGGATCGCTCCCACTTTGTAGCGTCCAATCGACATTAACGCGAGAGAAACTAAACCGAATTGGCCGACCGCCGTTTTCTACCCAAGACTCGTTATCCTGGAATTGAGTATGGTTTGGTATTGTCTCAAATACCAATTCGCTAGGATTCGCATCAATCTTAGCGTATATATCCTCGAATTGGCATCCCATATGCCCCAAAGCCAAATCCTCGGCCGCTGGGGCGTCAGGTGCCTTCCTCCACGATCCGTACTTTCTCATGGTATAGGATTGTTGATGTCTAAATGGTTGAGATGGTTGGGATGGTTGAGAAGAGATAGATGGGCGGCAAATCTGACGGAATATTTCTCACGTAGAAAAGCCGAGAGGTCGATAAACTTGTGATCTTCGTGATTCGCAAATTATGACAAATCTCTCTCCGTCTCTCCCACTCTTGGTTGCTATTCCTCCTTTCTTTTCTTTCTTTCTTTTTTTCTCTTTTTCTTTTTGTTGTTTGTCGGGAGTTGTCGCAGATGGGGTTGACGCGTTAGGACTTGGCCTCGAAAACTGGTCGCGAGGGGTCGCGTTGATGCCTAGGACGATCCAACAATCACAGCCAAAATTCCTGTCGGTGAAGCCCAAGTCAGTCTTACATAGACAACAGATGTAATTCAAGGGTACTGAGAAGAAAAAAAAGAGATGAAAATGGATGAATGGAGAAGGAAGAAAACCCCTGAATGCATGTACTGTTGATGAATAGTGTTGAGCCACGTATTACCAAGTACTGCCATTCCCCAATTTAGCAAGGTACTTCGGTACATGTAGTTAGATTTGATCTTTTTTAAAGCAGCTTAGGTGTCGCTATTCCTAAAGAAGCGACGAAATCACAACAAGGATGATACTGTGCGCGAGGCTCTTTGTCGGGCTTTTTTGATCCAATCTATGTGGCTGTGAGCGATTTCGCCTTGAGCTACAGACTACCTATATGGTCTTTCTGTCCCAATTTTTAAAGAGAATCTTTGTCTTGTCCTGATTGCGAGGTACACATGACTAGGTAAGCATAACGATAAGGTTGTTGAGTACTGACTCTTTGAGTTTCAACGTTGGCAGCTTCATTATGAAGCTATCGCAATCGGTTATGTAGATGTACCTACGCTAAATTTCCTGCTCACATATATCTGATGTTTGGTTATATTATCCATCCTGACATATGTAAAAACTTTCGGCCCATTTACAAAACTTTGAACAAGGCTCTCTCAGTGTATGCGAACTTCGCCTCAATGCTGCAAGTGAACTGCATACAATGGTGAGGCGAAGTTTATTTGTGGACTCTTGGTGTCAGAAAGTGGATGTGGAACCAACGAGCATCTGTTTTCAGCTACCTAATTCGTCTACATATGTATTTTCTTCCCTCCAAATATTACTCTAAATATAAGAAAAGAGCCAGCCCTCCATCAGCAATTATACCACTGTACGTGATCTATCTAAACACCAAGAAGGGCGTTTCGGAAACTTGAGACCCCATCAAAAAGCATGAGAGTAACTTTGGGGTATGAAGTATCACATCCCTTCCGAGAAGTATCTGCGTGCGCCTAAGTAGCATGCCTAAACAACATCAAATGCCCCTCTTTGCGTTTGACGCATAACAACAACAAAAGGGTTCTGGAAAATTTCTATTACTTATAGTGTAGATTTAACTCCAAAAGGTTCTAGCAAATACGTAGTCACATTGATGTACGCTCTTGTAGCGGGTAAGAAGGTCCATTATTCGAATCACTATATAAGCCTGCAAGTAGTCCCAACATACCCTTGGTGTACATTAAAGGATAACAAGATTCTTCAATCAAAATGATGATTAGTGTTGATTTTATGCTTATGTTGTTAGTTTACATGAATATTATTTGTAGAATTCGGAAGATCTCATATAAAATAGGGTTTCAACCATATATCTGCCTCGAATGATAGTGTGTTCCAGACAATTGGCTTTTGACACTCGTACTAGAGATGCTCTTAACATTATGAGCCATGGGGAAGACGACAATTGGAATACAAAACACCACTTAGGCACAACAACTCGTTACAAATGTGATAATTCTCCATTCAGAGCTCCACTACTTAGTACGTATGGAAGACTGCAAGTGTGTAGTGCATATTTATATGTATAGAGGAAAGTGTTTCGTATTTGGAAGAATGATAAGACAAAAAGGTATATCATTTTGATGGCGTTCACTATAAGTATTACATTGTTGTTATACATTCTAACAGGCCGAAAAAGTGTCCGCTTTGTAGTACGATACAAATAAATGACGGCAAGTTTCCTAACTAACAAATATAGAGAGCACGACAAAGAGATAGACAATTTTGGGGATGTGCTACTAAGAACCACTGCCGACATAGTCCGATAGTATGCTGGCTGGAACTAAACTGCACACCGCGACTATTTCTCTGATGTCAAAATCTCGCTAGGGGCTTCGTCTTCGAAATACGCTCAGCCATCAAAAGCCAACAACACAAATTATGTCCTATTTGGCGCAGATAAATCTAGCTATCTTTCTTTCCTTACGGAATTCGATTTAGATCTATCTATAGATGAATGTCCAAGATTAAGTACGATACTCCTAGTAACTCTTGGGTTGATATATACAGGCTCTGGGGAGGCGCTTTTATCCCAACCATTTGAAGCTTTTACTACAAGATGATGTTGTTGAGAGCCTGACTCCATAGATGAAACCCGCTGAAATAAATTTTATAAGGAACTCATAGGAGAGCACGAATCCAATTGTCAGATTGAACATAGCTTTACAATTCATCGGTGAGTAGTTTATCATCATTTGAAGTTTAAGCTAGGACAGTGGTTCAATAAAAGGCCAGTCCCTGTATTAAAAAAAAAATGCATATGTTCCTATCTTAAGCGTTCAACATGAGATTCTCTTACTCTACTCTAATTTTTCTTGCCTTTCGGGAATGTGTCACATTTGCAAGAGACAAATTCTTAGTTTCAACTGGAAGAATAGTAAGCATAATGTTCCTATCTCTGTTCCCTCTTCTTCTTTCTTCTCATTTATATGTGAGGAATAAAATTATTGTAATGCATACAATTGGCCTTAGCTATTAAATAAACGTCCTATACATAAGCGAGCGTTGTCTTTCTTCTCATGTGCAAAACTCAAATCTAGGCAATTTCCCCGTCTTTCTTCGTAGCCTCTGACGATTGTGAGACTCCAGTTTAATACATACATTACCGTTACCAACAATTGCGTGTTATCAAAATATATCATGCCTTAGATATCTTATTTAGTTTATTTAACGAAATCATCATCCAGCGTTCAACTCTCGAAGTCTGCAGGCACCAAAGTTAGTACAGCAGTTGCATGTTTAATCGCTGATAGCTGTCCAAGTATTGCCACTTGTTATCCAATCGGATCAATGTTCAAATTTTGATACCCATCATTATTTCGTCTTGCACGTGAAAGACCAACTAATTTATCAAATCGCCTTTTCGAACATTAGCCTAGCGGTGCTGCAGCCAGCAGTACCCGGATCAACTTGAGTGATGATCCGACCCATTCCCCTGCGTCATTCAGGATACTATGGATACAAGTTATGAGTATTGAGCCGTCTTTCGACATGTCATATGTCATGTCTCAGTGCCTAATTTTAAAAGTCAAATGCCCCTTTTCTCATCCAATAGGTGAGTACTACGACAGTGCCAGACGGGCTTGAGCCCCCAACAAGCCCCCAACTTATGCTGTCATTGCATTAGCCGCACCCACGTATAGTTTCTAACTTTCGGTAAGCTCTTGCCCAATACTCCATATTGACAAGCGGCTTGGTATCATATTGGTAACAGCTGGCAGCGTCACCTGAACATTGCATGCACCACCTCGCATATGTACGCAGTTTGGTGCGCCTGATAAGGCATAATGACTTGAGTCTATCCGATCGAGACCAAAAGTCACAGTTGCCTGCTACCTTGGCTTCGACGCCATGGTACGGAGGAGTGATGTAACCAATGCTTTACTGCATTAGACTACATGTACAGTCAGGCTAGTCAAAAGGTCACCGAAATACTAGTTGTCAGGGATCGTCTTAACCCCGCTTCAGTTGGTGTACTTCGTTGGGTGGTTATCGACTTGCATGAATATGTACCCATTGTGAATTTTTTACTCTTTTTTATGCGGTTGCCTTGTCGGATACTTCCCCGAATGTTGCCCAAAGGCTTTCGGTAACGAGAGTGATACGGTGATTCAACACGTAGATTCTGATTTGCCGTCCAGAGCGTTCAGAGAAACGTATACCCATGGGACCATTGTTGCAGATTGGTCAGGAATTGGGATTGAGATGCAGAAGTTATTGGATAAGTATTGCTTAGGTATCTCTACAGAGTACGATGGTTGTCCAATCACTGAATTGGTCGATTGTACGAAAATCCTCCCGAGATAATGGTTTGGATTTCTCATAAATACTGGTATACAAATGTCGGAAGATATAATACAGGGCAATGAGAGGTATCGGCATGTGCAAAATAAAATAGTAGCTGGACAAGGGTCATGTACTGAAAGCTCATAAGCCGTCATTTAGGCACTCAATGACAGCCAATAAAAAAGCCAGTGGCCGTAGTATTGCAAGTCAAAGAGAGAAAAGAGAAAAAGACCGTCATACTGATTTATATGTTGGTACACCAAACAAGCCACTGGTCTGCCTGCTGTACACCGACATATTGTTTACAAGTGGATTCGCTATGCATTATCTCTCAAAATTATATTCACTTTTGTTCACTATTGGAAAAGTTCAGCATTCAAAAGCTTAGATCCTATATTTTATGTCATTTATATATGCACCCGTTATGACTTATGCGACCAGTATTTTTGAAAAGCTATACGGCAAGGTTTAGTGTATATACGCGATTCGACTGTCTATCTTTGAAGTCTCTATCTTTGACCTGAAATTCCGCTTCACAGAGTGAATTATACTACGTCTAAAGTGTATAAAAGCATCGTAGATTCGTAGATACCAATGCATTCCAGTAACCATTAATAACATCAGATGATATATTAGCATTTCTTACAGACGAAGAAGATTTCGACGCCAAGAAGTGAGTTAGCCAGAAACAAGATGTCCGTCTATATAATACAAAAATTAAGATACTATTTATACCATCTTTCTAGACCTCGCAGCTGCTAATTTAGCATCATACAAAATTCGCTTGATGTCATCTTGTTGATTATGAGTCTTTAGCATTCTCAAATTTGATCAACAGACTATTCATTGGCTGAAGAAGATTCCAATGGGAATGGAGTAACGCTGGAAATACTTTAACCGTTTTGAGGTTATCTCTACAAAAAAAATGTTAAAAAGAGAAGGAAAGAAGGAAAAAGAGAAAATGAAGAAGAAGAAAAAGGTGTATTTTCACCATCGATTTCTTCTTATTGAAGTCGACAAAGCGGATTGATACCATATCGAACTCGAGCACTATGAGGAGGTCACATGACCTCATCCTCCCGCGCCTACCACACACGAGGCTGCTCTCCGTTGTTACATGGTACATCATCATCACGTTCTACTCCATCCTCAGTCCCCTTCTTTATGACCATTGATGCTGTAACCTGACCCCTCCCGGCCTTCCACTGTACGAGCCGTGATAGATACGATTGAAACTTTACGCCTTCAAAACCGAGAAAATAAAGGACATTTCGTGAAGCTGACCGTGGGGCATAAAGTGTAGCTCAGCTCCTCACCATGTACGCCCCACGCCTACGCCGCTCACCTACCTCGTGCTCTTCACCGCTACACAGTACAAGTTATCACGATCTCCATTTCTCCAATTTAGTTGGTTGCCTCGTCTATAGGCAGCCGTTTAGCTAGCACGAATGGAGGTATTAATACGCTATGAGTGCATACTTCTGTAAAAAGCTTATATAGCTACCTAGTTGCTTGTTGAACGCCGAATGATGTTGGAAAATTGCTCCGAAGTAAAGCGAACTCAGGGACTGTTGCCTTAAATATGGCTTGTATGGGGTATTGTTCACTGATATGGTTACACTCCGCAGTGATTCTCACCACCTGTGCACGGTCGTTTTATGCCTGGTATATTACACAAGTGTGTATGGCTCCGGGGGTGTAGCGGCCGCCTTGTCGTAATTCATAATTTGCCTGATCTTACTTATCTGCTCGAAGCGGAAGGCATACTGTGTATTACCTAGATGGGGTCAACTTGGGTGAACAGGATTGGATCACTTGAACAACCTCCAGACATTTGTGAGATGTAACGGACCACTCCCGCTCCTTAAATTGAATGATCTGCCAGCCACCAGATGTCTCGCAGACGAAGGCGGTCGCCTGACCACAAAATTAATTAATATTAGAGAAATATGTAGCTTAGGGGATGGCATTGGTCGTTAAAAAAGGCACCCTTTTACTTGGAGTATTTGGGGTTAGTTTGGGGATTCTTGGAGTATTCAGCCACAACGGCTACGAATACTCCGATGAAGAAATATTGGTGGGTTTTCTGAAGGGTGAAGCCAATCCCACGCAAAGTAGTACGAGCAGATCGCCGATAGGGCAAAACAGAAATTACGGAGTGGCGATATAAGCAAAAAATCTTTCGTACATTACTCGCGGTTTAATTATCTCAGCTGGTCTGGAAATACGCAATCCCGGCCTTATCCGGGGTACGAGCTTCGGGTAGCAATTCGAGGCTATATGGGTGTGTGCGTTGCGGATTTAGGTCACGGTTGTTGGGTAGAACATACCATTGGCAAATTAGCTGTACCTCGACGAAGTGGTTGGTAATGTAGGTGCGTGCAATTGTACTACCAAGTACATGTATTGTTCAAACAACGATTTGTGGCCTTGTTGGACGCCGCTTTCTACTAGTATCACCTTTCATTTAGGCATAAAGTGATGCGAAGGTGTTCTAGATTCATCCTCAATAGCGCACACGACTTCACCTATGACGTAAAAGGCGCATCTTGAGCCAAACGATTACCGACGTTTCCATTTCGAAAATGCTCAGCTGCCCAGATTGATATTGGCATCAGGTTTCGGTGTTCCTGGAGATTGGTGAATCCCAAAAATGGCACTAGTGAGGCGGAAATCGTGGTTGGGGTTTTCAGCCGCTTTACCAATAAGTAGCAGCTGAAAAAAGGAACCTCAAGAGTCCTCTTGAGGCTGAAAAAAAGAACTCAAGACGGGAATCTTTTGAGGAAAGGCATCAGGGCCTAGGTAGGCGGCGTAGCTGCCTAGCAGTAAATAGCTCCTGGGATGAAGGGTAGGGGCAGCCGATGGAACAGCGGATGTCGCCGTGAGATCCCATAGGCGAGATCTTTTGGCCGTAATTTTCAGCTCTTACGACTTGTCTAACCTAAGCCATCAGGGTACTCCTGTATTACTGATACCGCAGTGTGAATACACATTGGCGGCTATTTGCATACTAGGTAGTTATGGTGGTGTTGGTGAAAGTACGAATACCTCATGCTATATATACATGTAGTCCGTTTTTACCTTTAAGCCAAACTAACAGCGTAAAAGGCCCACCACATTAAAGAATGAGTCTGGAAAAAAAGAAAAAGAAAAGAAAATACTGGAACACATAGAGAGAAGATTCTAGACTTGTGTTGCTCGGTAATAGAAGAGGTTCCCTCTCGGCCCCGTACGGTCTCGGAAAAGCGCCGACTCTTGCGAAGTACCTCTACAGTACCTATGTAGTGACAAGTCGTTGCCGGGGACGAGCCGTGACATTCAAATCTGTTGTGTGTTGTGTGATAAGGGGTGAGAAGCGTCAACATGCATCATGTCCATGCAGGGCCAGAAAAAAGGCAACCGCATTAGCGCAACCCCGCTCTCTGGATAGGGAAGTATCTCGCAGTTCCGCGAACACACCCTAGGGCACATGTAATCACTGACTTCATACCCATGTAATATTGCTGCTCACCAACTCTTGGTTGGCACAAAGCGGTATCTCAATTTTCTCAAACCCAAATTCTGAGGCTGGGGTCTTCTGCTTATATGTTGTATTCCTTCATCAGGGTCTCGTGTCACATGCACAAGGCATCAATCTGCCTACCATAGCTGTTTGTGGGGCTGGTCCAACGTCTCGAGTATAGACCCGTTATAACCACCCGTTACACTCCGTTCTGTCCGCTACAACCCTCCGGTTTGCATATGAGGCATATGAAGTGAAACCAATATTGGCATGGGCTTCATGCAGCCGCAAATCACACACGGAATACCTAACACAGATGGACGCCTTCCTATAACCACCGAAAACTGAGCCCAGTTATACTGTTTGACTGTATAGTAAAGTGGTGTGTAAAAGGCAGGTAGTTCTGGAAACGAGGTGATTTACAATCTAATCCACCCACCTCGTTGTAGGCACCATTTTATTTTAGACCTTTCTGCATATCGATGACGAAAGTACCTCATGCTGCTGGCCTTTCACTCGTCAAGCCCGTATATAGCCAACATACATTAACATTCCTCTCGAGACTGCAGAACAAGTCCGGCCACCAATACCATTTAACCCCTCATCTCCTTAACATCCCCTTGATACACAGAAGTTCTGCCTTAAACGCATCACGCCATACTGTACCAATCAACTCGATTATCCCTCACTATCTTGGATCATTGAGATTTTTGCCTGATATCTCAAATTCCACCCAGATATACTGTTCACAGCAGCATTTTGAGACCCTTTTGCCCGAGTGCTTGTTGCCTTCACAGAATTAAAACAGTGCTCGTATGCGGGGAAAGAGTCGCAGCAGCCTAATGCCCCTCCATGCCCCTCACCAACAACCACAGACATAATATCTCGTGTTAGAGATGAAGCCTCATTGAGTGTATAACAAAGGATTACCAGCAATGCAAACGTCAATTTCTTTGGTAGACAGCCTGCAGAAATATTCTTGTTCCAAAAATAGTAGATAGACAATCCGCACAAGAAAATGAGGTTGCTATACTTCGCAGCTTCCATCGTAAAACACTCCACTAGTATAGGCTGCCCGTTGTCGCGTCTGGGGCTCGCCTCTGGCCATGCCTTTGCCACGTCCGGTCTGCTCTTCTTACGTCCAGTGCCGTAGGACCTAGTTGCGAACTGGTTCATAATGGCCAGAAAGGTTGACCTGCATGAGACCCCCTCAAGCGACAGGGAGTGTGGAGTTGCCTACTAAGGCAACACGCCGTACTACCATCCACGAGGCTGAAGGCGCCTTCCTCCGACTGGAGCCGCACGCTTAAAATGAACCTGTTCGGGTACCTAGGTAGGAACCTCACGAACGATGGAATTGATGCAGATCATTATCAGAAAATAAGAGGTTGTTGTTCCAGCTTACAATGCCAATTTCAAAGGTGTCATCAAATCAGCAGACTGAAAATTGTTCAGCGTTATATTATATCACGATATCGTACATTGTAAAGTTGCTCATTGTTGAAAATGAGCATTGGAGTCTATGTAATAGTAAACAAAAGAAAATGTATGTGCACAGAAAATATGAATGATGAAGTTGGGTAAAAAATTAATCCCAGCTATGCCATGCCATTTTATGAACCGGTGCTCCAGGCGCCCCTTCTATCAAAATCAAACAGCCGCCAACGCCCATTTATGTGGTCTACAAATGGCATAATGGATATTCTAGCTTGTTTGACGTGGAGCACCTGTTGGTGGACTGGTTCCGAGATCTACTATCTCTTTGGCACCGATTGCCGGGGTTCTGGCAGTAAACTCGATATCATACTCGTCCGCTACAGTGAAATTGGCACTCTCTTCATCCCAGAGTAGCCACTTGCCAACGGACGCAATTTGTCGGCCAATCCACAGTATTCTCTCCTTTCGAGCATCTACCATAGACGCCTGTTCAAAGTATTTTTCATCTTCTTCAACGGCTTCGCCGGAAAACCACTTAAGTGGAAAGTATTCTTCAGTGTAGATGAGACCACGCATAGCATAGTCCTCTGGCAGTGGTCGGTAATGGTCTTGGTTCTCTGCTCCAGGGAATGCTGCGCTATCCATGCGAGGCTCAAACTTGCAGGACTGCTTCAAGTAGTTGAGCATAGTTGCTATCAACTTCCAGGGATATTTATGTTCGACGAATTTCATCGCCGAGGTGAATTTAGACAAATGGTGTATGAATACCATTTGTGTATGGAGGAAGGGTAATATATTCATGTCTCCCCACCGCTGAATTACTATCTCAAGCGTTTGCACAGCTAATGAGAGCGATTGGTAGAAAGTGTCTGTCGGAACGGGTTCTGGAGAGGTGTTTTCACCAGCAATGTCCATGTCATCAGATCGTTTAGGCATAATAGCGTGCTTCAGGACGTTTGAATCATTGCCGAAGTCAAGAAGCGAGCAGGTAATCGAGATACCCATATAGTATCTCAAAATGTAAGTCATAATNNNCAGCCAAATAGATGAAAGAATCAGATGTTCNNNCCCAGCTTCTAGCCAGCTTTTTGTCATACGAGCAATGTGTCCATCCAAGAGACTCAAGAATTGCTTGGCAGAGGTTCCTAGCAGGTCCTTCTCTTTACCGGAGAAGAAAATAGCAAGTACTCGTACAAACGCAAGGTCAATCGGCTCTAGCCGGGGAGGACCAGCGCTTAGCACTGGGTCAAATAGCGTCATGACGCTCTCCCTGGCACTTAGAAACGGAATAGGAACACAAAGCGACTTTGTATAGTAATATGTCTGCTGAAGCGCGTTGGGACGCGCCAGAATAGCTAGGTGGTGGTATAGTCGACCAGTGGTCGGTAACTTATCCGATGCCTTTGAGTACCAGTATCGAGAAACAGCAGTCCAAGTTTCTCGGTCTCGAATATCGTCGTCTTCAATCGCCATACGGTATCTGCCCAAATCTCCGAGACATTCGATCCAAGTATCTTCAAATGCAGGTACAGTTTCGTAGAGAAGAGCCATCATACTATACGCGATGTATATAAAAGTAAGCATGTGCTCAAGAGACAGAGGCAACCTGTGTCTCAAGAGTTCGAGGAACGAATGTATACCATGCCTCCACATTCTCGCTGGCATGGCATACTTAGAGGCCAGCCGTCGAAGTGCCGGGCTAGCAGACGGATGTTGACTCGCCAGAAAAAATCGNTGATGCTCATGAAGCAGTGTACGATGCAGAGCGATAAGTGCCTGCCACTGCTCGTTATTAAGTTGCTGGGGCGAGTCTTTGTTGGCTGATTGAGCATTGTCAACCTCAATACACTTGCTTTCGACCATAACTAGTCCAGCGTATATCCCTTTAACCTCAGCAACAAGCTGTTCCTGAGATATTGGCCTAGTTTCAGGCTGTCTGATTAATTGAGATACGGAGGGATCTTCGGTATAGGAATCATCAGCCTCAGCCTCGGCTTCTGGGCCAGGCTCTGGATCAGGCTCCTCCACTTCATGCTGTGCTATCTTGGCTCGAGATATCAGCCTGGATCGATTGCCGGGGGCNTGTGCCTTGAACTGAGAGGATCTCGGCAAGCCACCGCTGCTTGGGCTCCAAAGTTGGCGATTACTTGAACCTTTGGTGCCGCGATCAAACTCTTTAATGTTGTCGGCTTGCTGTCTCCCACGGCCTCGTCTATTGGGCGTAGATGGCGGGGGAGAGCTGCTGGGAGAGCAAATCTTCTTACTGCGACCTTCATTGTCCGAGCTCTCTTTGGCATCTAAAGGACTACGCTCCAGATTCTGTTGGTCGTCTGATTGATCAAAAGCGGATCTTTTCTTTGATCTTTTGTTCTGATCTTGTTCTGTGGCAGATGTAGGCTGGGGTCTTTGGTACGTGTTAGACAAGGCAAGGCAGTCACATGTCCCAGCAGGAGTCACNNNCTGAGGCTTGGATGAGCTGAGCTTCATCCGCTGGAAGGCATCTAGAATGGCCTTCTCCTCTGTGGGGTGCTTCTCGGCGCTGTTTTGAACATGCTGCTTGAACCCATCGAGTGTAGGTGGCTTGACGTCCACTTGACAGATGGGGCAACTCAGCTGCCGAGAATTCCGCAAATAGTTGACGAATATCTTTGAGATATCAGGTTGTCCCGAAGACATGGTGTCTGTTTATTGGCGGAGATGAGCCGCACAGCTAAAAACAGATGGATACCCTGGTGTAAGTAGAGTTGGGGGCTAGTCTGCTCGCAAGGCTGAGTTACCGGCGAGACGTGTCAGATGCGGGAGACTTCAGCAAACAGCCACTCAGGGACGGAGAACCGGATCTAGCATACATGGGTTAGTGAGCGAGTGCATTATGAAGAAGCTGCTGCTGCAACGATTCGTGCGGCCAGGCGGTCATGCCGGGAATGGCCTTGATATGTCTTATGTCCTCGGCGCGGAGGGAGAAATGAAAACGTAAAAGGTAGCAGCTAGGATTCTTGTGATGATATTCCCCACTCAGTCCTTAGTCAGACTGGGGTGGCTGCAGACATGTACTAGGATACAGGCAGTGTAACCCGGCTGCGGGCGGACTACCTAAGCTGGAGTTTACCCACTATAAGGGTTTTTTCTGGTGCGCGAACCACAAGGAAATGCGGCTGAAAAGGTTCCCACTAACCTTGACCTGGAAATGCTGATTGGAAGATGTTGCTCCTATATCGTAGTAGACGTCCAGAATTCGGACAGGAGAGATGGCAAAAATAAAGAAAATTGTTACTCATAATAATAATGATTGAACAGTAAAAAGCAAAATTGCAAGATCAGCAGATGCGAATGCAGTGAGAAGAAGAATTTAGAGTGGCCAGCATCACAGATTCATCATCTTAATGAGAATGAGGATGAGAGTTGGAATGCGACGTGGGTGTTGGGGTGAGTAGATTTATATTAGAATGCACTGTTCGCGGACCGCCTTTACATACCTGCACCGGGTAATTTTTATTTCCCAAAAGGTACCTTAAAAAGCACCCCTCCAAATTGGATGGATTTGTCTAAATCCAAGGCTGGAGGTTGCATGTACTTGGGTATACGTACCTACCTAGTAGTACCTAACAGCAGTTGTGGCGACCTGCAGGCGTGGACGATACGACTTAAATTAGAACCCAATAAGGCTTCAAACTTCACTTGACGATTCAAGTTTTACTCTCTGTTGTAATAATATATATTACGAGAAAATTGAACTCATTAGGGATTGACCTTACCATAGTTATGGTCGTGATAAAATAGTACACTAGTAGGAGAGCTCAGCTCCATATAAACAGCAGTCCCATCTTGAACTTGTCTACGAGTGAACAGGAGAACTTCTCCATAACCTCGGCCATACCTAGTAGTTCTCCATACTTAATAGGCACCAATACGCACCATCATTACTGAACTATACAATACCATGCCAGCAAGGCTGCCGTGCACACCCTCATGCTATGAAACTTGTAGTTTAGGTCAATCCGTCAAGAATCCCCCCGACGCCTCGTGCCGCGTCCGCAGAGCCGCAAGAGATCTTCGACCTTCCGCTGATCCCACTCAGATTCCTTTCCGTATAGATTCATCCATATCTGTTGAGTACCTACCTATAAGTGCGCCAAGTAAGCTGCCTCGGAGTACTTACCTATCTCGCCACTCTGTGTGTTTTACTGCCCGAAGCAACTACATACGTGTATTCAAAACGCCCAGGCTCAAGCTCTACTTTTATTTGTCTTTTAAGAACACACCCGCCGCCCTGTTTCTTCAGCGGAAGCTTGCTGCCGCCTGGATTTATGACCGAGCACTCTCAGCCATTCGTCTCAATAGGCAGTTGCCAATGCTTCCGTCTGTGCCAATCGTGACAACATTGTGGTCTCAACTGTGTTCACATGGGCTTCTTCATTCGCAAGGCCGATTTATGCTATCAGGATGAACGCTGATGTATCCGTGAAACAGGCATCGATGGGCAATCAAGAGCCTCAGCCGTGCGACGTCGTATCAATATTTACATGTATGTTGCACAGCAATCCAACATTGCTTTCAGAAGCTTGGGCGACATGACGCCTTTTCCATGTGTTTCAATCTAAATGGACATTATAGGCGAAGATCTGCCTTGCCTATTGAAACAAGTCGGTGTTCAGACGGTGATTTAAAGCCGTCAAGAAGAAAGTAACATCGCGATGCCTTGCTTCATTTGTGTCGCTTTATGCGGTAGGGAGGATCCTATAAAGCGCAGAATGACGATGTCGCCCTTTAAAGTCAAATCATCTTCGAGACATTGACTTCTTTGTCTCACAGCTCTCGAAATTACGGTCTTGGACGCCTTAGACATGATGAACCAACCAAGGACATCTATGATGAAAACCCAGCTTGGTGATCTCTCGTTTGGATCTGTTCGCCTTGCTTCAAGGGTGGGATAGTGCGGTCTAATGTACCAAGGCCCAACAGACACCATAAGGCTCGACTCTCCGTGGTCAATTCAGGGATAACCCAGAGACAGCAGGGCGTTATTTATTCCCTCCTCTTGTCGGTCATTCCCTTTGACCGGACAGCAGCTATACGCATTCTTATAAGCTCCATCGGTTCCTTTTGCGGCGCCAAATTGGGCTGTGCTGAGCTTTGAGCTAGGTACGGGAAAACAAGCTAAACCGCATAAATCATTAATGTCAGACTCAGCTGATACCTACCTGTCCAGTTTAAATCATATGATTAGGCATTGAAGATGTATCAGTTTGGGCAGTTATCATGAAATGAAGCATTCTAGTATGTTCTGTGGAGTGCTTCATGCTGCGTGCTTCGGGCCTCGCCGGCATGTGTCTGCATTACTGCCCCAGAGATCGGGTATGTTGGTGACGAGTTACATCGGATAGCTCTATTTTCACAAAGCTACGTCTCTCGCGTTTCCACGGAGTAGCACTTAAGTATAATTCGAGGCGATATGTTCTTTGTGGGCTATAAATCGGTCCAGTTATGTAAGTTCAGGTTCCATATTAAAAGCAGCCCTGGAGCCCGAAATCGTGGCACCTATGGTGAAGTAAAGCCCCTTGCAGCGCTAAAGTCAGTAACAAGGGACTAGAATTGCGGCAGTGTTACACACACTAGGCGCGTTTTCACGTATCCATTGATCTCTTTGCTCTTTCCGACACGCACGCGCAGGTTGGTCTACGCCTGGCTTATATCTTATACAACAGTATTTCGCATCATCAACCCCCTTTTGCTTTTGCCGTCAAAGTGGGGCCTGCAGGTGCATTCAAGGATTCATAGGCAAGGGCCGATCCGGGCTTACCCATGTTTCAACGAAAGCTCCACGAATCGATTCCACTGCGATGCTATGCAATTCAACAATGGTGAGGCGATTTGGAATCATACGCACCATAGTATTCATTCAATTATCGCACTAGAAGCAGGAATTCAAGTTTTCAAGTTTTTATCAAAATATCTGCTTTTCCAATCCTTTCTTTCCTTCCCTTGCTTTTCCCTTGCTCTTGAAAGTTCATGAGAGCTCTAAAGTGCAGATATCATAACTCTAAGAGTGTCTATTGTTTAATACCAAGTAGTCTATTACCAACATACTTCTTGCTTCTGTAGAATTCTTTACTTTTCCAGCTTCCTAAATTGGTTAGCTTGGTTTTAATCTATTTGCAGGGCGCAGATCAGAGAAGACGTCGTCAACGCCAATCGTATATTCAAAGCGGATGAAACAATTGGCCAGGCTATTTAGTAGTTTCGCCTCGCTTTTCATTTTCCCAGATTTAAGCAGTTACCAACTGGACGATCAATATTCGTCAGGGGCACCCCAGTCTCTACTTTTCCAATAGGATATAAGCATTCATCATTTTATAGCCGTCGGGTTCTTTTGGTTATGCCTTGACTATGATCAACGTCTTAGCCAAATCCCACAGAAGCCATTTAACCAATGCTTCATAAACTAGGCAACATTTAACTATAAACAAACATAAAGAGAACAAGGCTGGAAATTTTATTGGACCAAAATGAAAATTGTGGTCTTATTGTGCCTTGGCACAACGTGTTGTTCTGTCTTGACTGTCCACTAACCTCGCCACAGTCTCTCTATGGTCACGAACAAGTCTGCTGTTTTCTCAAGGCAACTACAGCGGTTTACGTTAATGTCGTGATTAAAATACTGGTTTCTACAATATCTCATGTTTCCATAAAAGATGGTGTGTAATGCGTCTTTGCGAAGAGCATGGATAAAACAAACTTCAACGTGCATGTGGTGGCGCAAACAGTACAATGTACGCCGCATGTCGAGAAGTTAATAAGGTAGTTCCGTATTGATTTTCTTCTGCCTTCAATGTAATGCCTATTGAGGCTCAACTGAGCAAAACCCTTTTAAGGCGGCCACTATTAGACGTGGCTTGTGATGCAATCACACGGGGCAAACTTTGTCCCACGTCACGATACTCGGCCTATTCGTGTTATTAAACACGAAAATAATAATAGAAAATATTGTGCTGCATGTTCCTTCTGGAAAACACTCTGTGTGATAAGGCAACTAATGTCTCGGAGAAGCAAGATGCCGTGTCAAAAGGCGAAGGGAGGCAAGCAAGGAGTGTCTTCCCATATTAAGGAGCCCTAAATTGTAATTGAGGAGAAGAAAAAAGCAAAGAGAGCCCCCTTGAATGTTGGCGCATTCAAAAAACGGGCTGTTTATCCTTGCAAGGCAGGTAATGAGCTGAAGTGGCAGTCACACAAATATTAAAAAAAGAAATGAGTGGAAAAAGAAACGTTGAGCTGAAGCGACAACAAAGACTCTACTACGTCGACGGCTTTGCAAGGTTTTCAAAGGATCTAGTCTTTATAGCATTAGTTGTTCGTTTATATATTACCTGCGGGAGGGTTTCTGATCCTACAATCACACTCCTACAATCACACTCCCTCTCGATGCTATTACGCATTCTTGACATCAGCATTCAAATGAAAAGACCAATCGTACAAGATATCACACATTGGCAAAAGGTCTAATTGCTCTGAATGTTACCACCCTGCAGATGAGATTCATGCAAGTTTATTGCATACTTTTATGCGGTTGCTCTATCCCAGGCCGACCCTGTTTCATCATCAGCCTGCTGTCTTCTCTTCCTTACGTACTACACGATATGCCTGGCAAGAATTCAGCAAATAATACGGGCCAGATGAGCTACATCTCATTTATAGGTAATGTGTCACTGAATTCTTGAAAGATGCGTCGTGCCCCATGGGTCATAGTACAAAAACGTAGCAGCAGGGGGCCGCCTACATCGCCCAGGATCCCCCTGCATTATCTGACTGTAGACCTACATACCTAACGCACGAATACAGAGAGCCCACGTACTACAGTGTAAACTCGTCAGCCGGCGAGATAGACGTGCTAATTTGGACCATTAAAATAGAGTCTTACAAACCCAGCAACGAATAAACTCTGAAACGCCTTTGCCGATGCTACCGCCAGTAAAAGGATGGGGGTCATAAGGCGTATTTAACCCTTCACCGCTACAAGAGAAGCGGGATTAAGACACTATGCATGTGATCTGTCTGCCTTACCGAAAAGTTCCAGGTATGGGTTGTCCTTCACGGGGTTGCCTATACCGGAGGAGGAGCCTCCTTTTATACAAGAGAATGATAGGGCATTACAACCTCAACGTCGGAACATTCGGTATTTGGACGGGGCAAATGACGATGTTTGTATGATGTTATTTCCATTCTACCTTCGGAACCACTCATACTGCTCCGCTTCTCTCATTCGTTCCTCCACACGCCTGATGGTTTCTTCATCATACAATTCCTCCAGAGGTTTGTCTGCCTTGAAGATTTCTTTCTCATGTCTCGTGGCCTCCTCTTTCGTCATACAGGCCAAATCTCTCAGCCTAATCGTGGAGCATTTCTGTTCGTCTTTGCCTTCTCCGATAACCGTCATACTGCATGTTTCAGGCTTCTTCCATCTAATGAGAACCAGTTTTGTAGGGATTCCGCTTAGAATACTGCGACCACGATACAATTCTTCGGTCATAAATGCCACGTCGCCGAGCGTGAGAGGCGTCTTGAGACCCGTGGTACCAGGGACGAACATTCGAGCGAGCTTCTCTTCCGATCCTTGAACATATGTCAAGATACCTTCATACATTCGTTCTCGTGCCTTGCCGGGCACGTAAGAGATGGGATATCCAGTTATCTTCAGAATAACGTGGTTTGCTGCTGTCAAGCCAAAGATAGCTGGCATAGTGCCCAGCACTGGCAAAATTCGCACTCGGAAGTTGGCCATGACGCCAAGGTCGCCGACTGAGCCTTTCTGAAACTCCTCTTCGGGTAGAGGTAGCAGCTCAGCTTTGCCCTCTCCAGATTGCTCCGTAGAGTACACAACTGGTATGCCGCTGGTGATGCCAAGAAGCTTCAATCGTCGTCGTGTAGCTCGTGATAGTCCGTCGTCTTTACTCGTTCCAATGTCGCCGATGACTATTTTGGTAGGATCTCCTTTGCATCCTGCGCCCATGGAGCTGATGACGGGCAAGTTGTGATCATAGCAGTACTTTAACAGGGCAACCTTTGTATCGATGTTGTCAATAGCGTCGATGATGAAGTCTGGTTTACGGCCATCTTCTTTCCAGGGCGCCAGCATAGTTTCGGCAACAGATTCATCAAACTTCTCTTGGCGGAGGTCGAACTTGATCCAGGGGGCGATGGCAATGAGTCGTCGAAACAGGCATTGCACCTTGGGAGTTCCAACATCTGCCAGAGTTGCAACAGCGTGTCGGTTCAATGAGCTCAGAGTTACTTGATCAAAGTCAATGAGTCGAATCTTAGAGACACCTGACCGAGCCAGCGTAGCTGCGCAATGTGAACCGACGCCTCCACAGCCGACTATTATAACAAACGAATCCCGTAACTTTTGTAGGCCTTCTGGTGTAAGAAAGACCTGGTTGCGTGCAAGCTGCTCCAGAATAAGTTCCTCGTCGAAATCGCCGGCTTGCGCACGCTTAGCCAGCGCTATGTTGCGAGCATCTTCAAGATCCAGGCCTGCTTCTGATGAGGCACCGAAGCTGTTCAACTGAGAGACTGTTAGTCTTTAAGTTAATTGTAAAAGCCTGAGGGTTCAATTCACTCTTCCTCTGTCGGTTGATAGCAATGGGATGGAGTTCTTCAGTTCTGAAAGCCGCTCTTCTCGTTCCAATGCTTGAAAACCTAGTATCAATCCCGCCACAGTTGCACCGGACACAGCCGCGGTTGCGAGCAGCTGGAACCGGGAATTGGAAAGTGTATCTGATAAGAATGAAGACATGCTGCTCACATTATTTAAACCAGAAATTCTCTATAAGTTTTATCCAACAGAGAACCTTGGAAGCGATTGGCTACATGAGTACAATCGTGCCATTGAATTGTGCAAGAATTTTAGTGGGCTTAATGGCTGCTTAGTCATTAACCAGGCTTATCGAAGGTGGGATGCAAAAGATATGACGATGCAACATTCTAGATTGCATAGATCTCGACGACACAAGATTTATTTCTCCGCGACTGAATTGATTCGCCCAGCCCGGGACTCCGGCTCTCCCAGGCCAGCGCCGCCATGGCCCCAAGATTAATATCCCGGAGGATTCTCCTGCATCCCGCAGGTTCCCTCCCGCGTTGCCTCCGGAGCTTTGCGAACCAATCCCGCCTCACCACCCCGAACCGACCCATCCTGCCATTCCTCTTCATCCCCAGATCGAGTCCTAATTCAGTACGGCGCTTCACATCCGAAAGACAGCGATGGTGGAAACACGAGGCGAAGCTCGTTGTGCGCTACACTCTCACGCTGTGGGGTGCTGCCGTATGCGTCTTGACTATCTTCTTTGCAGTCAACGAAGAGATTGTGGAGCGAGAGTTTCCGACGCCGCACGAGTGGCACTACTTGACGAGGAAGTTTCTCCGAGACGCAAATAGCTTCAAGGACCCTAAGAATGGCGAGATCAACTGGGCGAGGGCGCTGGAGCTGTCACGAGGAGTCGTTATTCGATTGGAAGATGTCAAGACTGGTGGACAGGACGTAGTGAAGCTCTCGGACGTGGTCGACCCGCTGCTGGAAGTGCCCGGAGAATTCATCGCATGCGACATTTCAGCGAAATCAGAGGAATGGCGAAGAGGATACTTTGAGGCCATCATGTTGGCCGCCAAAGCCGCAGAGCACGTCGACGGCTGGCAGAGAGACATAACACGCAACATCGTGACGCCCCCCGAATTCGTCATTGGACCATCGAATCCTCACCCGACCCCAATTCCGCCAGGCAACCCGTCAGCNCCCCGCGAGGAAGACTGCGAGACCGCATATCCGTCCGCCGACAACTGGTACACCAAAATCCTTGCGACCAGAGGCCTGACCTCGCGCCAGAAGATGGAAGCATGCCTGGAATACGCCAGCTTCATGGAATTCAAGGGCAATACTGAAGGTGCCGAATCTCTCTATAAGCTTGCACTCGCAGAAGCAGCCTCTGGTGTCGACCCAAAGAAACTGCCCTACGACCCGAGGACCCTGACTCTCAAGGAGCGCGCCGGGCCACCATCAATGAATGTCCTCGACGCCCTGACAGCCACGGCCAACCACATAGCTCGCAAGGGAGACATCTCTACCGCCTTACCCATCTACCTCTCTATCCTTAAAGCTCGCCGCTCCCTGTCTAATGACCCTCCTCGCACAACATCTTCCAAGCCTAAAGTTGAATCCCTCACTCAACAGATAGTCAAATTCTTNCGCCCCGCCGGACTATCCCCCACCTCCCCCGACGGCACACAGCCTCCCTGGCGAAGTACTTTAGAGCGTTGCCAAGAAGCCGCTCTGAATCTTTATATCGGAGAGATTCTTTATGCTACAGGATCAAGAGATGAGGGCTTAGCATGGACCAGAGACGGAGTGGACTTGGCAGAGGAGCAACTCCGAGATTCTAAACTACCCCAGGACGCCCGTGAGACGAAATCAACGTGCAGAAATTGTCTCTCTACTGGATTGGGCAACTGGTCCATCATGGTATCAAGATTGGCAAAGGAAGAGAAGGAAAAGAAGGCGACAGGATCTCAGGCATCCATGTTCTCTTTCTGGAGCGGACCGTCACAAGCGACAGAGGGCCGCTGGGAAGCTGAGGAGGTAGTGATTCAAGACCGCGTTAAGCGGACACGGGAGTTGTTGGAGGATGTTCAGGCACCAAAGCCTGGCATTGTGTCATTTTTCAAGGTATAAGTGTATCAAATAGGCTATGGTTTTTGGTTGGTTATTTACCCCGTTGTATCAAAACGCATTGTCCGATAGGGGGACGCTGCAGGATCTCATGTATTAGTATAAGCTAGTGGATATGGCAAACAAGTGCTTTTCCTTGATCTCTATGACGACGTCCGTTCTAAAGTCTGCCTACCACATTGTGAAACTATGTCGAGGCCATCAAATTCCCAAGCCGACGTTTCCAGCAAAAACAACATCCGTATATTAGACCTCCGACTCCGACTCAGAATCTGTCTCCGGTGCCGTTCCAGTCTCCTGAAACTTTCTCCAGCGCTTAGCCTGCTTCACTTGCGCCTTGAACTCTGCCGGGTCGACCTTGGACACCTCAGGCTTATGCTCCTCAGGCAAATCATCCCAGTGCTGCTCAGTCATAGCCGGTGGCGGACAATCGATCGGCGTGATGGCTGGATTCTCATAGTCTAGATCCATAGCTACGTCCTGGATATGCGAAAAGATATGACATCGTGCTCGGATTAGAATAGTCTCGGCGTACATTGGCTCGGACGAAGAGACGCATGGACAACCCAGAGGTGGAATGCTGAGCTCGGAATTACCTTCAGGGGGGCTNAGAGGCGTGCCGAGGGGCTCTGGACAGACAAGATAGCCACAGGCTCGNNNAATGTGCCATGTTAGCGGAACAACAGATTCNNNTAANNNATGAAATGTGATNNNGAGACTAACCTTTGCCATGAAGTCTTTGAACAATGCGTTTGTCAAACCATCCGCTTCGCATACCGGGCCCAACAGGGTCAGGGAACTGAGCCTCTTGCCCCAAGTATCCCAAGCTTGTTGGCCATCTAAGAACTTTTCGACGATTTCGCAGCTCTCTCCAATAGCTATAACATCCAACAATGCCTTGTCATTTGCCATGGAGCGAAGCACCTCGACAAACATGTACTTGACATGCTTCACTGGATCCTCGTTACCAGGAATGTCATTCAACGCCGGCACATGTCGGACGCCTTTATGCAACAAACTAGGCAGCGGCAAAAATGAGCTCGCAAGAACCGTAATCGCACGCTTTCCCTGAGGCCAGAAGTACGTCTGGCCCATATTTGCCAGCACGATACCTGGGGTAGAGGCATCATCTGGAGACGAACGTTGCGATGCTAAAGCACGAACCACAGAGACCATGCTTCCTTCATTGATGCCTCCAGCTCCATTGGCGACACGACCGGCCACGAGACCGAGCTCCTGCGTAGGTTCGCCGAATATGACAACAATACGAGATTTCGTGTCTAGATTTGGGGTGATGAAGATGGGCATGTGAGGCTCAGCGGTGGATGTTCCTAGAGGGAGGAAGAGTTTCTGAAGGCCTTCTTTTTCTAGACGTTCGTGAATGACGGATTCCAAGGCATCTGTGAANNNTCTGTCAGATATATGGAATGGAGAGCTTTGTCGTCGAATGTGTGA
>JARWZN010000006.1:3259304-3273919 GCA_030015385.1 Trichoderma sp. BMH-0061
CTCACGGTTGAATGCGAATCGCTGACGGGCGCAGATCCGAGGGTTTTTATCAATAAAGAACTTGAAGTAATTATCGGGATCCTCGATGGACCTGATCTCATCTTGATCGTTGATAAAATATCTATTNNNATGCAGGTAGCAGGTTAGAAATAAGCAAGCTCCGTGCATGAAAGAATAGGAAGTAGAAAAATATGGCGGGACATACCCGAGTTCTTTGAGATCCGACGGAAAAGAGGCATCCTTTGGGAGGCCCGACCATAGACGACGAAACATGATGACGACGACGAGAAGACTTTAATCCTTCTATCTGCTCGGTGTGGAGTAGAGAAGAGAGTTCTTTGGTGCTCTGTTGTTGATGGAGATGTAAAAGACAAGATGTGGAAGTTGGGAGCCACCAGAATGCTTAAAAGAGGAGGAGATAGGCCGCGTGCCGATAGAGAGTTTTATTTCCTCCAACACTATGTACATGTAACTTGCAAACGCACTGGAGGCATCCAGACTCCTGGAGAAGCCCTTGAAATACTCGATGCAAATAGCCGCATGCCAGCTGCGCTCACCCGTCGATAAGAGCGAGGGTATGTGCTCGCAACTGGGTTACTGATGCACCTCTGAGCGCAACGTTAGCACTAAATATTTGCGGGCTCTGTCTATTGAAGAATGAAGAGATAGTAATAGCAATTGAAAAGCTATCTGGTGGACAAAGAGTCCTCAAAGCGCAGCGTAAGGATCCATTGTAGCGCAACTATGGGCAGGTATTCAACAGCAGCACAAGTTGAACAAAAAGTATCTTAGCCACTCTACTTAGGAAATTATATAGAGCTTCCGTAGATAATTAAGAAAATTCCTAGTGTCTCAAAAGAGTTCGCTGCATTGCTGCGAGTGAACAAACTGTATCTGTCAATATATGTCATTAGAATGTCGTCAAGTTCCCATCTTGCAACCATATAGCGCCAAACCGCCGCCCAGATTAAGAATCATTTGCAAAATAACCATTTAGAAGAAGCCAAACAGCAGGCATAAACAACGTCAGAGTGTTCCAACTCCAATCAACGTCGAAACGAAAAGCTAAAACGACTTGTGCTACCCATTCGACTAGCCAGAACTTCCTCCATGGCAGAGCGCGTAACTGATGCATCTGTATCAACAAGCATATCAGCAAATGAAATGTACAACAATGTCTAAACATCTTAGAAAACTATACCGTCCAAGTCACTAAAGCTGCTGCTGATGCTAGGCGTGCCCTCGCTATTTTCTTGAGAGCTCCGAGTCTCCGTGTTGCGGCGAGGGGACGAGGGGCCTGCGCTGTTGCGCTCTCGCGACTTGCCCGGCCGCGACACCATGGCAGGGGAGCTCGCCGACGAGTCGGAGGTCTGCGAATGATGGAGATCCTTTGAAAACGACTTTGGAGTCCGCCTCGGTGGATTGCGGCCCTCTTGATTCCTCAACTTCAATGTAGACGACAGGTCGTGCGCTGATGCGTCAGCAGACGGCGCATTCCGCGGTTGAAACGCAGGTTCCGACTCGTCGTCCTCATCCGCATTATATCCAAGAGATGAGTCTTGCTGTTGAGGTCGTGGTGGTCGACGGATGATGCGGGACTGAACTGGCAGCGATTCGTCGTCGGATGAGGAGGATGTTGAGCTCGTCTCGGCAGGGCCAGGTGAATCCGTCCTGTTGATTTCAGCCCCAGGTAGCTTGGGGGACCTTGGCGTCGGCGCTGGCGATGGCGTCGGCAGCGATGACAGTCGTATCCCCCANGATTGCCCAGCGCCTCGGGGGTTTGGTCTGTTGCCGATCCTGGGAGAAGCGCCGCCGCCATCCCTCATAACTGTCGTCGTCGCCGAGGTATTGCGAGACATGGCCGGGCGAGCCGGCGCATTCATGGCAGGCCCAGCGCTGCCGCTCTCGTTCCGTAGCATGGACACATCGCGACGGATAGACAGGGCCGACGGCGTCCTCAGATGTCCTGGACCAGCCAGATCGGCTCCAGGTATGGGTGACTGCGCCGCTGAGCCTTTGGCCGCGGCCGCAGCTTTTCGAACTTGAGCAAGAGTGTGTGATTGATGTCGTTCGTTCAGGTAGGCCACCTGTTGGACTAGAAACTCGACGGGAACTTCGAATCGATCGGCTCTGGAGATGTAAATGGTCAGTCGACAGCTCAGGGGAATGGATCGACAGGGCATCTGGCGTCGCATACANNNGGCTCCCTGCGCATCAGTTAGCAATTCATGTTCTTTCGTCCANNNGTTTCTGCAGAGGGTCGCATCNATACAGTCTATTTCACCGTGCTGAGAGAGAATCTTCCACAAAGCATCGTCTTTGGCGGTGTCCCAACTGACNNNGGCGGGTGTNNNATGNNNGCAGGTCGATGTTGTCACTGCTGCAGATGGCGCTATAGGATAGAGGAAGACAAGGGCACANNNACGTACGGCAGGTGGATCAACGAAGCCCCGACGAGGGATGGGGACCCTGATGAAGACTGTGTACTGCGGCTCTGCCATATCGATATTGCCGAGGCAAATGTGGACGCAGGTTGAGCTGCAATAGGGAAGAATCGAAGATGGGAAGAAGATGGAGAGAATGGAAGAAAGCCGAAGATGAAGCTTGGCTGTGGCTGTACCGTGGTCATGGCATGGATGGACTGGACTGGAGCTCAGAATCAGAAAGACAAGCTCCGAGACGCCGTAAAAGTTACGCGGCTCAGCGTGCCGAGTCAAGGCTGCATTAGCGCCAGGCAGCCCCTCCATCACTCCCACATGCGCTGTAGGAACGCCTGACTGTGCCTGCTGGCCATTGCCGTCAGGGGCGTTGCGTTGTGCTAGTGAGGCGAGTTCGCTGTGGTCAGTCGCGTGGAGGCGCTGCAGCCACTGCGACATGCCTTTGATAAGAAGTTTGGGCTTGGAGGTGTGATTGTCAAATGTGTTGGGTTTCCATAATGACGATACAACCAGATACCTGCACCAGCACGGATATATATACAGCATTCTATCTCTCAGCTCAGAATATCTGGACTGTTTTGTTCATGACTATGCACTAACACAGAACAAGTGCGCTCTCAAGATACATGTACTATGCCGTGGTCTTCTAAATCTTATCTTGTGCCATCACCGATGATGTAATGGCGCAACGAACTGGTGGTGTTACTCACAATCATCGAAACATCCCGTCATTAAATCCCAGGCTTCAATGCCTTTCTTTGAGTCACGCCGAGACGCCTTGTGCAGTCAAGCAACGGCGCTGTGAAACCCCAAAGTGCGCATTATCACATCCACAGATGCGAAACAATCTGTCACAGACATACCCCACCAACAACAGAAAGCAGGCAGCGCAGAGCCTCACGACGGCTCAAGTCCACATTCAGCCGCTGTAAGCTAAGCTGGCGCAAGGTTCAACGGCGTTTGACAAGAGCATGTAGGACTACTGCAGTCGCATCCGAAAACGGCATCTCCAATGAAACGTCAATATACAGAATCCAATAGTCCATCCAATCCCAGTCAGTCAAAGTATATATTTTTAGCCTTGATGCCGTAGCTCTCAGCTATTACTATATATAAAAACTTCAGCGGTAGAAAGACAGCAAGGGGAACTTACTGTTAGAGAAATCGTCAACTTAGGCCAACGCCGTCTTTCTCTACACATTGCACCCACGAGATATTGCTTCCACAATTCCACATCTCAACAACAACCCAACTTCATTTCGAAATTAGCAAGATCGACAGCTTCATCCCATCTACGGATACGCGCTCAACTTCATCCGTCGCAGCACTTCTCCCGGATTTGGTCTAGGGTATCCAACCGTCTAAACTTGTCAGCCCCTCGGCGGGGTTATTCGCCCAGCTGTCTTTCTATTCAACTTTTAGCGACCGGCCTAAGCTACAGCATTGCAGCCACCTATTGTTCCGTCATTGCCCACAGCACTGCACTTGACCTAGCTTTTTGGTTACACCGTCGTCTCCCGATTCCCGAACATTTGCGACTCCTCCAGTCTTTTCCGATTAACACGCGATAAGACGCAACGCCTTATCTGCCAAGGTACGGCCACCTGCTTTGCTTCTCCCATGCATGTGAAGCGTCAAGAGTCGCAACGTCAATACTAACTAATACTCTGGCATAGAATATCCACGCCGCTGCTCTTAATCCTCGGCTGGTGACGAAATAAGCAACTTCTAGTGTTTGGCGGGGGAGCTGACGGATCCATCAAACTACAACAAGAACCTCGACTTCGCCATGGTCGTCTCCGAACTGACGGCGTCTGCCGTTGCCATGAAATCCTCGCCACCATCGGACAGAGGCGACAGCAGCAACAGCAGCATAGAAGCCCAGCTGCCGCCCCTCCAGAACTGCGCAAAGGACGGCAAGTCGCCGTTTATCAAGGCCTATGCAGACAGTCTCGTGGCCTGGCAACTGCTCGACAACGAGGCCGTCGAGAGGGCGAGGAGGGAGAACAAGCTCATCTTCCTGCACATTGGATACAGGGCCTGCCANCTGNNNGTTCGTCTCCATAGCCCGTTGGATTTCGCTGATTCTGTCACAGTCTCTCGCCTCATGGCCCTCGAGTCCTTTTCGAATTCCGACTGCGCTGCCGTCCTGAACCACTCCTTCGTTCCCATCATCGTTGACCGCGAAGTACGCCCCGATATTGACACCATCTACATGAACTACGTCCAGGCCGTGAGCAACTCTGGAGGCTGGCCTCTCAACCTCTTCCTCACCCCAGAATTGGAGCCCGTCTTCGGGGGCACGTATTGGCCCGGGCCCAGTGTGGCAAGAAGAGCCACGGAGGACCACGGCGACGAGCCCCTAGACTTTCTGGTGATCCTGAAAAAAGTGCGCAACATCTGGAAGGATCAGCAGGCCAGATGCCGCAAAGAGGCAACCGAGGTCATTGGCCAACTGCGTGAATTTGCGGCCGAGGGCACACTTGGGAAACGAAGCATTACGGCTCCACAGCCGATAGCTCCAGCTGGATGGGGTGCTCCAGTGCCCAACCAGCCCGCTGCCAAAGTGAGCGACAGCACGGCCGTGTCTAGTGAGCTAGACCTCGATCAGCTCGAAGAGGCTTATACGCACATTGCCGGAACGTTTGATCCAGTATACGGNGGGTTTGGGCTGGCTCCGAAATTCCTGACGCCNCCCAAGCTGGCCTTTTTGCTGAACCTGGTCAACTTCCCCTCTCCGGTGCAGGATGTTGTTGGAGAGGCCGAGTGTAAACATGCGCTGGACATGGCTCTGGATACTCTGCGCAAGATCCGTGATGGGGCGCTTCATGACCACATTGGGGCCACTGGATTTGCCCGGTGCTCCGTGACACCCGATTGGAGCATTCCCAACTTTGAAAAGATGGTCGTTGATAATGCATCCCTTCTCCAGTTGTACCTGGAGGCGTGGAAACAGAGTGGTGGGATGGAGGACAGTGAATTCTACGATGTTGTCGTTGAACTTGCCGAGTATCTAACATCCCCGCCCATTGCTCTTCCAAACGGTGGCTTTGCCTCATCCGAGGCTGCCGACTCCTATGCGAAACGAGGAGACGGTGATAAGAGAGAGGGAGCCTACTATCTATGGACGCGACGCGAGTTTACTTCCGTAGTCGGTGCTGATGATAGCCATATTAGCCCCATGGTTGAAGCGTACTGGGATGTGCAGGAAGATGGAAACGTGGACGAAGATCACGACCCGAACGATGACTTTATTAACCAAAACATCTTGAGGATCAGGAAAACGCCCGATGAGCTGAGCAAACAGTTCAATGTTCCCGTCGCAACAGTGAAGAAGAACATCCAGACCGCTAGGGAGGCTCTCAAGAAGAGGCGAGAGAAAGAGCGGCCGCACCCAGATGTGGATGACAAAATTGTCACTGGATGGAACGGATTAGTTGTTTCAGCTTTGGCGAGGACGGCAACATCTCTTAGGGTGCTAAATCCAGAGAAGAGCAAAAAGTATATGAGCGCGGCCAAGGCGTGCGTATCCTTTATCAAGGAGAAGCTGTGGGATGAGAAGAATAAAACCTTGTACCGGATATGGAGCGACGGACGGGACACTGAGGGCTTTGCGGACGACTATGCGTACCTAATCCATGGTGTTTTGGACCTTTTTGATGCTACAGGGGACGAAAGCTATGTCGAGTTCGCCGACAACCTGCAGAGTAAGTTGTCCTGTGTCCTTTTTTTTCTCACACAATCACCCGTCAATTCCCAAGCCCCATTTACTGACTTTTCTTCTCAAGAATCCCAAACCGCTCTCTTCTACGATACCGCTGGAGCCTTCTACTCAACCACCCAGTCCTCTCCTCACACCATCCTCCGTCTCAAAGACGGCATGGACACATCCCTCCCTTCCACCAACGGCGTCTCAGTCTCAAACCTGTTCCGACTCGGCGAGCTTCTGGGAGACGAGAAATTCACTGGCTTCGCTCGAGAGACTATCAATGCCTTTGAGGCGGAGATGCTGCAGCACCCGTGGCTGTTCCCGGGCCTTCTGGGAGGCGTCGTCGTGGCGAGATTGGGGTTGGGATTGGAACTCAAGACTGTGGATCTGAGGTACAAGACGACGAGGCAACAGGCGTAAAATCCTTTTTTTCGTTTGTGTTCAAAAGTGTGGTTTCGGGAAATGGAATTTCGGATTGGGTTGGGGAGTTTTATTTTTTATGGCCTATTCCACTTTGTTTTTTTTCCCTTGGAGATTTGGTTTGAAAGGGCTGGCTTGAATGGTCGTGCTTTTCTGGCTCGAAGGGAAAGGAGAGGTTTAGGGAACCACCGTCATATATAGAGATTATCTTTTTTTTTTTTTGACTTGTCACCAGACACTCATGAATGTGTACCTCATATCTACGTCTGGCTGTATACAAACACGTCGATCTGACAAGTGTGATTTCATGTCCTTTTTTTTCATCTTCATCAAGGGTATCTATTCTACAAGCGGATGGATGCCTCCTCACACGCCCCAACCAAACACCCCTGAGTTTGTTACCCTCCCCGGATTATATCCTCCCTTGACCAATTAATTTTCCAAGCCCCCTCCCTCCCCCGGATGAAAAAAAGAACTAAACATAAGCCATACTTCATTTCCCTAATCGTCTTCCAAATGCTCGCTCATAGAAAACTAACTGCCGCCTGCTTAATCAGAATGACGATAATTCTCATCCAGTCAGTTCGAAACACATCAACCCCACAACAAACACCTCCATCAAGGATAACCACTACCCACTCATCAGCGTCCCCCCATCAGCGGGCTGTTTTGTTCATCAGGCCCGAGAAGAAATCGTGTAGCTGTTCATTGTCAAAGTCCTTGGCTATGTTACTGACTGCGCCTTCTGGCTCGGCGGAGGGAACGTCAGCTGCGATGTGTGCATTGCGGTCCTGCAGGATGTTAGCTACAACTTGTTCTCCTGTCTTTTTTTCCCTTTCTTGTTTAAAGGGGATGAAGCATACCTTAAGGCGTTGCAGCATATCGTCAGCGTCAACTTGAATGCCGCCCATATTGAACTGCACGGGACCGATATGCTCATTAACAGTCTTTTCATCGTAGTCGAGTCTCTTCGTCGAGCTAGAAACAGCACTGTCTGTCGATTTCTCCGGTGCTTTTGACTTGTACGCCTCCAAAATCTTGAGCTGTCGTTCAAGAAAGTCCTGCGTGTCTTCACTTTCAACAGCCACTTCCGTGCCGTCGTTCATGGCGTTCTCCACGAGGGCGAGTCCTCCACTATTCGGATCTCTGCACCAGTCTTCGTAGAGTGCAATGGCGCTCTCAACTTGGGGCAGTTGGTTTGAGCCGTCGTCGTCGTCGTCTTCGGGGTCGGGCAGGGCCAGAGTTGGAGGAGGGGCCCCGAGGGGAATCTTGATGTCCTCGGACCAGTACTGTGAGACCTTTTCCGTGTCGAACGAGCCACCCAGAACTCTAATCTTGCCCCAAGAATCCCAGTTTGGGGGAACTACAATCTTATCTCGGTCGATGACGTTGTGTTTCAGGGGTTGGCGTTTCAAAAGAGAAGTGATGCCGAGAGTTGAGTGTATGAGAATAGGGAGTTGAGATGCGGTGCTTTGTGATGTGTATATGAGTGAAGCGCCGTCTAAGCCATAGTTAGCTGCTGCAATATCACANNNAGAAGAAAAAAGAATGGTCTTACGTCTCAGCAGGACTGTTCGCAAATTCTGTAGCACTCCATCAAAGTCTGGTTCTTTCCACCCTTTGCTCTTCTCCAGAAAGTCGATTTTTTGCGANNNAAATATGTCAGTACATCGTGAGAGCGCAAAGGACATNNNTAACATCAAACTTACGTTTTGACACACAACACACAACGGCAGCCCAAGAGGCTCAGTCCATTCGCCCGGCCCAAGCGGCAGTGAGCCGGCATTGCTATCACCATTGGCGACGGTGGCGGATGGAGTGCCATCCAGGTTGACCGAGGAGCCTCCCCTTCCCCTCTCTTTCCAATTGTTCATGACCTCTTCCATCTCGGTCTGCACATCTCTGCTCAGGTGCTCTAGAACTTCCTGGAACACTTGCAGCCATGTCCAGATTTGACGCAGCCACAAATGCGGGTGCGACCAGTCTAACAGTATTACCAGTGCAGTGTTTGGTATCGTCTCGGGCGTAAGCAAGGGGGCGATGAGCGAAGAAAACTCGCCCGAGGGCTGAGAAAGAAGATAGAGAGAAACTCGAGCAAGTGTGTCTATTGTACCAGTCAGNNNCCAATGNNNATGCCGCCGCTCCAAGGCTTCGAGGGGTTGNNNACCATCTTGATCTGCGTCGAGGACATCATAATAAGTATAACCCAGGGCGTAGTTGTTTGCAATCGGGGGATCNTTTTGCCGGTCAAAGTTGCGCCTCGGTTCGGATCCTGACAGCGAGTCCAGAAACTCCCGTTGCGATTCCGGAGTGCCTCCTGAGGGGAACGGNNNGTGAATCCCGCCGACAAGGTGTAAATGTTCCAGNNNCGAGGATGCCTCCATACCCAAGACCAAAAGGTTCTTTTCCGGTAATCTCTTGCCGCTGGCCACTGACTCTAGCATTGAAGTCCACAAGTTCCTCTTGGGCTCGCCATCCTGACTGCCGCCGTCCCTTGATGTCATGGTATATTGTGATATCCTGTTTGCCATGGTCGCCTTCTCCGCACCTCCGAGGTGGCAGCGTCGCTAAAACCAGAAATGCTCTTGAAAATAAGTTGTAATCGTCCGGAACGCACGCGTTGATGTGGTCGCCTGGTTATTATAGGGGAAACGCTGCGCGCTTCGAGTAGTAGCTGTATTAAGGTGGGATGATAGAAGGTCCTAGGGATAGCGGAGCATCTTGGTCAAGATACCAACAACGATGCGACGTGGCGGGAAAAGGCGCTGCGCCTGTAGGGGGTCGCCGCTATTGTTGTCCGTCAAGCTCTGGTCTCAAGATTCAAGCTTAGGATTGGGAAGCCATAGGCCTTGGAGGCGAGATATTTCCCAGTACTGTAGTTACAGAAGAAGCATTTCATCAACCCGACTGGAACAAGGGTCGCTGCATTGGGGGCGTCGGGCAATCGTCGGCTGACCAGGATTAGACAGCGCAGCGCTACCCCCAGGTGCTGTGGGAGCTCGTTTAGTGCGTAGTTGGTCACTAAACTAGAGCTCAGTACGCATACAGCCTTGTACGAATATTGAAGCAGCCGCTCAGCCTTGCATCATCTTCAAGGTTCACATCTCGACAAGACAGCACAGACTCGATTCCTCAGCAAGATCCGCCATCTGAACAGAGCAACATGAACCAGATCCGCGCCATCCAGGCGCTAAACAANAAAGAAATCGAAAACGGAATGCAAGTCATACACATCCATACTNNNCACTCTTTCTTTGGTTGGCGACAAAACGCAGAGCTGACCTGCCGCAGTTCACCAGACGCGTCCTGGCATGTCGACTATCGTGACACCGCCTTCGTCTACTTCGGCGGCCTCCCATACGAACTCTCCGAAGGAGACATCATCACAATATTCTCCCAATTCGGCGAACCAGTCTTCCTAAAACTCGTGCGCGACAAGGAGACGGGCAAATCAAAGGGCTTCGGCTGGCTGAAATACGAAGACCAAAGGAGCACCGACCTCGCAGTGGACAACCTAGGCGGCGCCGAGATTGGCGGAAGATTACTACGAGTTGACCACGCCCGATACCAAGCACGAGACGACGAAGACCAAGATGAATTCAAAATTGGATGGGAAGACATCCAGCGCAGGGAAGGCAAGGCCGTGTCCGACGACGAGAGCGTTCCAGAAGAGATCCAGAGACCGATGCTGCCCGAGGAGAGAGAGCTGGCTCTTTTAATGAGAGACCATGACGATGACGATCCTATGAAAGGATTCTTGATTGACGAGAAGAAGAAAGAGGTGGAGGAGGCTCGGCGAAGAGCTGACAGGAAAGAGAAGCCGGACAGTCATAGGCATCACAGACATCACAAGTCAAGACGAGATAAGGAAGACGATGGCCGGCGCGAAAGGTCACGACGGGATGAACCCTCNGGGGAGAAAGAAAAGCGACCGTCAGATGGCGAATCAAGACGATATCGACACCGAGACGATTCAAGGGAGCGTCACAGGAGGCACAGAGATTCGCCCCGAGAGGGCTCACGAGAACGGGAACGGGAAAGGCGGCGGGAGAAGAAGCCCGAAGACGACAGGAGGTCCCATAGAAGAGACGATGACCGCGAGAGACATAGGAGGCGGAGAGAAGACGACGATGATGATGGTAGGAGAAGGTCGCAGCGCAAGAGTAGAAGCCGATCTCCTCGGCGTCGTCAGAATTAGTACCAGGTCCAAAAAGCTAAGAATACCCAAATAAAATTATTCCCCCGTCTTCGTTTAAACAGCATTAACCACCCAAATAACGCCCAAAAGCCCTCGCTGCATCTGAATTGAATCATCTTCCCTGTATAGTCCTTATCCCTCTTATCCCTCATGACGAGTTTCCCAGATATCGCTTCCAGCCCTCACGAACGCAGTGACGCTTTCCGTCCTCGCCGTCAACTAGTGTAAACTTCTCCCACCTCGCGTCCTGGCCTGCGCCAATAACCGCAAGGCTGTCCTCGCTGATCCATCCAATGACACCTTTGGGTGGTCTTGTCGTTCCAAGAACAGTGCCCTCGGAAAACGAGATGCCGCCAATCATGGACTCGTTTCCAGCCTCAAAGGGTGCAGAAGTAAAGGAATAGACATCGGAAAAGACTCGCGGCATAAGTGGGATTTTGCTGAGAATGCCCCATTTGCCAACATCCGCCTCCTGAGTCGCACCGCCAGGCTGTGGACTACGATGAGCACTCGGCCGCTTAGGGTTAGGCACGTCGAAGATGTGAAGCGTGGACTTGTCAGAGGTGCAGGCTAGCAGTGATCCAGACGGCGAAAATGCGAGGGAGTAGATGGTTGCCGGATCGATGCCTCTGCGGAGCTCTGCTAATCTGGCACAGCTGCTAGTCGCATAGACACGAATGAGTGTCCCCGTTTCGCTGGCACTTGCCAGTAGTTCTCCATCGGTGCTTAACTGGATAGCCTTGAGGGCAGATGAGTGAGCCGGGATGATACTGACATTACCAGTGGCAAGCTCGACGATCTGGATCTGGCCTGTTGTGCGGCCTGGGAACGCAAGCTTCTTGTCTGAGAGACAGCACAGGCCAAGCAAATTGTCGGCAGTCTCGTACACATGCAGCAGCTCAGGAGGTTTGGCGAACGAGTAGACGCGGACGCTGTTCTGGAGGACCACGACGATGCGTTCTCTACTTAGCTGCATGCCGCGAATGGGAGTGAGGGCTGAGATTTCCAAGGCAACTTTGCCCTTCATGTCGTCCCATATAATAGCCTAGATATATATCAGTCAATAATTTGCCCATCATAGGTCCAGGGTAAACGAGAGCACCTTGTTGATGGCAAACTTGGGTGATTTCCCGCCGCCAGCCAGGGCGAGGTAATTTGTTGTTCCCATCATTCGGACAAGGCCGATGCCACCGTTGAAGTCTTATCAGATGTCAGCTACCATGTCCGTTACTGGCGTATATCGAGATATAAAATGAAGAACCAACCTCTTGATGCCTTGAGCAGACATGACTTAGTATGAAAGACTATGATGAGCACACTCGTTATTAGCCAGCTGCCACGAGCTTCGCCAAGCAATCTCGCACGGGGTACCTACCGCATATCCCTGATTCCAAGCCCACGGAAAAGCAGCTCGAGTCTTTGTTGAACGCCACGGACAGGACCGCCGTGGGAGACGACGACTCTATAGGTGGCCGTACATTCATGGCGGCGAGGCGGCTTCACACCGAGGCCAACAGGAAAGCAGGGATGGAACCAAGAAGACCAAATGAGGCGCCGATATGGGTTCCAGTATCACCAAAGCTCCAAGAAAAGAAGCAGCGTCCAGTGTCTGGCCTTGAATAAAAGTAAAGGCGTTTGCGATGAGAGCGACTATCGATGTTTAGATGTTGATGGCGATGCTCGGTAATCTGTGGGCTGCGACTGGGTCCCGAGAGCTATCCCGTTTTGGCGCAGTGATCATGGGGTTTCTGGACACCAGCAAAACAAAGAAGAGCAAGGGGGTGAATTAATATGTAGCAGAGGACGCGATGTTTCGAATTCTGAGCTGGTGAGCTTCATTTATAGCACGATGATAGTTGATGATTTGATGGATGATTTGATCCAAAAAGTTCAACGTTGCAATACGCTGGATTGACATGTGTCAATTCCGTGTTTGGGCACTGGTCACTGTAGTGGACATGGAATAGGAAGATACAGGGCGTGGTTGCTTTAAACAGGTGGCGCTTTAATGCGGAGGGACCCAGCACCCGGTGCCTCATGCTTGCCGTGGGGCCGCTGCCTTGTAGCGGGCCAGCGCTATAACTCGGTTGCCCCTATCAACGTTTCTGGGAGAATCAGATGCGAGGGCAACTGAAGCCGACATGCGATGCACTCTGCACCTTGTAGTCATTGGAGTCTCTACTCTATATCTCATGTATCTTGATAACCTGCCGTCTGGTATCTGCCGTCAGCATGCGCGCGGGCTCGGTGAATATGCATAGCAAGATGTCATGATTACTTGGGGGATTTGCTATTGATGTATATGTACCCAAGTTGGCTGACCTCCAAGCTGGCAATGCAGAATTCCGTGTTTTACGATGCTTGATAGGTAGTGAATGATATCTTAAGGCTAAAAAAAGATGATGATAAGAGCAAGTGTTTGAAGAACTAGAATCACCATTGAGTACGGTACCGACTACAATCCCTTAATGTAGCGTGAGGGAGTACGATATGTAACAGGTACCCAATGGCATTCAATATCACCACCTGCCTAAGGTTGTATAACCCTACCTGGAATCATGATTGGGTGTAGTGCAGCAGTGAGTTGGGATACGAGGCTCAAGAAAAAGTACACGTCGTCAGAACAAAGTCCAGCATATCGGATTGGACAATGGCTGTGGACAGGGATTTGGAGAATCATCATGTACTCGTAGGACTTGTAACAAGGCAGAATCTTGGGTTCGAGTTTATATAAATGAGGGGTAGCTTCTTCTTTTGTTACTTACTGATGGATGCTTCCCCAGAAATCGGCCTCGTCACATTCTAGGACACAGTCGCGGGCTTAGAATATATGGAGCGTCCATCACCTTCACTCAAGGTGCCACCAAGCTCGTATTTGCTGCTCTGCTTCACTGGCTGGAGGGTCAAACGAAAATAACCTTAGGTACATGCAGCACCGTGTTTGTGTTTGCCGACGAATTTCCGATGGAAATCAGTCCCTAGGTGTAGTACCTCTGCAATTGAGATGCGCGCACGGACACTGCAGCAAACAATTGATCCGTTGCAGGTACCAGGCGTTTTGGGATTGCATGATTTAGCTTAGCTCCATAGAGTAGCACCAGGTTCACTTAGGGGGAGCTACAGCCGGGGCAGGGGCGGTCTGGCTCTTCTAGGCATAGGCTGGCGCTGGTGGCCCCTGAAAGAAGCAAATTGCCAGTACGACGCCTACTTCTCCTTTACTGTAGCACCCGACCCAAACTTCTCCTGGCCTCTTATCACCGCGACTCAATTCTTTTCTCCTCCATCAAGAGCTCCGTCTTGACCGAACTCTGTCTTTTGTCTTTGTCTCCTCGCTTCCGCTGCTCACGCACCCTCTCCCGCCGTTTTTAGGGCTAATCCTCATACCTACCAGTCGCCTTCCATGATGTCCTCCGTACGTGCCCCCTCCGTTTCCCGCACTTCTCTGGGACGTGTCAATTCGATAACCACGATGCACGACTCCCAAAACATGGCGTTTCCCTCTTGATTTTCTGGCCCCCTAGCCACGCCCTGCATATTTGAAACGCGAGCCAAAAACTAACTGTTCTGGACTGTGCAGAAGGTTATCCGCCGAAAGAAGAATGTCAAGAAAGGCATTCAGTTCTGCCTGATGGTGTGTGGTGCTTCTGGAACTGGTATGCCACTGCCCTCTCCAACTACGCTGCAATTCCAACCCAAATACGAACTCGAGACTCACAATTGTCGCTGCGGCCGAACCACCTTTGTCAACACCCTCTGCGGCAAGTCTGTTCTCGAGCACAAGGAAGCCGACGATGCTACCAACGCGCACATTGAGGAGGGCGTCAAGATCAAGCCCCTTACCGTTGGTACG
>JARWZN010000006.1:3273925-3406669 GCA_030015385.1 Trichoderma sp. BMH-0061
CGAGCCGCAAACGCCCCAATCCGTCTTTTGACAACCACTCACCACCTGATAGAGCTTGAACTCGACGAGGAAGGCACCCGAATTTCGCTGACCATTGTCGACACCCCCGGATTTGGCGACCAGATTGACAACGAGGCCAGGTTAGCCCCGCATNNNCTGCTCCTTCGTCTGTGCCATGTCGCATGCNNNACTGCCGCGTATAGCTTCTCAGAAATCGTCGGCTACCTCGAGAGACAATATGACGACATCTTGGCCGAGGAGTCTCGTATCAAGCGTAACCCTCGCTTCAGGGACAACCGTGTCCACGCCATGCTTTACTTCATCACCCCTACCGGCCACGGTAAGCCTCCTTCTCCTGCCGTCGAGCTACTCCTTTGGTACNNNCGCGTCTCCACAAGCCTCCGAGAGCTCGATATCGAACTGATGAAGCGCCTTGCACCGCGTGTCAACGTCATCCCCGTTATTGGCCGAGCCGACACCCTGACCCCTCAGGAGCTTGCCGAGTCAAAGAAGCTGGTCATGGAGGACATTGAGCACTACAGAATCCCCGTCTACAACTTCCCCTACGACATTGAGGAAGACGACGAGGATACTGTCGAGGAGAACGCAGAACTCAGAGGACTCATGCCCTTTGCCATTGTTGGCTCGGAGGATGTGGTTGAGATTGGTGGCCGCAAGGTCCGCGCTCGCCAGTACCCGTGGGGTGTTGTCGAGGTCGAGAACCCTCGCCACTCAGACTTCTTGGCCATCCGATCAGCCCTCCTCCACAGCCACTTGGCTGACCTGAAGGAAATCACCCACGATTTCTTGTATGAGAACTACCGTACCGAGAAGCTGTCTAAGAGTGTGGATGGCGGTGCCTCTGGGNNNGTATACCACTTTAACCTGCCTGTTACGACAGCGAACNNNCGTGTGAGAAGTCTTGACGCCTCCATGAACCCCGAGGACCTGGCTTCCCAGTCTGTCCGCCTCAAGGAGGAACAGCTCCGACGAGAAGAGGAGAAGCTCCGCGAGATCGAACTCAAGGTCCAGCGCGAGATCAACGAGAAGCGACAGGAGCTGCTGGCACGCGAGTCTCAGCTCCGCGAGATAGAGGCTCGCATGCAGCGCGAGACGGCCCAGGCATCGCCCGCGCTGGACACCAGCATCAACGGCGGCGAGGAGTAAATCATCTCAAATCACGTATTAGGGCTTTCTTCGGCATTATAAAAGTAAATTGCGACGTTGGTCTATTTATCGCTGCCGGCGTTGGGTTTTACCTCTCCTACACTGAAGAGCAAAGAGATCAGAACATTCCCCCGGCCGTTACAGAATCGAGTTTGATTTTCTCCCTGTTTTTTCTTTACTTATTTTATTGCAACCTACGACAACTCGCGGAAGTGACGCATGGGTTGGTGCCGAAGATGGAACGATGGGGCTGGAGGGAGTTTCACTGTGGAATATATGGAGAGGGTGGGAATGCCGTTGGACCAAAACGACGTATACCCCAACGAAGAGAGAAAGCCTCGAATCGGCAAAGATGGGAGAGCGTGCGGCTACTCAGCATAATAATATCCTGTTTTTTAGCCGCATCAGTAGCCATCTGTTGTCAAATGGTCTCCCTGTTTTTTTAAACTGTCCTATTTTTTATTTTTTCTAGCTACTGTAGTGGACTTCTAATGCAGATATCAAATACTTTCACAACCTTTACGATTTTTGTCACGAGAGAGAATGTGAGCCAGATTGGCCATGAATTCGGCTTTGTCACAAGCTAATTTATTTTCTTCTTTTGTTTCGATACGTTGGTGTTTCAACATAAAGGTGACAGGTAATAAGAAACAAAGAAATCATACAAGAGAAACAATAGAAAAACAACAAAAAGAAAAAACCAAAGCAAACTGCCCAATCCGCATATCATCCGCTTTATCCCATTATCCTACAAAGGTGTGAAAGAAAGAAAAGGAAAATGAAAATGAAAGGGCAAAGCCCAATATAACAATCTCGAAACTCTTGCTCGAATCACGAGTAGTTGACTGCACCACTACTGCGATTCATTCCCCTTGGCCATATTAGTTGTTAGACTGGCTGTTGAGAATGCGCAGGATGGCGAGGAAAAGGTTGATAATGTCGAGGTACAGGCTGATTGCGGCAGCAATCTCCTCCTCAACATGGTGGTGGCGCATAATCATCTGAGTGTCGACGAGGATGTAGCCGCTGAAGATGAGGGCAGCGAGGCCTCCGTAGACGAGCTCGCCGGTAGAGCTATACGGAAGGAACATGGCCATGAATCCAAAGAGGACGAGGCCCCACAGAGCACCGAAGAGGTAAGGCATCCATGAGGTGAAGTCGTACTTGGACTGGCAGGCGAAGACTGTGAGGAAGACGAAGATGCCCGCGGTGAGGATGGTGGCGTTGAGGACGATGGAGGTCTGGTAGAAGGAGACGATGACGGAGATGGAGTAGGCTTCGGTGAGGGTGAAGAGGGAGAGGAAGAGGAGGTTGGTCGGGTATGATTTGCGCTTCCAGTAGGTGAGACCCATGAAGATCATGGCGCCGAAGAGCTGGAGATGTTGGTTAGCTAGAAGTTCTTGCGGACAAAGATGGGAGTGATGGTGGTGACATACAGATGCCCAGACGAGACCAGGGTGGCTTTGGATCCATGCCTTGTATCCATTGCTGAAGAAGCTGATGGAGCTCAAGGCCGCAGTGGCGATGAGCTGAACGGTGAGGATGCTGTAGACCTTGCGGACGAACTGGTTGCGAATATCGACCGTGGCTTCGGCAACAGAACCTCCGAACTTTTTAAAGTGACGNNNGCAGGGAGACCTNNNACTAGGTACAGATGCAAGATTTTGGTATAAAAAGGAGCGCACGAGAGCGCTNNNTCCAGCACTTACCTTGAAGTCATCAGGAATGTTGTCGTCGCTGCTGCGCGGCTCTGCGAACAAGCCGGGATCGTTGCGCGACGACGAGGCAGCCGAGGTGCCATACGCGGGCGGAGCTTGGGTGTAGTCGTCGTCGGGTTCCTGCTGGAGAGCCGGCTGGTACTTTGCGGTGGACGCCATGATGACTTTCTTTTCGCGCAGTCCCTCTCTTCCGTCTTTCTCTACCGTGGATGCGAAGTTTGAGAAGGGTGTTGTTGTGGTGGTTGAGTTGCTGATGGGCTTGAGGTGGAAGAAAAGCGTGAGGATCAAAGGGACAAAGGCGATCCTGTGGCGGAAAGGATGATGTAGACGATAAATTACTGGGCCAGGAGGGGGCGTGGCTGGAGAGCGGGGCGAGCTTGGTTGATGCCTATTATGGTTTGTGGCTGTGCAGGAACCGCTACCGAATCCTTTAAAGAGAGCTCCCGCTTGGTATGACAGCTCAAGCAGCTCTAACAACATGGAGCTTTGTCTTCTCCAAAAGCCACTTTGTTGCCACCATTCAAAGTAGTCTAAGTACAGGCACAAGCAGCAACACAAAGTAAAGCAACATAGAGCAACATAGAGGTAGATGGACCTTGTTTGGCGCGAGCATGCAAGATGGGACTACAGTATGGAGCATTTTACGGAGCAGCACCAGTCCGTCCGGCAGCGCTAAATCTGCAGCAAGAGAGCTTTTAGATGGCTTTGTATTAATATCCATCTGGTTGTGCAAATATTGGATGTGCATGTTCCCCGCCTCTTAGCTTGTTGGCGCTTGTGTCAGGCACGAGAATAAGGAGGCACAGAGCAAGAGACTGTCGCTCGACAACAACTTCAACTGTAATATCCAATCTCTTTTAGAGTTAGGCTCTGAGATAGGCTTCCAAGCATGTTGCTATAGTTGCTAGGGCATATTAGAAGAGGTGATAGCTCGGGCTCCTCCAACGACTGGGAAAGAGTCTCGTTTCTTTTATCAGGCACGAGAGGCCGTTTCTATCTTGGCCAGCTTGGGCTTGGTTCAGAGACAGCCAGGCCTAGAACTGGCGAGCGACAGGACGGCTGTAGAGGGTGTTGTGACAAGCGCTCTCGTGATTGGCCTTGGGCTGTGATCCTTGTCTGCCTGCGGCTGGGGTTGACTGAGAAAAATCGATCAGCTGGTGAGCGTAAAATGTCTCCTTGACGAGCAACTGCTGTTACTGTCGACATGCATGCTGGGATTTTTTGTTACATGCACCTTACTACGTCTGCTGTTACTTGATACCAGCGCTCTGCATATAGCTACTATTACCTAAGATCATCTCTCGTCGTCTTTTCTCCATGAGAATTATACAACTTGAAGCTTGATTGCTGCCTCTGTCGAGGGTCCACCAATTTCCTCATGACGCCACGGGTTGAATCCCCGCCCCCACTCGATCTGAGATTAGATTCTTCGTCCAACACTATCGACTGAGATGTCATTGCTTGCGCTTCTGGGTGCACTATTAGTTAGAAAGACTTATACTAGACTATTGCTATGAATACGATCACAAGACCTTAGCGGAACCCTTATCAGGCGGCGGGGTCTTATATCGATTAAATTCCTTATGAGGGGAAGTTAAGAGGAACGCGAGGATGTGACTCTTCTTACAAATGGCCAGAGGGCAACAACCGTTCTTAGCCCAGTATTTCTTAGGTATTGAACGAATACTATACTGGACTACAAGAGAAGAGAAGAAGTGCTGCATAATAATACACGTATCCAGCTTCAGGTTCAGCAGCGCCATGACAACTGACGTTATCCTCACTTTGGATAGTACGACACCTCCATTCACTGCTTAACTTGCCTGGACAGGTAGGTGCTGCTATATCCATTCCAACTCGAAACCAGTGCTGCTCTTTTGGCATGCTCTGGGTAGGATGGGCCAAATAAGCAAGGGTCTCCCTTAGTCCAGATCCTACAGCCTATGCTCGGCCCACGTGTGTTGCCGTCCATCGTGGCGCACACCTTTTTGCTGTTCGGACGAAAAGCTGTACTGCAGTAATACCTCGGAGTCTTGTCTAAACGACTGGGTGGCAATGACACTTGGGTAGTACAAGCAAAGTCGCACAGGCGGGGAACTGCTCCTTGCGGTTAGCAAGTTGAGAGGGATTGGGACTCAATGCTCCCCCAAGATTATTCCGTCACGAACTACCGCATTGCTACCCTGCTGTTGCTGTGAGGTTAAAAGGCGAATTGGGTAAAAGAGGGGAGGTTTCAGAAGAGGAGAATTCGGGCTGACGCCATTGGCTGGCACCAAGCAGGTGAGGTTAATCTCGGGAGCGAATCAGCCCATGGCTTCACCCGCCTGAGCTTGCATCAAATCGCATCAATTTGTTGAGGCCAGGGGCCCAAGCGAGCGCCTCAGCACACCTTAGCAGACTGCTAGGCCGCTAGCGGGTACTGTAGCGCAAGTGCGCCGTTGTGGGTTGTGTGTTAGTTGAGCCCAAGCAACGTCTGTATGCGGGCGAATGCACACTGTAGAGGTGCTCGTACATGTGTGTGTGCCTCAATCACTCACCGCTTGCAAGTTGTGATGGAAGAAGAAGAGGATTGAAGATCGTCCATTGAACTTATGAAGTCGATACAATGTAGAAAAGAGAAGTACGAGTACCTCTTCGTGAGCCCCTCTCCAGTGCCGTGTCATGTTATGGAGTCAATTCTATCAATAACCGCGAGTGGGACGTCACTCGAGCCGGGGCTTGAGACAAGAGTTGAAAAAGCTCGGGCCAGGGCTCAGAGCAATTGATCCATCTCGTGCTGTTTGATATGCGCGGGGGAGGCAGCCGAGTTTCCTAGTTGACTGCTCACATATTTTGCAAGACGCAGGCTTTACCGTCTGGTAGTATTGATCACCTTAGACATGACAAGCTGCTGCTGCCGCTTTGCTGTCTGTACGGCACTTGTCTATCCATGCTATGTTGCCTCATGAGGTGAGAGGATCCAACAGAGAGGTTGAGTACATGTAATAGTAATACCAAGCATACCACCAAACCCACAACTTGCAACTGAGTAATGCCAGCTATTAATAAACATGAAAGACACATCCATTAGTCTCAGTCGATAATACCTGATACCTTGGCAGTCACACACACACAGCTCTCTGTCCCGGCCGTATGCCCGCGGCGGCCGGCTGCCCGTACTATCACACTCAACTCCACTGCACTGCACTGTACAGTGCCGTACCTGTGCCCCCATACGAGGCTTAGCACCCAACTGAGTCGCATGCTGAAGCAGTGCATCCATCTGCTGCTGATCCCTCGAATCTGGGCTCTCCACCGCCTATCTGTCCTTTCCCGCTTGCTTGCTCTTCCAGGTTTTGCATTTTTTTCATGTCCATTTTTTCTTTTCCTTGTCCCGCCCGTCCCCACGCAGTTTGCGTGTACCAGGCTCAATACGCCCTTTAAACGCTCCCAATCCCTCTTCCCCTCCAACCTCCGAAGTGGAACAGCTCTCCATCTGCAAGCAATTGACTCTCCACCTTGTCCAGGAAGCTTGGCAGAGGCCTTTTTCCATCTCGTCTCCTCGGCAGCTCTTCTTTTCTAGGGGAGCTAGGCTAATCTGCAGCTTGGGGGCGCCACTCCGCACGCCGTGGGCAAGAGGGAAAAAAGAACCTTGAAAAAAAAAGAGGTCGAAGCAGCAGTGGTCCAATCACCAGCCATAGTGAGACATCCCACCACCCCCACCACACCCTTTGGCTGCTGCTACTACCTTCTAGCACTCGTACTATTATTGCTTGTCTCGTCTTTGCCTTGTGCTAACCAGGCCGTTAGCATTTCTTGACGCACCTCCGCAAAGTCTCATCCCTTTTTCCAAAACCCGAGTCCAAGTGCCTCGTTCACGACCGCTGCTTTGCTCAACAGCTCTCGACACCATGGGCGACTCGCACGGCTTCGTGGCGGACGAAAAGACTGTCGCCGGCTCCTCCAAGAGCTCGAGACCGGCCACCAACGGCGCGCGGTACATGCAAACCTCTGGCAGCAATGTCGTGCTGGTCCGTCGCCTGAAGCGCAAGGACGAAGGGCTCTGGAAGCCCCTCGCTCGCTGGTTCGTCGAGAACCAAGTTGGTACGTTGTTTTATTGCCTTGTTCTTGTTTTTTGCTGCTTTGTTACGTCCCCTTCTCTCGTCGGAAGAAACATGGTACCTGTCGCAACAACATTGGCANNNTGCAATAGATATGCTTCTTTTNNNAGCAGCCACAGCATGAAACCTTGCNNNTCTTTGCTCCCACTAGGCTTGTCAATCAACCTGCTCGCTCTTCTTTTCCTGGCCCACGCCTGCATTCCCAAAGCCAGAGTACACACGACCAAGTTCTTCCATCTCTCGTACTACAACGCAAAGACGGGCAAATATGCTGCCGGATCTGACGATGCCTGTTTGATTGCCTTTTTTATCGTTCTCTTCACGGGCCTCCGAGCCGGCACCATGGACTACATCCTGGCGCCGTTTGCCCGACTCTTCGAAATCAACAAGAAAAAGGACTTGACCCGATTCACCGAGCAGGCCTGGTTGCTGGTGTACTATCTTGTCTTTTGGCCAACGGGCGTGGTACGTGGTTCTGAAACACATTCATGTCCCAAGNNNAGGATGCAAAGTCACNNNCTGGCCGTTACTNNNTATCTGTACTACAACTCTCCCGCCTGGCTCAACATGAGGGAACTGTGGACCGACTGGCCGAACCGGGAGATGGGTGGCCTCATGAAGTGGTACATGATTGCTCAATGGGCGTTTTGGCTGCAACAGATTATTGTCATCAACATTGAGGATCGACGAAAGGACCACTGGCAGATGTTTAGCCACCACATCATCACCACGGCACTGATTTCGTCGTGCTACTGCTACCACCACACCCGCGTTGGCATGTTCATCTTGGTCATCATGGACGTGGTGGATCTGTTCCTTCCTGTAAGACTTTCTCTCTCGTTTTTCTTCNNNCTGCCCTCAGTTGTACGCTTTTGGGGATTCTTGATGNNNTTGCTGACCCCAACAATTTGTCTAGTTGCCAAGTGTCTCAAGTACTGCGGCTACACCACGCTGTGCGACTACGTCTTTGCCCTCTTCATGGTGTCATGGTTTGTGGCGCGCCACGTCTTCTACATCATGGTCTGCTGGTCCATTTACGCGCACACCCCCGAAATCATGCCCAACGGGTGCTTCATTGGACCGAATGACTCCCTGGTTGGACCATTGGAAGCCCCTGCCGGCTTCACGTATCTGATTGAGCCATTCTTCAACTCGACAGGGCGTGTGTGCTTCAACGAGACGGTCAAGTGGGCTTTCCTCACGCCCCTCCTTCTGCTGCAGGGAATTACGATTTTCTGGTTCACCATGATTGTTCGCGTTGCCGTCAAGGTGATTAGCGGAGGTGGCGCAGAAGATACCCGAAGCGACGACGAAGCTGACGAGGAAGAGGACGAGGAGGAGCTCATCTACGAGGAGGTTCACCCGCTGGAGCAGGAGGTCGGAGTGGAGGAGCTGGACCTCAAGAGCTGGGAGCGACGCAACGGGCTTAAGAAGCAGGCTTCCGCCAGCGGAGTCAGCCTTCCAGGACACAGCGACCGAAAGGAACTTCTTGGCCGCATTGGCTGCGAGAAACAAGTGGAATAAAAAGACGAACAACTGGCCAGGGAAAAAGGAGGGATGACGGGCAGGACAGAGAGAGATGTTTTTTTTTCTGGACGACGGCGTTGCGGAGTTTTGAGGCTACTGCCCCCTTGACCGTTCCCTTTTTGGGGGAAAGGGGGTCTGCCTCTTTCTTTTTCTATCTTTATTTTCATTTTCAACCTTTGACATGAAAACCTGTTTGGGATATGGGATATTTTCAACTGGCAGGGCTGTGTTGACCAACCGGGAGCTCTAGGCAGAGCGAGAACGGACAGGCGGACAGATGGGACGATGCTAGAAAGCCTTTGATACCATGTGCTACGACCAACTGACTTGATGAAGTGGATTCTATAGACTCGATAGAGAGTTGATTTCGCGTGGGTTAGTTATTATGACGATATATTTTGCGGGATACATGTTGTTTTGTTGCTTGTTGCATTGTGATGATTGATGTTTATGCTGTCACTGTAAAGCTGGTTATAGAATATGGTTATATGTATGTATATTCATTCATATTCAGACTTTGTGAGGTAGCAACAAATAGAAATGGTAGTACCTTGATAGACTACATGTGCCTCTTACTACCTATGCTCAAGTCCTCTCCTCCTTGCCCCCTGAGTCTGAGCTCCCTTGCTGATGCAGAAGCCGAAAAACCAAAAGCCAATAAGCTAGATAAAAAGGAAATATCAATTAATCAATAAATACATGGATAAAATGCTATATTCACATGATTAGTACGCTTCATAAGTTGTCATTTTTTTTATCAATTTTTTTATCATTTCTTTCATTCATCCTCTCATGCCTCGTTGGCCAACATCTTCTTAGCCATCTCCTGCAACTTAAACTTCTGAATCTTGCCGCTCGCCGTCTTAGGATAATCATCAACCCAGAAGACGTATTTAGGCACCAAGTGGCTCGACAGGTTCGTCCGCACCCAATCGCGCACGCAGTCCTTGGACAATCTCCGCGCAGCCTCATCACCCTCCTGCTGCGTGTCTGAGGTTGTCCAGCCGTGGCGAGGGATGACAAAGGCGGCGACGGCTTCACCTAGGCGCTCGTCAGGGACGCCGGCGACGGAGACTTCTTGCACGCCGGGGAGCTGGAAGAGGCAGTTTTCGACTTCCAGGGGTGGATGTTCTCGCCGCCGCGGATGATGAGGTCCTTGATGCGGCCGGTGATTTGGACGAAGCCGTCGGCGTCCATCTCGGCCTCGTCGCCAGAGTACATCCACGTGCGGCCGTCGGATTCGGTGCGCCGGACCTGGGCGGTACGTTCAGCGTCGCCGAAGTAGCCCTTCATGACGAGGTATCCCGAGGCGGCCAGCTCGCCGCGCTCACCTAGGGGCAGGACGCGGGTGTGGTCGAGAGGGTCGACAATCTTGACGGTGGTATGCGGCATGGGCGTGCCGACGGACGAGGTGCGCTGCTCAAAGGGATCTGAAGGCCGTGTCATGCAGCTGACGGGCGCCGTCTCCGTCATGCCGTAGCAGATGACGAGATCTTGCAGGCCGAGGCGCTTGTAGATGGTGCGCATGAGGGACTCGGGCACGCTGCTGCCGGCGACGATGCCCTTTTGCAGACGCTGCGGTACGGGGAGGTTGAGGCTGCTCTCGTCCAGGGCCTCGAAGATGGAGACGAGCATGGTGCTTACGCCGTATAAGCCGGTGGCGTCTGTGTCGGCGGCCATGCGTATTGTGGCCACGGGATCAAAAGCCGGCGACGGGAACAGGATGGCGGCGCCGGTCGTGGCCGTGGCCATGTAGCCCAGCACGGAGCCGAAGCAGTGGAACAGCGGCGGCGGCACGACGATGCGGTCGGACGGGTCGAGGCCCATGCGATCTGCGATGAAGGCGCCGTTGTTGAGGATGGCCGTGTGCGAGAGCTGTGCGGCCTTGGGGGCGGATGTCGTGCCGGAAGTGAACTGGATGTTGATGGTGTCTGCGGGATCCAGGGGCGCGTCAGGCTTGACGGCGCGGTCAGAGCCCTCGAGTAGACTCTCATATGAACTCAACGCAGCGAACTGATCCAACGGAAAGTTGACATCAGGATGGCTGGCACGGTTATCCAGCACAACGACACGCTTCAAACTAGGAACAGCCTCGCTCTGGATCCTGCTCCGCTGCAAGTCACCCACAATCGTCTCCAGCAGTTGCTTGTTGCTACGCCCCTTTCCAGGACGATACGCGAGGTCCGTGACGGCGCCGATGATGAGGACCTCTGCGTTGAGGTGGCTCAACGCAGCAGTCACCTGCTGGGCATTAAAGGTAGGGTTTAGCGGGACGAGGACGGCGCCGAGCTTGAACAGAGCATATGTCAAAGCAGCGAACTCTGCGCTGTTGCCGAGGCTGATGGCGACGCGATCGCCCTTGCGGACGCCGATGGAGGAGAGGGACGAGGCGAGGCGGTTGGAGACGAGGTCGAGGGCGTGGTAGGTGAGGGTAGATTCGTGGGCGTTGGGGGTTGGCGAGCGGGCGATGACGGCGGGACGGTCGCCATGCTGGGAGACGACGGAGGCGAAGTGGTCTGGGATGGTGCCTGTGAAGAGGGCAGGCTGTAGATTCTGATGTTAGCATTCATGTTGCTTTGCTGTTTGTTGTTGTTCATGTAAGTGGCGATGAGTGAGAGTGAGAGGTGAGAATATAAGCGCGCGTGTAAGAGAGACATAGATGTAAGATCACCATCTTCACAACACCGCAAACCCATCGTTTGATATTCCCCCTCAACATCTCATCATCACCGCTCCTCACGCTCATGTAAAACTCACCTCCATCGGTCCCGTCCGTATGCTGAGCCCCTCCGTCCCCAATATCCTCTGCTGCCACTCCAGCGGCACGTAGCCCTCGTCAACCGTCGTCCTCGCCGCCGCCGCCGCCGCCGCCGTGCTCATTGCTCTCCTCCGCGCAGTAGCAGCCGCCATTCGCACCGCCCGGCCCGCGCATGCTCGCGTGTACATGGACATTTGGTGTTTTTGCTTTGTTGTGTGTATTGTTCTCGATTCGTAGTGGTGTGGTAGAAATAAATGAGGCTGTGAGGGAGGGGAGAGAGCTTCGTGACGACACACGCTGGATTTCGCTATATGACGAAGCAAAAAAGAAAACACTAAGGTATCAAAAAGAGAAAAAAGGGAAAGGAAAAAGAAGAATTCGTCCACGGATTTGATTCAGGCCGCCATTCAGGTTTTTTTTATGTTTCACTTGGTCCCAAGGGATGAATGGTCCAATGTTCGTTTGTAAAAATAAATTAAAAGATAGAAAAGAGTTTCACAAGAGACACTTTTCCAAGGAAAACCCCAAAAATCACAAGTCACACGAACCCAACATAATAAAACACACGGACACACACCCTCACCTTTATAAATATACCAAAACGAAAAGGTGTCCGGCCCCCATTTCCCCAGGAAAAAAGTCACAGCCCGTCGTCCCGACCTACGGAACGGCTTTCGCTATGCCAACCATTCCCCTCTTCTCTTTTGCTCTCTTCCTCTTTGCTGTCTGCTCGGTCTCTTCTTTCTTCTCCCCCACACACTAGAGTACTCGTACTCCGTCTAAAAAAAAAGGACCCCCCTTCGGACCGTGTAGCCTTATTTTGTTATTTCTCCTTCCCCAAGCCCACAAAGCCGTCTTTCCCATATCCGTGTGTGCTTGCTTGGCTTCTTTCCCCACTCGCCACCTCCGAACCTTGCGGAGAAAAAACCAGGCAACTCTGTCTGTCACTCTCCCCAAAAGGAAAAAACAAGAGAATTGCTTAGCTGCCAGCCTTACTGCCCGCTTTGGCTTTCGTTGCGTGGGGACGGGTTTGTGTGGCTGCGGAGCTTTTGATTCGCTGGGAGGCCCGGTGCGGGACAGGGCGGTCCGGGTCGGGCTGCAGGGGGATGATTGAACTGGGAGAGGAAGCGGCTGTTGAATGTTTGGTTGGACCGAGTGGTTGATAAGTTGGTAGACGGACAGCTTCATGTGATGATGGTTGAGATGCGGCATGTAATTGATTAGAGATGGCTTTGTAATTCCGTTGTAATCCGATATTGTATTGTCGTTTCCCAGTATCTCTTTTTTCTTTCTCCTTTGTGAGCGATTGCTTGATTAGTGCACTCACAATGTCTGTCGCTTCAGTCCGTCCCGTCCATTGTGCCACCACACCGAGGCCGCATGCAACCTTGCGTTGTCCGGCTATCACAAAGCATCACCAAATCACCTCTCCCCAGCGTTACGCCCGCGACAGCACGCAAACATTCACAGCATAATTTGTATGCACCCCTCGGCAACAAACATGACGCGGCACCAACGGAATCATGCCATGCAGCCCCGTTTCATCTCATCTCATCTCAACTTCTCCTCAGCGGGCCTCCGAAAATGCATGCTTGTCTTGTCTCTGATGGATTCCATTTTACTGACCTCGGCTCTACGCTACACACAGCCTCCCGCTGGTAGCGCCAACGGCTATATCATAGAAAAGCTCGCAACATGAAGAAAAAAATATGGAGACGCCCGTCAACATGTGTAAAATCATACCAACCAACAAAAAACTCCATCCGGCATCTAAAATTCCCCTCCCCCAAAAAAACAAAAAGCCGAAAAAATACACGAGTCTAAAACCCCCGATGCTGATGATGCCTCAATGTGTAGTAAAAAAAAAACGTTTCCCTCCTCCAATCCTCCCCCCACGCTACCGATATATAGCCGTGACGCCCATACTGCGGCGCGCAGCAACGCGGAAATAAAAAATATTACCCGAAATAAAGGTGTAACGATGCGGAACCCAGCCCACCGCGGTCCAGAGCGAAGAAGAGAAAGAATATACAGGTGCAAGAAATAATGACAATAGAAAAAAATATCCCTCCGATTTGGTCATGCAATTATAGGTTGTCGAGGCTCGTCTTCTTCTTTCTTCTTTTCTTCTTTACTGCTCTTTCGGAGCCTCCTCTCCCTCGCCAAGCTCTTGCTGGACCTCGCCGATATGTCGTTCGCTTTCGGGCTTCCACGTTCCTGAGAGAATCACACAGTTAGCTTTTGCGCATGGTTTTGTTTTGTCTTTATATCATTCATCCCAACTTACCTTCAAAGTCGTGCTTGACAAATGCCATGGGATCATCATAGTCCTTGGCGCCCATCTGGCCAACGCCCGGTGAGAAGCTCGTAATGGGCAGCACAACCACGTCTCCCACGCGCTTGCTCGTCTCCATGCCCGTGAAGTTGCGGTAGTCAATCTTGCCCTTGCTGTTCTCCATGTCAAAGTAACGCTCATCGTTAAAGTAGTCCATGATGACGTCCGTCCACACGGCCGGGCCCGTCAAGTCCACCACGCGGTTGCCCTGGAATGCCGACAGCTTGCCCTCTTTCTTCATCGTCAGCGTCGAGTTGGTAATGCGGCTGATGATGTCGCGCAGCACCGGGTGTCCGGGCTTGCTCTGGATCGTCCACTGGCAGAACTGGATGCGCCGGCTGTACCAGTCAGCCCAGTCGGGTCGGTCGGGGTCGGCCTCAATGCCAATCACAAGGCCCACGGTCTCCTTGGGGATCTGCGGCGGAATCCATTCCAGTGCGCTCTTGATGGCATACGTGTCAATGTCCGAGTAGATGCCGCCGCGCGCGTACAGGATCAGGTAGCGGAACAGGTCGGCCTTGAGCACGGGCAGCGGGAGGGCGTGGTACGCCTCCAGCACCTCGGGGATGCTCCCGTACAGCAGCTGCAGCAGCGTGTCGGCGACAGAGTCGGTGATAACTTCGTGGATGAAACCCGGGTGCTCAATTGACCACGACGCCTCCTGCTCGCGGAACTGGAACTCGCCCTCGCCCGGCGTGTACTTCCAAGTCTGCCAGATGTAGGCGGGGAACTTGGATTCGATGTCGTACTCGTACTGGTAGGCAAGCTTTTCGTACGTTGACATGCCTGACATGTCAATCATGGGCTTTTGCGGAGGAGGCGGGGGCAGTCGCTGCTGCGCATTGGCCGCGGCCAGTGCCTCTGCTTCGGCATCTCTGCTTTCGGTCGAGCTGGAGGGGCTCTGCTCGGAGTTGTGCGATCGTGTGATGAGGAAGAAGACGGTCAAGAGGAACGCCGCCGCAATGAAGGCGCGGCGTGGGTTCAACATGATTGGCGCCTCTCTTTCTCTCTTCTTCTATCTTATTGTGTTTCTTTTTACTCGTCTCGTAGACCAAAGAGGTGAAGTCGACGTCGATACCGTAGATACCTGGTACGAATCGAGAAAGGTGAAATCGAGATTAAGCTTGCAGCTAGACCATGGGAAACTGCAAATCGCAATGTGACAGCCGAGAAAGTTGACCAGGAAAAGTACAAGAGAAAGTAGCACCACTCTAAAGAAAAGAAAAGAAAAGAAAAAACTCGCTTGCTTCCGCTTGGCAGGGGTGGCTAGCAGTGGGTTCTCGTCTTTCTTTTTCTTTATCTTCTCTTCGTGTCTTTCGTCTCGCTTGATTAGGCGTCGTCGGGATACGAGATGCGGAATACGGACACCAATGCAGGAAATAGGGAACTAAAGAGGGGATGACGAAAGGGGGGCAAAAGATGCCAAAGTTCAGGTGAGAGTGTTTTTAAAACGATTGACGAGAAAGTAAAAGAGGCCCTCGAATCATAGAAAGGGAAAAAAGATCTAGCTGAGGAACCCGAAGAAGGGGGACGGGATTATGAAAAGTTTGGGTTTGACAGAGGGAGGGTGGATGCATGCGGTGCTTCCTCATCTGCTATTTGATGTCACTCTTCCATCCAATGTTTTTTTCTTCGTCCTTCTTTTTGGCGTGGGAGATTTGAGCTAAAAATTGCATGAAAAAAATAGGGGTGTTCAGCTTTAGCACCAGACCGTTTTCTGCACGGCTTTTGGCCACTAAATCGCGACTAGCAGGTAGCCGGTACCTGCAACGAACCCACCCTTTGCACCGGACAAGCCGTACGAGATACTTGTGTTTTATTGGGCAGAAGCAGCAATAACCTGCGACTTGTATCGACAAATCACGGCATTTGGACACGGTGAGCACAAGATTGCAAGTAATCAGGATGAGGTGAGAGAGTTGATGCCTTGCAAGTGATAAGCCTCCAGCTCCATACAGGCACATACATGCGAGGACATACATACAGTATTACACATTACCACCTCCCTACCAAGGCAATGAGCTGCACACTTGCACCGTGTTTTGGCGCGTAGAGGCACAGCTGGCGGGTGACGTGATCTTTTGGCTCACAAAAAAAGGGGATCAATTCAATTCCTACAAGGCGCACATGAAACGCCAAAGTTGTCTAGCGCAGCGATCTGTTGGTTCGTTTGCAGCCAGATCGTCGACGCCTTGGCGCCTTCTGCGACGCTCTGCGGCCGGCCCTGGAATCCGTCCGGATTTGCTGTTTCATATGTTCTATTCTTTTCTTATCGATCTTATCCTTCATTGTTGATCTTCTCACACGACTACAATGTAATCAAAAGTCTCACTTACCTCTTAGGTACCCTGCTATTATCACAAGATGCATGAAATGTCCCATTTCCTTCTTTTGCCTCTGCAGCTTGTGATCCATGGATTGCTGACAGCTGAACTGGACAAACTGTGGAGATGTCGTCATTTCGGGCTTTGGACCCCTACAACAAAGCAGCAAAATTCGCGCTACGGGGGTTTACTAGGCACATTCAGTGGTGTTGCATGCCATCTACAGGCACCACCGCCACTGCTACCATGCTAAACATGTGAATTCTTGGCTTTGTTTCGCAATTTGCATTTTCTACTCCCATCAACCCGTCATCCATTTCATTCCCCCGCGATGCAAAAGCGGTGCAGAATGTGGTCACCTTTCCCCAACTCTAAAATACATATTCTTTTAAAGTTGTAGATTATCTCGTCAATGCCAAGGGAAACCTTAATCAGCATCTGAAACCGTCTCTCTTCCATCGCTTTATCAGCTCGTATCTTTTTCCGGTGGATGGATCTCTGCCCCTGTCCCGGTCCCCATCATTTCCGGGCTCTAATTTCAACCGTCATGATAAGCGACTCCATGGGAATCCAGCCAGCACCAATAGCTTCAATTTCGTAAAAGCAATTACGTGCTAGCCGCCACTACTTGGCACAATGAAGGATCGATGGTGAACAATAGCACGAGAATTTCGATGGGAAGCTAGTTCTAGGCCCTGTTCCTTTCGATAGCGATTAATTCCAAAGAAGCGGTAGCATACAACACAAGCTTTTTCTTGGCGAGATGACCCGTTCGTAATCTTGCATGCGGCTAATGTCCGTCTCTCTCGTATACAAGTAGGCATCACGGGAGCCCCTCCGCTTGTGCCCGTGAACAAATAGCTACTGGACGGCATCTCGTGCTGCCCGAAAAGTCAGAATTTAGCACAGAGTAGGCGATCTGCTTAGCGATGGCCGGCTGTAACGTAGGGCTGGGCCTTTTGGAGGTGAGAAATGATTCGATTTCGGCTCGCCTATCACCATGTAGATGCATCTATCCATGGTCACGGCCGGCAAAAAAGGATCATGGATGGTAAAAGGGCCTAATCCAAGAGGTCTAGTGCTGCAGCTTGATTCATACGCTGCTATTCGTCTTCCATATCTCATACTCACCGTCCAAGGTTCCGCCGGTTGAAGTTTCTATTTTCATCAGCACACCAATATCTGTCCTCGTTCCTGGTACGAGAAATCCACTAAAATCTTCGTATTTCTCACAATCTAGATCTCCAGTCGTCTTTTGCCGCACGGGCCGAGGGAAGGCGGAGCTGTAGTGCTAATTGATGACTGAAACCCTCGAGGCAGTCACCAGAAAAGAAGCAAGCCTCAGCCTCCACCGGCCGGTATCCGGGTTAAGGCTGAGGCTGACTTCCATCTTTTCGTACGCTTGGCTTGTCTGGAGATGTCGATGGCTGAGCTGAGCCACATGGTACGTCAACAATGGTGTGCATGTGGCAAACATCAGCCAACACCGGGGCGGTACAGTATCTGGAATGCGGAAAGGAAGCTATTTGTGGAGTTGATGATGAAGATTGTGGAGGGCTCATTGTTTGACGTATCCCATTGAGTGCGGTTTGGTCCATCCGAAGTATCTTCCTAGGATTGTGGCCAATTAAATCGCCACAAATTGAGAGTACATCAGCTGCTGCCAAAATTAGCCTTGAAGGAAAGTCTCGAAGTTTAGATCAGTACTTTGAGCTACATAACGTCAGTGATCAACGCGGCGATCAGGCAACCTTTTTGCTGGCAAATAAAGTCTTTCATTGTACTCAGTCCGTAGAGAAACAAGGTGGATACAGGTACTTGGGTTGGACCATACCGCACTCAATGGGATGCGTATGTGCAAGACATGCGCTGATCAGAAGAAGCATCGTGCACTTGATACTGTACATGTAGCGCCAGTCGATCCATTCTCTCCAGTTCATCCTCTCCGCTTGCTTATCCCCTCGCCTAGCACACATGTCAAACCAAATTTGTCAAGTTTGATTCTGCATATGCACACTGGATTGGATGTGACAGGTTACTCGTGCTACAAGCCGTTCGCCTCCGAAATGATCCGTAGCAGCACGCATGAAACGCCAAAAGTGCGAGGCTACGACAGATGAGTCCCAACTGCGGCCCGGAGTGGCATGACTTTTGAATCACGGCACATGCAGATCGAAACAGGCTGGCTTTCTCGGTAGATGCCACGCTGTTCAGGTCCAGCCGTGTTTAAGCTTAGAGTTGCTACATGTTTGGTTTCGCATACATTTGTTACAGAGCTGTCGATCCGGCCCAGAAGGCCATCGTCAGAGAGCTATTTTTAGTTAACTCGGGTTGTTTCATGAACATTCTTGTGATGAAATGAAGCTATATTCCCCTAAAATGACACGATGGTAGAAAAAGAGAGCGCATGAGAGTTCAAACTAGCCGGTGAAATCTGTTGACTTGTCAGATATCCAAGGTGTTACAGAAGTGAGAGCATCAGGCCCCAAGCCGCCGACTTCCGAGACAGGCAAGAATTCACGATGTGCAAGCGACTCTCCATTCCGAAACAAAAACGTCTCAGCATGATGCAGTTACACTCTATTCTTAGCCGTTCGTTCCTCCAAACCTCGCTCTGGCGGCACCGCATGTATTTTTGCTTCCAAAGTCGCTCTGGCAGCACCGCATGTTATTTTGCTTCCAGTTTTGGCCGTCCCCCGCGCTCGGCTCCGCGATCAAGCCAAAGGGCGGCAACGGCGGTGCGGGGAGCCAGCGTGAAGCTCCGTAGCGGGGCGGAAGGCAGATAGAGATAGGCGTATCTGTCCAAAATTGATCAGGCCATCAGATTGTCATACGGGATGGGACTTTGAGATAAGAAGTTGGAACTATGGATGATATCAAGATAGAGGAAGTGGATTTTAGCTTCATCTTTAAATGATAGTGGCTCTTGTTTGTGAGTTGAATTGATAATGGTTTCCAACGGCTGGAGCATGTGTAACAGACAGTACATGTGGACTGTAGGGATGTGGTAAAGATTGCAAGCCCGCATCACGATATTTAGTGAATGGTACTACACACCGTATGAACTCATCTCACCTTGGCCAAATCATGGTCATTAGACACATAATTGTATTACTATTAATTATTCAACCAAGCAGCGTGGTTTATCGTGAGTCCTTCCCGTCGGAATTGCAGACTTCTTGGCAAAAATATCTCACCAACGTGATTCCGGTCAAACGACAAGTAGCATCACTCTCCAACATCAAGATTGGTATGGCTTCATCTGTTCTGCCCGTATTACACAGCTGTCAAAGACCGGGGACCATGAAAATTGCCAAATCGGGCACTCATCCTCTCCGGCCAGTTCCTAGAATCCCCATCTCCACGGCTCCGGACCGCCGACAACCCCTCATTCCCACGCGCGCATCTCCGATTCCGGTTCCAGAAGGATCATGTCCAAAAGAGGGCAATAAGGCTCACGTCGAGCCAGGATAGCAGCTGAGGCATAGGTGCTAGAGTCACCAGCTACAGTATGTATTACCAGAAGGCCGTTCACATGGCGGAACCAAACGAGCCGCCAGCGGCGAAACCATGAACGGCTATTGCCCTGAGGCTTCATGCACGCTCAGCAGGATATCGCCCCGATCGGGCATAGTCCGGGTCATGTGCCGGCGCGGGATCTTGGAGAAGTAAAGTCGAGAAAGCCTCTGGATTGAGGCCAGATGCCCTGAGACGGAAAGGCGAGAAATCAATGAATCCCCAGTAGAATTGTCTCCAGTGGGCTCTGGGCGGGCTCTGGGCGTTATCAGCGGCAGCTAACGGCGCTGCGATACCGCCACAGCAGCCGCCTGATTGGCTGGGCGGCGGCGAAAACGCGGGGCAAGGCGCTGGAACCCCAATTTCGAGCAGCCGCTGCCCCACCTCCGTCTTCAATGGCTGTTCTGGTCAAGTGTCTTTTGGCTTCCAATGTGCTGGTATCAAACCTTCGATTCGTAGCCATTCGGGGGCGATCATTGCATCTGGCCAGCTTCAACGGCGCCTTTCGCTCTTCATGGACCAGATCCACTCCGATCTTGAATCCCGGTAGCCCGCGGGGTCCTTGAAGTGTTGCTACTTGGCCGACAACCTCGGAGCAGATACTTAAACATTCGATCATCCTCATCCTCTTCTTCTTTCGACTTCCAACAAACATCCCCAGAGATAATTCTGAAGTAAACCTCAGAGTGCCTCAACCATTTGGAGTGTCATTCGATATTCCAAAACGTCAGCTGAGCACCAACTCTACGCCAATTACTCTCTGCCTGCCTTTGTCTTATGATATCATACGGCGAGTCAGAGTAAGCTGGCTTGATCATTAGGCCGTCCCCGCAGATAGCACTCATCTTCTCTCCAAATACCGTCTTGCTTCACTGCTTCATACTTCTCTCTTCAACTACCAAACACAAACATCACAATGGCCGTCACCGCAGCACCGAGGCCGCATCCTCTGGCTCCACTCTCCGAGGCCGAGCACGTCAAGGCCCGGGATGCCGTTGCTAAGCTTCACGGCGCCTCCGAGTCCATCTTCTTCAGAGCAATCCACGTCCAGGAGCCGAAAAAGGCAGAACTGCAGCCTTTCCTCGAGGCCGAGCACACGGGCACTCTGACAGAAGAGACCAAGCGGCCGCCCCGAGAGGCCATTGTTGAGCACGATGTTATCCGGGCTGATCGCTCCGAGTACATCAACGCTATTGTCAACTTGGATACCGGCGAGGTCAAGACAGTAGCCGCTCCGGTGCCTCACCAGCCATACGTCACTCCGTAAGTCTCCCCTTGGAACATGATCGAGAAAAAGAGACAAATCCTCTAACACAATCCAGTGGCGAGTTTGACCACTTTAATGATGCTTGCGTCAACTCGGATCTGTTCAAAAAGGCCATGTCCGAATTCACCCTCCCAGAAGGCTTTGAAGTCTGCGTCGAGCCATGGCCTTATGGACCCCCCAATGCCGATGAGGAAAACATTCCACGACAGATGCAGGGACTGGTCTACGCAAAGGACACACGCAACAAGAATCCCGACTCCAACCACTACGGCTACCCAATTCCCATTATCCCCGTAATGGATTGGCATACCAAGAAGCTCGTCAGAGTCGAGAGAATCGCAACTGGTGGCATTGGCGATGAGCTAGAGGCCAAGGTGCAAAGCGAGGAGCCTGTCAAGCTGTTCGAAAACCACAAGGGCTGCGAATACGTCCCTGAGCTGCTGGACTATCCTCTGAGAAAGGACCTCAAGCCTATTAACATCACACAGCCCGAGGGCGCTTCCTTTACTATTCACGACGATGGTCTGATTGAATGGCAAAAGTGGAGGTTCCGCCTTGGATTCACTCCCCGTGAAGGTGCAGTCTTGCACGATCTTCACTATGACAACCGCTCCGTCATGTATCGCCTCAGCTTCAGTGAGATGACGGTCCCTTACGCCGACCCTCGACCCCCTTCCACCGCAAACAGGCATTCGACTTTGGTGACGGTGGCATGGGACGAGCTGCGAACAACCTAGAGCTGGGATGTGACTGTCTGGGCGCGATTCACTATATCGACGTGGTCAACACTGAGCCCGACGGCTCACCATCTCCCGGAAAGGCCGTGGTGTGTATTCACGAACAGGACAATGGCATCCTGTGGAAGCACACCAACTACCGCACCGGCCGGGCTGTTGTGACGCGCAACCGCGAGTTTGTGGTCCAGTTCATTTGCACTCTGGCCAACTACGAATACGTCCTGTGCTATAAGCTGGATCTTGCCGGTGCCATTACCTTTGAAACCCGCGCTACCGGCATTGTCAGCGTCACTGGTATCGATGAAGGCAAAGTCAGTGCCTACGGCAACGTCATGACGCCGGGTGTCTTGGCGCAAAACCACCAGCACGTCTTCGCCGTTCGCATTGACCCTGCCATTGACTCATACGACGGTGCCGACTCACAGGTCATCGTTGAGGAGTCTCATGGGCAAAAGATTGACCCCAAGACCAACCCCTATGGTAACTTTTACAAGATCCAGCGTGAAAAGGTCGAGAAGGCTACCTGGGTCGATGCCGAGCCACGCCTCAACCGACTCATCAAGCTGGAGAACGCCAACAAGAAGAACCCCATCTCGGGAAAGAACCTTGGCTACAAGGTCATGGCACCAGTGACTCAGATGCTACTGTGCGACCCTGAAGGCTTGGCCGCCCAGCGAGCACAGTTTGCTCAGCACAATGCCTGGGTGACTGGTTACCGAGATGGCGAGCTGTGGGCCGCAGGAGAGTTTACGAACCAGAGCACAAAGGAGATTGGTGGTGTTGCAGACATGGTCAAGCGAGGAGACTGGTTCTCAGATCGAGAGGCTAATGGTGCAACGAATGGCGATGCGGCAGGCAAGAGGAGCAGCCCTGTTGTATGGAGCGTGTTTGGCTTGACACACAACCCCCGTGTTGAGGACTGGCCCGTTATGTAAGTCATTCATTGTGCCCTTCTTGATTACCACCGATATGATGCTAACAAATACTTTCCATCTAGGCCAGTTGAGACTTTCCAGATCCACATCAAGCCTACAGACTTCTTCACCGCCAACCCTGCAATGGATGTTCCCTCTACCAGAAACGACGCCAGCGTTCTCCTGGGAGGATCCTGCTGCACCACATCCAGCGACAAGAACAAGTCTGGAGTGCAAAACAACCCGCTGACGCACCAGCAGGGAAGCGCTGCCACCATTGACGCCAAGGCGGCGGGAGCAAATGTCGACGAGAAGCTGAGCAAGAGGCTGAGCAAGACGTTTAACGGATTGTTTGCATCCAAGAAGGAGGAGGTGAACTAAGAGAAAGAAAAAACACATATAACGCCGTCTCTTTTGTGAGAGACATTGTAGATACCTGTACTTTTTTGTATTTTATGTATAGCCTCATGTCTTATTAGTTGCGTTGAAATAGCAACCACAATTGAATCTCTCATCATGATAGCCTCCCAGATTTACTTTTGCAGTTTTATATATAACATATCCACCCATATACATACACGTAGAATACACTCGTCTCTATTAATCCATCAATTCATGCGATTAGTGGTTGATCTTGAGGGAAAAGTCGACATGCGGAACTCCCTGGTGAATCGAGCTCGTCGAGATAATGTCCACATCTGCCCCCGTCAGTAAACGAACAAAATCGTCTCTTTGAGAATAGAGACTGTAGAAACTCACCGTGGCACACATATGGCTCGACATTATCCTCCCGCAAACCTCCAGAAACCTCAAGCAAAAACTGCTTCTTGCCAGCCCACCGCTCCTTCAAACTCCGCGCCGCAACCTTGACGCCGTCGCCAGTGAAGTTGTCCAGCATCACCACGTCCGCTCCCGCGGCAATCGCCTCGTCTGCTTCCTCCTCGCTCTGTACTTCGACCTCGATCTTGACGCTGAACCCGGCGACCGCTTTCGCAGCCGCCACGGCCTCGGTGATGCTGCCGCGGCTCCAGACGTGGTTGTCCTTGAGCATCACCATCGCGCTCAGGTCCATCCTGTGTCCGTCCGCGCCGCCCACGAGCATCCCGTATTTTTCCACCAGCCGGAATCCAGGCGTAGTTTTACGTGTGCCCGCCAACACGCCTTTATACCCAGCCTTGCGCAACTTGGACACGACTCTCTCGCTCTGCGTCGCGACACCAGAACATCTAGCAAGTGTATTCAGCGCAACTCTCTCTCCAAGCAGCAGTCCTCTCGCAGGGCCCGTAACGGTCGCAACTTTAATCTTGCCATCGGAGGATTTGGAGAGGTCGATGGAAGAGCCTTCTTCTGCGTGCCACTCGACTTGACAGCCGCACTGCTGGAAGACCTCGTCGAAGAAGGGGCGCCCGGCGATGATGCCTGCGGATTTCCCCAGAGGGTGGCGGTGCGAGGGTGTTCGCCGACGACGAAGCCTGCGTAGTCGAAGGAGGGCGTGTCTTCGGCGAGCCAGGCGGTGACTTGGGGTTTCCAGCTGGGGGGAGGAGGTGGGCGTAGGAGGAGGACATTGTTGTTTGCTGTGACGAGAGGTTGAGGTTGATGCGGGGGAGGGGTTGATGGAGAGAAGAGAAGAAGGGAGAAGAAGGGAGGAAGAGGGGAATTAGAAGGCTGTCGGGAGATTAGAAATAGCTGAGAGAGAGAGGTGATGGTGACAGTGACAAGCTCTCTGGAGGCTTTACAAAGCTCAACTGAAGAGCAATTAGCAATCAAAAGCACCCTTTGCGATCTTCGGAAGCGGCTTGGAGCGGAACGGATGGTCGGAAATGGTGGGGGCGGGCCGCGACTCTGCATGTGAATGAGCGGACACTTCCGCGTTATCCCGTGGGAACATAGCCGGCGTTTACATACAAAAACACAGGATTCAACATGTTATTGTGTAGAGTCTAATTGCAATTGTAGTTTATTATGCTGAGTGAAAAGTCTATAGCAATGATTCAATTGTTCGTTTTAATTATCGCATCACTCGTTACGCTGACAGATACCTATCATCGTCATCTGGTTCAGTGTCTGGAATCGGATTCATGAAGCCACCCATTTCCTCCGTTGACGACGCTCCATATCCCTCGTCTTCATCGTTCACCCACTGTTTCTTTGCACATACCCTCTGTGTCATTCCAATTAGTCAATTCGTTCTTCTTTTACCTCAAACATGTCCAACTTACCGCTTTGCGCTCCCTGAAATCAGCGTACAGCTCCCTCCACACATCCCGTCCCGAGCAATCCTCTACTTCGTCCCCAGTTTCATCATCATCATTTCTTTTCAATTCACATTTAGGTTCCAACTTGATGATATTATCCTGATCGTCTGTACTCAAATGCACTTTCCAAGGCTTCGGCACCGGAAAATCCGAGAAATGGACCGTCTTGGCCTCACTTAGCATCGCTACCGGATCCCATTCCTCAGTCTCAGAGCCAAGATACAAGTGATGGTCCGCTTCACGAAACTCAGAAGAAAGCATCGCGTACGGCCTATGAGGAATCACCATGGCCGTGTTGGCGTATAGCTTATTTAGCAGCTCCATGTCGTATTCGCCCTTGTCTGCCAGCTGAACCCTCTTCTGAATGCGCTCGAATTCTCGTCCACTTGGTTGGATGACCATGACGTGGGAGGTAAGCGTCCTCTGGGAATTTGCGTCGTCGAGGAGCCAGTAAGCGCGAGGCATAGCAATTGAGCATGGTGGTAGGTGGAAAAGCTCGTCCATATGCTTCAAGACTGTGACGTCTGCGTCAATGGCAATGACACGCTCGTACTGAGTCAGGTTAAAAGCCAGGAGCTTGGTGTAAGAGTTGGCCCATGTATCTTGGCTGGCTTTAGCAATCTAAGCATTTTGTGCATCTCTTACCATCAAAATACGAAGGGAACATACCATCAATAGTATCTCGATGCTGAATCTCAACCGGCATGAGCTTTACATTATACTCGTCTCGCGCCTTGATCAACATCTCGGCATCGTGAAATCCTCCGCCATCATTTGTTTCGGGATCTGGGAGCATCTTCTTAGGATACATCAAGACTCTATCTGCACGGCTTCCGAGGTGATGTAGCCTCTCCAGGAGCATCACCGAGATGCACAGATATTCGCTGCTGGTGACATATTGTGTATACGCATATCTTGACCAGTCCAAGTCATTCGTCTCTTTGGAGCTCTTGTAGAGGACCGTAGTCGTGTGTTGACGGTAGTACTCATCCGCTCTACTGAGAAAAAGGTAAATTGTTATTATCACAAAAGTGAGACCGAGAATGATGCGGCTTCGACGTAAGGCCAGAGTATTAATGAAGTATGCCGTCCACTTTGCCAAGCTAAAAGTCATTGTCATATCGTGTGACTTCTACAAGTGGTGTCATGAAGAGGACGATGCCAAGATGAAGAAGACATGGCGTCCAATTGACAAGCTTGAAGCTCGCCCCTCAAACTGATTCAGACATTGTGTTTACTTTGACCGCCAAATGTTGAGACAAATATGGAATGTAATAAACACACTTAACTGGTCTTTTTGGCCTTTTTTACTCCGTACTTGGGATAGAATCAGGGAAGGGCTCAAAGAAACTTGGAAAGTCTCATAAATTGTCTTGGATGATTGTGAAAGGCCTTTATTCGCTTACTTTGGGTGTCAGTGCTCTACCATGCATTCAAGACGTTGAGGTTTCGTTTTGCATCACCGAAACGGTTACAAGGCCATTACAATTGTGGCATCAAAAATTACTCAATAACTGAATAATACTAAAATATAACCTTTTAGATCCCCGACTTGTATAAAATACAAAATCTCATGGGCACGTGGTTCTTCATCTTGACGATGCAACCAACCTTCGGAAATTTATTTCCCTTCCCCTCCCTACCTCACATAGCGGGGCCATTCCAGATCTGTGCCGATCACGCTTGGGCATCTCGCAAACTGAGTCTGAATCATCATAGAAACCACCGGCTCTAATCTTCATCCTCACACACTGTCAAAATCATCACCGCCTCTATCATATCATCTTTTACCGACTCCCGATCCGTCACTCTCCCTTGCTGTTAAGGTTTCGGCTGGTCGCGCCGCGGTTGGAGCTCCGAAATCTCCACCACCACTAGCAAGATTACATGCATCTAGCGGGCTTGAGCCGGTTCCAACCTGCTCTAGACGATGACATACTCGTCCGATCCACGGCGGCCAGCTGATGCCCAGCTCACGATTCGCCTCCCCCAACATCTGAGCCGCGGCCTCTCAGTCAGATACACCAAATAATGGAAGAATCAACAGCAGAAAAGGAGGCCTGTCGGACGGCCAGCGACAGACCGAGTCTAGACACCGACTACTACGACCTCGGCGACCTCCATCGCCCAATTTCCACCTCCAACCCAATCGCCCAGACCTGGTTCAACCGCGGCCTCGTCTGGTGCTACGGCTTCAACCATGAGGAGGCGGCGAAATGCTTCGAGCGGGCCATTGCTCACGATCCCGCCTGCGCCATGGCCTACTGGGGCCTCGCCTATGCCCTGGGGCCCAACTACAACAAGCCCTGGGATCTGTTTGGCCGCAGGGAGATTCAGAACACGGCGGACCGGACGCATCGAGCGATTGAAAAGGCCAAAGCGTGTTCCGAATCTGCCACTCCCGTCGAGAGGGCGCTCATCGAAGCTCTTCGGTATAGATATCCAAGGTCGGCGGCCCCAAACAAGACAGACCGCCCCATATGGAATCGAGAATACGCCGATGCCATGAGCTCCGTCTCAGCCCAGTTCCCAGATGACCTGGACGTTGCTACTCTCTACGCCGATTCCATGATGAATCTCACTCCCTGGGCTCTGTGGGACATCAAGACAGGCAAACCAGCCTCAGACGCCCGCACGCTCGAGGTAAAACAGGTCCTCGAGCACGGCATGTCTCTCGAGGGCGGTAACCGACACCCAGGCCTACTGCATCTATACATCCACCTCATGGAAATGTCAAACACGCCAGAAGCTGCCATGCCCGCGGCCGATCACCTTCGCGGCCTGGTCCCCGACTCAGGCCACCTGAACCACATGCCGAGCCATCTCGACATCCTCGTAGGAGACTACGCCAGAGCCGTCGTCGCAAACTCCGACGCCGTCCGCGCCGACGAAAAGTTTCTCAAGAGAGAAGGTCCCATGAACTTTTACACCTTGTATCGGAGCCACGACTACCACTTCCGCCTGTACTCGGCCATGTTCGCCGCACAGTCCAAGATTGCCCTCGAGACTGTCGAGCACCTCGAGGCGAGCTTCTCGGAGGAGCTCCTTCGTGTTGAGACGCCTCCCATGGCGGACTGGCTGGAAGCTTTCCTCGCCATGCGCGTGCATGTGCTCATCCGCTTTGGTCGCTGGAAAGACATTCTCGCGCTGAAACTACCCGAGGACCAAGACCTCTACTGCGTCACCACGGCGCTCACTTTCTATGCAAGGGGCATGGCATTAGCAGCGTTAGGACAGGTCGATGAAGCTCGTGAGCAGCGTAAGCTCTTCAGCGAGTCTGTCCCCCGCGTCAAGCCCACACGTACTCTCTTCAACAACAAATGCATCGACATCCTCTGCGTTGCCGAAGCCATGCTCGACGGCGAAATCGAGTACCGCTCCGGCAACTACCCCGCCGCCTTTGCCCATCTCCGCGAATCAATCTCCCGGTACGACGGCCTCCCCTTTGACGAGCCTTGGGGATGGATGCAGCCCGCACGACATGCCTACGGTGCACTTTTACTTGAGCAAGGCCATGTCAGTGAGGCATTGAGTATATATAGTGCCGATTTGGGTATTGACGAATCCTTGCCGCGGGTTCATCGCCATCCGAATAATGTTTGGGCACTGCACGGCTATCACGAATGTTTGGTGAAGCTGGGCAGGACGGAAGAGGCAAAGGCGGTGGAAGGCCCGCTGAAGAAGGCCATGGCTTTGGCGGACGTGCCGATTACTTCGTCGTGCTTTTGTAGATTGACGGCCAAGATATGAGAATATGAGAATGAAGCCAATTGTAATATATTGATCAGCTTAGCTAGTTATGAATATACATATTTTTCTACAGAGTACAGCGTGGCAATTTGTGGTAGATGGCATCAGTCACGACCAATGTCTGGGTATACATATCAACATCACCGAAATCTACGCGGACATCTACAATCATTGAAACCCGCGGCCTAAACCACAGGCCTCAATGCTACGTAAAACATGGTAACGTCAAAGGACGGGGGCATGCGCATCTGCTGCTCGACAGCAGAGCGAGATCATTGTCTAGATAGAGTGTCGCACCATCATCAGCAACCAGTATCTCGACAACCGAGAGGGTCTCATACCCAACGAAAAGAAAAAAGAACAAAAAAAGAAAACAAAACAAAAAAAGCCCAAATCATGCGCCTGCCTGGTCCTGGTCCTGTTCATCGGTTTTGCTGTTCGTCACATCGTCACCCATAATCCGCGCCTTTTCCTGCGCCAAGAAAGCCTCTTGCTCCCTGGCGCTCTTGTCCAAATCAAGGAACGACCAAATACCCACCGTGCTCACAATCGTCAACGCAAACAAAAAGTAAAACGGCGCGCTATTGTTGCTGCCACCCGGCGTGGCATCAATGATGGCGCTGCTGATAAGAGGGCCGATGAAGCTCGACGACTTGCCAATGATGTTGAAGATGGAGAAGAAGAGGAACTCGTGGCCCCGGGGCGTCACGGAGCTAATCATAATCTGCGAATAGCTGTACCACGGGCACACGAACAGTCCGTAAAAGGCCTGGTAGACCCAGACCTCCCACTCGTTGTGGAAGCCAAACTTATCGGTCCAGTTGCCAATCATGCCCCAGCCGTCGAGGAGGATGATGGACACCATGACTGCGTTGAACATGGTCTTGGCGCTCAGGTTGAATTTCTTCTGGATGAGCCAAAAGGCTCCAATACCGACGCCCTGTGCGACGATGCCGACGATGAGGAGGTACGTCAAAGTTAGGGTGTTGTAGCTGACGACGGAGTTTTGCAGCGTGGAGATGACCGTCACCGTAGTGTTGAGAGAGTCGCCCAGCAAAAAGTATCCGACAAGGAAGATGAGACTCTGCTTAAGTTGTTTGATCTGCGTAATTGCCTCGTACAGCTGCCAAAATCCAACCGTGACGATGTTGTAGCCAGGGGGATCATCATGCCTGGGCGCGACTTTTCCACAAAGAACCACGGGATGGAGACAACCAGCCAGACACCGGTAGCGAAAGCAATCAGCACAGAGAGGCCCCAGTTGTTGTTGTCGGCGCTGTCGTCCACATGGAGGCCAAACATGATGCCCACAATGATGGCCAGGATCACCACTTCACCCACTGACTGGATGTAAAAGGAGACGTTGCTGAGTCGGCTGCGCTCCATTTCGTCGCGGCGGTCTAGCTCCTCCAGTGTAATGTCGCCGGCTTCGTATGACAATCGAGAGTCCTTGAGCTTCGTGGTGTTGCGAGCGAGGGACGGGAAGGCGGCGGTCCAATATGTCAATGTCAGTTGGTAAGCAATCAAACCGACAATGTAGAGACCTGTGCCAATCTTCCACTGGTCAGGGTGATGGACACCTAGCCAGCCAAACCCAATACCATAGGCGATTATTGACCAGACAATGAGAATCCATCGACGGCCTGTTCCAAAATCGGCGTATGCGCCAATGATGAGGAACAGAGCAGCTTGTAGGGCAAAAGAGATGCCGTTGGCAAGCAGAACGATACTATTCACATCACGGAGGCGGCCAGCAAACATGAGAAGGCCGGATTCGGGAGCAGCCTGGTCAAGCAGATTCTGAAAAGCCGTAGGGCCAAAGTTGAAAAGCGACAATCCGTTGGCGCCAATGTAGTAGCCGTACCAAGTCCAGATCTCCCACTTTGTCGTCGTAGGGATATCACCTTCACCCAAAGCCGGCATGACAGTTCCAGGGAGTTCCACCTCTACAGCTCGCGACGGCTCAGAAAGCCCCCGTTTGGTATCGTCGTCCACATTCTGAGCAGGGCTCGACGTCTCGTTGGAGCGTGGCTTCAAGGCCGCTGTAGTTGAATCGACGGAGGCCATTATAGGTATGAGTGACACTGCTCCCAGGGGGTGGGCGGGAGACAATGGTGAGTGATTAATAAAGTAGAAATAACATAAGAAATAGCTGGAAAGACGGCTTTTTATCTATTTTTTCCCATTCTCTGTATTGTCTCCTTGCGAACGAGCCAACGATGGGGGGCCCTTGAGGGGTTTTAGCTCGTTCAATCAGCAGCGAGCGCGCGCTCACAAACCTCTGGTGCCAACTGCCACTCTGGGGAGTTTGTGAAACTTTGGTTACATTGTGGATGTCCGGGCCCATATGGCTTAGGCCGTCCTTTCCTGATTACTTGCGTAGCTCGACATGGCGCCGGTTAATGCGGATAACGATAGCAGAACGAGGGCGTTTCTGTCGTACAAAGTGCTGTCTCAATAGGAGCAGCGTGGATGTTAGCCACACGGATCCTTGCCCACCTACGTCACCGTGGGTGAGCAATCCCTGCAAGGCTGGGCCTAGCCCCATAATACAAGTTGGCCGTCCGCGGTATTTGCTCCGTTGGTGTTTCTCGCAAGCGGCGTGGGAAGAGATCGAGGACGAACGAGAGCAAAGTCGGACGAGGTGGGAGTCGGCAGGGGAGCAGAAGCAGCATCGCATTTGACAGCCAAGCCCATCGGGAGTCTAATTAGAGTTGACCAGCAGCATGTCCTTGTTGGCGGGAGGGAGGTAGCGTTAGAGAGATCCGATGAGCGTAAAGGCTGGAGCGCCAACCCAGAGCAAGCAAGATCAGGGCCAGGAGGCTGCGGGCTGCATCTCCAATCTCACCCAAACGTCCCCGCCACTTCTCCGCCAAACTAGGCCCTTTCAACGCAGGCCGTCTCGTCTGCTGCCGCCTTTTCGCCTTTTCGTGAACCCACCGAAGGAGAATAGGGAGGCGAGTTCGATCTCACGATCTCTCTCCCCGCATGAAAAGCCTCCACGTGCCACAGTGATGTGCATCTGGTAGCGAGACATGTCGAACCATTTCTGCGTCCTGTGCAACGAAGCCTATTCTGCTTCGATCCTGAAATCTCTCCATCGCATCTCCCAGAAGCCCATCCCGCGATTATTGCTGCTTTTGATCCCTCACGACGCACGGTTTCTTTTTTCTCCCTCGCAACAGGCCACAATCCACCGAACTGCATGGATATGGATGCAGGCAGATAACAACCGGTGTGGGCAAATGCGAACCCTGAACCCGGCCCATGTTGGTGAGGCGCATTTGCTGCAAGCGTACGATTCAGGTCAAGCCAGCGGCGAGTTGTGCTGTTTTGGCGCCTGTAATTGGCTGTGTGTGCTCGTGTTTTTGACCGACGTCGAACAGTCCATGCAAATTCCGGCGAGTAATTGCAGACCTGTCATTTTTTATTTGTCTGTCGAGGGTTATGTTCCAATTCAATGTGGTTGCATTGGTGAATGTGGTGGTTGCCTGAGGTATCGCGCAAAATCAATTGGCTGGCTGTCCATGCAATCTCGCCCTAATCTATTACCGAGTACTCTGTACATGTCGTCGCCTTGCTTCCAGTCTTCAGCTACCCTGGAGCCATCAACCGAATTGCAAATTGTCAACATGACATTGGGCCTTTCGGCTCCTCTTTACTCCATATTCACAGAATACATTACAAGGTGAGTTAAATACTAGAGCAACTCGAACCGGATTATACGGACGACTCCATATATTCTCGCTTTAGCCTGCCGCTGCTCCACCTTGGACTCGGAATCATCGTTTTAGATCGCCTTAGTCCCTTCAATGCTTCGTACTGAGGCAAATTCCATTGCTCTGTCTGTGCCGTCTCATCTACAGTACTCGTACTTGTTTTTTCACCGCGAATTTCCTTTTCGGTATAATAAGCCCGTTAGTAAAGTATTCGGATTTACGCCGAGAACTGTATTAGTCAATTAGCCGAGTTTCAATCCTCGCCTAAGGTGTATTGTTGAATATTTGCGGTGAAAGCTTTGACTTGGTGAAATAGCGATTGGTCTGTGACAATACCCGCGAGAGAACATTTATTAAATCGAATGATCTAATATATATATCTCCGCCAGCAGGAGGTGAATTGGGTGTTGCTCACCTTATAAATATTTTTTTTAGCGGGCTTTACTGCCTGAGCTTGTGGCTGTTAATTGTACCCCAAGGTGCCGGTTTGCTACGCCAAGATTGCAGAAAATGGCTGACAGCGTGGGGTTTAACAACCACATAACATACCTAGTAGGCAGTTCTCTACATTATTCTTCAATTCAAATAGGTGTACTATAAACGCATTTTCAGGCTGCTGTTTGAATGCACTTGAGTATTGTACAGTCTCAATAATAGCTGCCTAAGACCACGACGACTTCTAACTACTTCTGTATAGCTGCTACCTAGAATTTACCAGCTATAATCCCTCACCTGCTGGCTTCTCCTTAATAATTAATATATAATGCACAATTCTTCAACCCCCTCAATCAATTGTCTATGACTTATCAATCTACTTTGCTCTCCTTGTTTCATTCTACCCCAATAAGCAGCAATAAAATTACAAACCATGGCGCCGTTCCAAAGAGACGACAGGTTTTTCACTAAGGACTGGATCATTACCCTACCCTCTCGTCCAGAGCCAAACCTCAGATTCATCCGCCTGACGCCCGCCGAGACAGACGCATTTGTACGCTTCGCAGAGAGAGTTGTCATCCCATCGGCCCCGAACACCACCGAAGTCCCTCCTGCTGAGCCTCAAGCTCCGGCCCCCATCCCTGGAGAAAGGATGCAAAAGAATTACGCCGATTCCCGGACCCGACACCACGCTCTCGACGTCTTCATGTCCTTAGAGGATAAGTTTGTAGGCTGGGGAGCTATATATCAGATCACGCCTCCCGACGAAAAGCCAAGTGTCGCAAACGTTGCTATTAGACTAAGCCCTGAAATCCAAGGGAAAGGACTGGGAAAGGTGTTGATGCAAGTCTTGCTGCGGTTGAGCAATGAAGTGGATGTGGATATTATTGAGGCGGGTACTATGAAGTATAATCTCCCAATGAGAAGATTGGCGAAGAGCGTCGGCTTGGTTGAGACGGAGGAGAACAAGGAACTGCCTGGGCGGGGAGTTGTGGCTGATATACTGTTCAAGAACATTGAGAGGGAGAAGTGGAGAGATCTTGATATGGTGGTTGAGTTTAAGGACCAGGTTGTAAGTTAGGAAATGGGTATGTTATTAGCAGGTTGTAAAATGACTTTATACACACATATATATACTGTATATTTTACTACTTAAGTAAAGGGTAGCCTTAATACGAGACACAGGATGTCGGATATCCAACACTCAATTGAGGCGCTGAATAACCTCTCTCTTACAAATTCCGCTGATGGGCCATGACCGGTAGTGATATAACAGAAGGCCGGTCTGGTTAGAGAGAATATTTTTTTGTGGTACTTTAGCATGTAAAGATTGTTGATCTGTGCTTTTACAATCCATGCATGTTTTCGACGTATCAATGTGGTGATCCGGCTAGACCCGCTCCCACTCAGGTAAAGAGATGTAAAGGGTTATAGGAACGACATACATACCAGCAGTCAGATTGAAGGCACGTGCTGCAAGTAATTGACAAGTTTCGCATTTGCAATGACAAATGCTAGATTTGGTGAACTGAACCTTATACTAGGCTTTGGACATGAACTCGTCCTGTACTTTTGAACCAAAGGCTGGAGCATAGCCTTGCTCTGACCTAGCTATTGTCGCTTTACTGACCCTGTTGATAATAAATATAACATCCATACTCGTCATATAAGATATGCTGAGCGAGAGAGTACAGGTTTTTTAGTATAAGTTTACTCTTGAGATACACACAGAGAGACAATGGTTCATTCGGCTATCGGACATACGTTTCTCAAAAGTGTCTGACGTGAATGGCCGAGCCAAAAAATAAGTCTACTGAAAGAAGTGCGCCGGATCATCAGGTTCAACCCTTTGCCATCGCCGATCAAGAGAAGTTGCCATCCATCCAAGCACAGTATCAAGGCAATTAGTTCGAATCCATGTCACTCCCTAGGCTTGCTTGTCGTGTATAGTAATTCGCATACATATGACGTTACCGAACAAAATCCCAATGGTATCACTAAACTCCCTTGTTGGACACATGCATGACGATGCAACCCACGATTGTTGATTGATGTTTGCCGAGTGGCGCCAGCCTTGTGCACCGCGCCAGCCTTGCTGATCATTAACAATCGTGGCATTGGTATGGTTAAACAGACGCCAGATTGACGAGCTTGGGAGGGAAATCTTCCGGAGACGCCAAGATGAATGATGCTACATTCGTTCGTCATTGTATCCTGATTCTTGGAATAAAACAGGATTAATTCTTAACCAGGACCTGGAATGCCTCATGATTCCAGATAGCAAGGAGCTGAGAATTAGAAACTTCGTCCCGAAAATTAGATGCTGATATGATACGCTTATCGCCGCCGGTAAGCCACAGTTTGTTGGAGACACATTCCAATCGTCGGAGTTCTGTAAGCTTTATTTATCATAGCAACTAAAGAGCGATTACCGATGCTATGGTAAAACCATCGAACTCTGGTTAAATCAGCTTTCAGAGGCAGGCAGCAGACTTGGCTGAGAGTCCCACTGTTGACCGTGGCATGTGGCTTGAAGACACACGATGTTACCACTCTTGCGGCAGATCATCTCCATTCTCTTGCTGATACTTCAACGATCAGACCCAAGGTTAACTTGCCATGTGGAAGAAAAGACTTGGAAGCATTGGCGTACCCAAAATCCGGGGAAACTGGAGTATGGCTATACCCGTCCCCAGAAGAACCACAGTGGCACCGACCCATTGATCGGGTTGTGGGCAAAAAAACCATGGCTCACGAGTTTGGGGAGTTTTTGCGGAGAATTAGACGGCCGTCGCTTTTACCATCTTTTTCATCGTCATAATTCTTGCGCCCTTAGAAAAGCAACGCCGATCGGCATCATGATCCCTGGCTGCATGCAGTTTAATGACGTCGCGCCTATGGCCGGAAATAGCTAAACTCCTGGCCGGTGATTGGAGTGGCGGCAAAGAAACATCGGGAGAATCGAGCCAGAGCAGCGCTAGGCTGAGAAGGATGGCTTCCTGCGCAAATCATTTTACAGGAATCACCGCGGGCTTCTTTGCAATTACATCACCGGTTGGACGCCATGAACTGCCGGCTTGAATAACTCCGAAGAGGAGAAGACCAACGGGCGTTGCAAGAAAAACTTCGAAGAGCTCGACGAACTGCGGCAGAGCTCTCCTCCGAATGGCACCGTTTCTGCGCTGTTATTATGTAGTGGGGTGGGGAGAATGAAAACAGCCGTTTAGCAGAGGATGAAGATGAAGTCATACCCAATCGCCAAAGCACTTATATGGATGCCTATCACGTTTGGCTCACCACCAAGGATCCACGACTCCACGACCATGTGTTGCGTTCTCCAGTCTTCTCCAGTTTCCCCGGCTTCTCAGTGGGTCAAGATGCCTCGTGGACGGAAGCAGGAAACAAAGGCAAAAAGGAAACAATAAGGCCATGATCCGCTTTTTCGCCAGGCAGCGACATTTCCAGCATAAGAACGTCTGTAAATGGTGATGATATCCCCCTACAGTACGCAATCTCGTCACAACACCGTGTTGGGTGTTCAAGGGGACCCATGGGAAACCAAGGTTTGCGATCCTGGGAAGCCTTCTCACGAGGTGATCGGCGTTGATGTCGGACAAGGCTGCTGGTGCCGGCCTTTAGAATTTGAAGAATCATTCGAGTAGCCAAGCAGTCTTGATGGCTAGGCCGGTGGCTGACGCCCCCAAGTCGGGGAAGGATGGAGGGGATTGTGCATATGCAGCATGATATCGGGGGATGATACGGGGAGAGAATGTTGTTATAACAGTGAGGAGTGTCCTTCATCCTGGCGTTGGACTTGATCATCTCCTCATGTGCTATATGGCGTGCTTATAACAGTTCAGGTCCTACTTGAAGCTGTCCAAGTACCTGAAGCAATCCACATTGAGCATCGGCCAAGGAATAGGGATGCAGGTGCAGCTATCACTCTTGCCCATTGTATCTCAGTTACACGTGCCTCTGCTTTGTAGCTTCAAAGTACCGCGTATCTCATCATCTCCCATCTCAACTTCAACTTGACACTTTATACGTCTTCATCATTGAATACTGGAATCAAGCATCCATATACATCATGGAGAAAGCCAACAGCCAAAGCTCTCAGGATGGCACTGAGAATGTCGAGCACGCGCCCCGGCGTGGCTCCTTCGCCAACATGGATAATCTCGCTGCCGTCTTCGAGAATCCCCTGAAGCAACGCACCAAAGATGAGCTTCTGAAAGATGTTGGCGAATTCTGTCGAATGCACGATCTTATGGACTACCATGATGACTTCCGTAAGGGTGCCCTGGCAGCCCAGAACCCGGAATCCATCCACATGCTGGAGGAACTCACTCCCGAAGATAAAAACATCATTGAACGAGAGCTGACGCACCGCTGGTCTCATCCGTTCATGCTCTACTGGCTTTGTTGCATGTGTTCTATGGCTGCTGCAGTGCAGGGAATGGACGAGACTGTCAACAATGGTGCCCAAGCTTTGTATCTGGCAGATCTTGATATTGCAGGGCCCGGAGTCACTCGCTTCTCCCCCTCCATGCAAGATAACATTACTGGCCTAGTCGTCGGCGCTCCGTACCTCTGCTGCGCCATACTTGGCTGCTGGCTGACGGAGCCTTTGAACAAAGTTCTCGGGCGGAGAGGAACAATCTTCCTTTCTTGCTTTATTGCTGCGGTTGCCTCTATTTGGGAGGGCGTTGCCAATTCTTGGGTGAATCTGTTCCTCGCTCGATTTGTCCTTGGTCTCGGCATCGGTCCCAAGTCGTCAACTGTTCCCGTTTACGCTGCTGAATGCAGTCCTGCACCGATTCGAGGTGCTTTGGTCATGCGTAAGTACTCATCACACTTTCCCCCATCAAATATATGTCTTGAAGCTAATCAGCCTACTTGTATAGAGTGGCAAATGTGGACTGCCTTTGGTATCATGCTCGGCAACATAATGGGTGTTGCGTTTGGTCCATCAACAGGCATCAAGCCCTCTCTCGGCTGGCGTCTTATGCTTGGCAGCACCGTCGTTCTACCCCTGATTGTCTGTGCGCAGGTTTACTTTTGTCCCGAGTCTCCTCGGTATGTTCTTCAATTCCACATTCATATTCCTTTGAGTTTACAATACAGCTAACCTCCTATCCAGTTGGTATATCCAACATAAAAAGGTCAAAAAGGCTTTCAGATCATTCCAGCGCCTACGATACTCCAACATCCAAGCTGCCCGTGATACATTCTATACCTACGTTGGAGTTGAGATCGAGCGCGAAGCAAATAGGGGCAAAAACCTCTTCACTCAGTTTGTCGAGCTTTTTACCGTCCCAAGGAACCGTCGCGCAACATGGGCCACATGGATTCTCATGTTTGGGTAAGTGGCAGATATGATTATTACATTATCAAGAATTACAAGCTAATAGATATTGCTATTATAGTCAGCAATTCTGTGGAGGTAAGAACTTTTACTCCTGACTCGATTCATAATCAAGATATTCGTAACTGACTTCCTGCATAGTGAATATTATCGCTTACTACAGCACGACCATCTTCATTGAGTCCGGCTACTCCACCAACTCGGCCTTACTTGCATCTATGGGTACCGGCATTTTCAACTTTGTGTTTGCCATCCCCGCAGTCTTCACTATCGATAGATGGGGCCGCCGAAACCTTTTACTCTTTACGTTTCCCTTCCTGTGTCTCTTCTTGCTGTGGACTGGCATGTCATTTTTCATCCCAGATGATGGCACCAAGAAGAGAGTCGGTATGGTTACAACGGGCATGTATCTCTTTGAGGTCTTTTATTCTCCGGGAGAAGGTCCAGTGCCGTTCACATACTCGGCAGAGGCATTCCCAGTCCATGTCCGTGATGTGGGCATGTCATGGGCCACTGCGACCACTTGGTGTTTCAACTTCATCCTATCTTTCACTTGGCCATCCATCTCTAGGGCGTTTACTGTCCAGGGAGCATTCGGCTGGTATGCCGCTTGGTGTGCTATCCTTTGGGTATTCATCCTCCTATTTGTGCCTGAGACCAAGGCACTCACTCTTGAAGAGCTCGACCAGGTGTTTGGAGTAAGCACTCGCAAGCACATGAGCTACCAGATGAAGAATGCCATGTGGCACTTTAGAACCTGGGTACTGCGTCAAAAGCTGGAGCCTCTACCTCCCTTTTACCGCCGTGCCGAAAGGCTCAATCATAAGTAGAGATGAGGTGTTATATCAGAGTTACGCTTGACCAATTATTGGTCACACAAACACTACCTTCGTCAAAGTGATATCACGAGATAGGTAGCACCAGCGGCAAATGATGCTGCGTTTGACATTTTTGAGTCTATATTTGGATGATGGGCTGCTGCGTTTTTCATGATACCGAGTGCACCTATGAGTGTCACATTGTTAGTTGTATACAGTTACTGAAATGGAAATAATATTCACTTATATGCTGACCAACATTCTCTCTTGCCGCCGAGCATGTGCTGTTGGGTATAAAATAAGAAGCAGGCAATGCCTCGGCGATGATTTACATGGATTTGAAACGCTGTTAGATGCTGCTGTTGTGTTGTTGGATTCGTCTTTTGCAGGGGTCAAGGGATACCATTCTCCAGACGAGCTCCTTGAGTGACATGGGAACAGTAGGACTAGGAAGGATCCTTCAGAGATGGATTCGTTAGATAGAGTAGGGTGTCGTGTCTCCCCCTTTATAAGTAAATACTATCTCTTATATCCATCCGTCTCTTCCACATTTACCGCATATACCTATATGTATTACGCTCATTTTTATTTTTTACTGTCTCTACAGAGCATCCATGCCTGCTCTGACTGCTGAATGACCCATGGCGTCCTCGCTTATTTTGTCTTCAGCAAGGGGATATTTTGTTGTTGGTCGTTAGCTTCATCCTAGCGGCGGAGCCTAGTCTGAAATCCCCAGCAGCCAAGCTCTGACCCTCTCGAATAGAAGCGCGCGGTTTCTCTGTAGTCTTGAGCTAGATGAAAAGTCCTAGCTATTTCGAGCTTGGGATTGTGGTCCTCCCGTTTCAACATTTGGCAGGTTGTCATAGGAGGCGCTTGGTGTTTGGTTGGTGATGATGCTTGACGGGCGGGTAAGGCAACCGGGGAATGCGGGAGGAAGGAACTTTGCGGGAGACTCTGTTTGACGGCGGCTAGATGCAGGAGGCTATACTTGGGTGATTGAAGTGAATTATGATGAGGGTTTGGGGATGTGTTGCGTTGTGGAAGGGAGTATATAAGATGGGCTTCTCGTCAGGTAGTGATGGTGATATTAGGCAGACACACAGCAACAACTCAATCAAACCGACAAAACAACATCATTTTTCTTTTAGTTCTATCTTATCTTGAATATCCTTTATTGTATTAATTATCAATTTTCTCTTTAATACCTTCAATATGCGGCTTCTCAACACCAAAACTCTTCAGATCGAACAATTCACCAACCATGGCGGCTACAACACACTCCTAAAAAGGGTAGTGATCTCACTGCCAAGCGCGCAACTCCTCGCTATGCCATCCTTTCTCACACATGGGGCGAGGGTGAAATCACCTTCCAGGACATGCAGGCCAAAGACCGCTCCGCAGCTATGAAGAAACGCGGGTGGAAGAAGCTCGAAGATAGCTGCAAGCGGGCGGCAAGAGACGGCTTCCAGTATATCTGGGACGATACTTGTTGCATTGACAAGACTAACTCTTCAGAGTTGGCTGAAGCTATCAACTCCATGTTTCAGTGGTACAAAGAATCAGCTATTTGTTACGCTTTCTTGGAAGATTGTCAGGGTCCTTTGCCTTATAGAACTGGTTCATCGTCCTCTGCTGTGCCGCGGTGGTATACTAGAGGATGGACGCTGCAGGAGCTTATTGCACCCAAAGTCGTTCATTTCTATTCTAAGTCATGGCAGTTTCTTGGCACTAAGGATGATCATTTGGCCGAGCTCTCGCGCGTGACGGGCATTGACACTTATGCTCTTGGAGGCGGTGATTTGTCACGCATCAGCGTTGCGCGACGCATGAGCTGGGTTGCCCATCGTCAGACAACTGTGGCAGAGGACATGGCTTACAGCTTGTTGGGCATATTCAATATTAGCATGCCCCTTCTGTATGGAGAGGGTATCAAAGCATTCACGCGACTGCAAGAGGAGATTATGCAAGAGACTGATGATCAGTCTGTCTTCGCATGGAACAACCCCGAAATTGGAGGATCCCGCCGAGGCGACTACGGCGAGGGGAACGGGTTGCTGGCACCCTCCCCTGCCTTCTTTGAATCTGCATCATCACTTGCAAAGTTGTATACTCCACGGCCAGGGAGACGACAAAGTACCGTCACGAGCCAGGGCGCTGTCGTGAACCTCCTTCTCTGCCATGACACCAGCTCTAGGTCCAACGACATCTTCTTCGCCATCTTGGACTGTCAGATTGGGCATATTCCTGGTGTTTTGGCCGGAATCCGCTTGAAGAGAACTGACGCCTCTGGAAACAACTTTTCGAGGATAGACACTTCGCAGATTTTCCAGTTTGCGCGCGTGGAAAGAGATGGAAGCGTGGCAATTGAGGGATTTGACCCAACGCAAGAGCAAACGCAGCTGGTAGAAGTGACTTCACGTAAGTAGAGATTGGCTTTCCTTTACTCAAAAATGCGTTTATGCTAACAAACAGCCTCTTAGGTGCCGTCTTTCGCAATTGGGCTCCAAGGACTGTTCGTGTCTTGCAGGCCCCAGGTTCTCAACCACAGCTCCCGCCTGGATTCTGGCTCGTCGCACCGCAGAATGTTTCTTCAGCTGCGGTCTCTGTTCAAGCGGCTTATCCAGTGAAATTGTGGGATTCTCACAACTGGCTGATGCAGCCTCCCAATGCCTCATCACTCACTCCAAAGACAGGAGCTGTACAGCTTAAATTCAACGGGAAGCAGTACTTTCTCATCTTTGGAGCGGCAAGCACAAGACAGGGGTTGAAGCCTTGGTGTGCTCTTGAGCAGAGCTCGGGGCGTGTTTCACTGGAGCAGTGGTTTGCTCAATTTAAAGCTGAGGCGGACAAGCCAAACGGTGGTGCAAGACGATCGCCAGATATTGATGCTACGATTCGTCTGGCGAAGGTCTCAGGGCATGACATGTATGTTATGCAGCTGCTCACACGATAAATGGGTTTGTATTTTATGGATTTTGTTATTATTACTTTGGTCTTGTACACTATGAATAATTTGGGCGCATATGATGGGATCTTGATTTGAATACATGTGTTACTTTATCTGGCGTCTATTCACAACTTTTCGTTTCCGAGAATTCTCCACTCATCGCCAGGATACTGCGTAAACATATACTGCACGCCTTCGTATTGTATCTAATCAACTAATATGCCATATTTCATCTCAAAAATTCAATATCAAAATATTTTCATTGCCGATGTAGCCTCAATCTCATTTGATGAAACTGCCGGATCTGGTGAGATGCAACGCGCCGAGTGACTCACAGACCCCAAGCATGAGGCTTACTTAGGAGGCTGTGCAGACCAGATTCAAGATGTAGTGAAAAATCAACTTGATATAAGATCAAGCAATCATCTAACAGAAGATTTTTCTCATAAAATCCGCATGTTTTACATCGAGAGTCAATTTCTTAATCCCAAATTGACCAAGGCGATAACTTCGGGCTTCATCACATCATTAAAGACCCCCACGTTGAGGCCGCAACATCGAACCCTGCAAATCAACCACAAAAGGCTACAAATGGCCAAGACAAAGCCCATCGTGCTTGATGGCAGGACTGGAGAGGGCGGCGGTCAGCTTGTCAGGTTAGGTATTGCGCTGGCAGCGCTCACTTCACAATCCGTCGAGATAACGAATGTGCGAGGCAATCGGCCACGCGGTGGAGGTGAGTCCACACCCATACAGGCTGAGAATATCCAGCCTCACTCTTACAGACGAATCATTACAACAAGACTACATGTACTAAATTTTCATGTGGTCAGGCCTCAAGAACCAGCATGTGGCAGCCATTGAATGGCTCGCCAAAGTCACCGAAGCTGATGTCGAAGGCCTCAGCGTCGGCTCCAAGACTGTGAGATTCACGCCCACACGCCCCCCAACAGAGCTGTTCCAGCGAAATATCTCCATCAGGACCGAATCAGGAGCCGCTAGCACAATGCTAGTCCTTCAGGCAATGTTGCCTTTTTTACTCTTTGCGAGTAGCGATACAAATGAGCCCATCGTGGTGGAGCTGTCGGGTGGCACAAATGTTGCCTTTTCTCCAAGCTACGAGTACTTTGACCAGGTATTGGCGCCGACGCTGGAAGAGCGGTTTGGCATACATATCGAACGGCAGCTGAAGAGTCGTGGATGGAGTTTGGGGCCGTTGTCCAGGGGGTCTATTTGGCTCAGGTTACACCCGATACCGAAGGGCGAGAAGCTCAAGTTTGTGCCTCCGCCGCCGTACAGCTTCCCAGCCTCGTTTGAGGTTAAGAGTGTTGATGTTAGCATCATCACGCCAATGCACTCCCACGACAAGCTTCAAGAGACAGTAGCAGAGAATATCGGAGCGCTTTGGCCAGATGCCGAAATCAACATCAAGTTCGTCGAAGATTCATCCAGTAATGCCCGCTGGTCGGTGCTTCTCGTGGCTCACTCGGCGGACGGCATCCGCTGGGCCAAAGACGTTCTGACATCCGCACCAAAGAACACCAAAGGATACGATCGCTTCATCGCTCTTCTCTGCAAGAAATTGTGCAAAGACTTATACAATGAGGTGTCTCTAGGCGGAGTGGTGGACGAGCATCTCCAGGACCAGCTCATCTGCTTCCAGGCGCTCTGCGACGGTCCATCGTCTTTCCCTCGGGGCGACGAGCCCGCCAACGAGTCCCCAGACGGTCCGCTCGGCCCGCTGATCGACGCAATGGGTGAGCTGAACGTCGGAGAGGGCAGTAGGATGAGGAGGGAAAAGACAGCTGGGCCGTTTGGCCATGGCTCGACGCACGCAAAGACGGCGCGCTGGGTCGTTGGCGAGCTTCTGCCCAAGGCCGAGTTTTACAACAAGGGAGACTTGGTGAAGGGCGTCGGCTTTTGCATGCAGTGAGTCATTCGGGACTGGACTGGCAAATGCACGTCTAGCGCTGTCCGTAAGAAGTAATGCGTCGTGACATCAAAATTTAGTCTTTCTTCTCCTTGGGTGCTTTTGTTTGGCGGATGTGACGAATACGTGTAAATAAGACATGCATCTCTTTCGGTAGATGAGCGTCGAATCATGTATGGAGGAGAGAGAATCAACCAAGACATTTGGATCCATCTAGGATGGCAAACACAAGCTAATAAGACGATCCCCACACATGTGCCGCAAGAAAGAGAAATGAAAAAGAGGGCAAAAAAGAAAACCCACTTTGTTCAGCTAGATCCTCCTCGCTTGGATCTCCAGATCTGGCCGCATGCATGGGTCCTATCTCTCAGAGATTGTGTCTTCAAGTTTTCTGGAGGGTTCCATTGCACTGTTGCTTTCGTTATCAACCGGTCCCATTCATTGTGTAAGTCGACGTAGCATCAGGCGTAGTATTGAGATTAGTATTGGCATTAGTTATTCACTCTTGCTGAATGTCGCCAGGGTTTAATCCTGCAATATTGATCACAACACATGCGTAAGAATAGCCTCGGGATTTATCAGCAAGCCCCGGAGTTACATGAGGTTACCAAGATGATACTACTGTCGTTACCAAGATGGAGCCGGGCAGGACCCGCTGCGGGAGGAATATTAAACTGCGACCTCGGCCGAGACTCAAAGATGCATACAAGTAGGCCATTATGCCCGTAAATGCCGTGAGAAAGTTGTTGGCGTTCTCTTTCTCATGAGACCCTCCTCCCTGTGAGAATTGGGTGAGACACTCCTCGCGAAAAAGAGGCGCTATTAAAGTGGTTGAGTGTCTCTCGCAGGATTTGAATCGCTTCGTCCCATTTCTGCTGTAGAACTTTAAATCACAGATTCTCCTCACTTCGACCAGGGACACACACCTATTCAGATTCTCGGCAGCATGGAGACGATAGCTCCTCCTTCAACGTCCGAGGCTGCGGCCATCACCGAGGCTGTAGCCAGTGCCAACAGGGACGAACATGCGACGACGGTCAGCGAGGCCTTGAGGCGGTATCCCACCGCCATATTCTGGGCAATTGCAATGTCGTTTACAATTGGTAAGGCTAGCATCTCCAAGGTCCTTTACATCGGAAGGTGAATGTTCGAAATTGACCGCCTGTGACTAATAATCATCTTGACAGTCATGGTGGGCTACGACACAATTCTGATGGGCAGTCTCATGGCATATCCCTCATTTGTCGAAAAATATGGCACCTACCATCCGGAACTGGGAACCAAAGTCATCTCGGGACCGTGGCAAGTAGGCCTCAGCACAGCAGGATCATGCGGAGGCGTCTTTGGCATGGTCATTAACGGCTTTGTTACCGAGAGATTTGGTCACCGCAGGGTCACAATGGTAGCTCTAACCATCATGACGGGCCTCATCTTTATTCCTTTCTTTGCGCCCAACGTTCACGTCTTGCTTGCTGGGCAGTGTCTTCTTGGTGCTATTTGGGGCGTCTTTTCCATCATGGGAGCCGTGTACTCGTCTGAGATATGTCCTCTCGTCCTGAGAGGCTACATGACATCTTTCATCAACATTTGCTGGGTAATTGGCCAACTCATCATTGCTGGCATCTTGCAAGGGCTCGTCAACAACACCACTAAATGGGCCTACAAAATCCCCTTTGCCGTGGAGTGGGTTTGGCCGGTTCCTCTCTTCGTCCTCGCATGGCTTGCTCCTGATTCTCCGTGGTGGCTCATCCGACAAGGGCGAATCGAAGATGCAAGGCACTCCTTGCAACGGCTCTCCAGCGGTCTTGATGACGAGCAAATCAACCAAAAGATTCTCATGATGTACGACACAAACAGACTCGAGCAGAAGATCAAGGCGGATGCAAGTTACTGGGACTGTCTCACCGGCGCCAACCTCCGACGCACCGAGATTGCTTGTCTGTCGCTCTCGTCTCAGAGTCTGATTGGGCAATCTCTGGCGTACAACGCTACATATTTCTTCGTACAAGCTGGTTTATCCGCCTCGGACGCCTACAAAATGAATTTTGGTAACATGGGTATCGCTTTTGTGGCAACGTGCATCTCGTGGGTTCTCATGACACACTTCGGCCGGCGAACTGTGCTCCTCAGCGGCTACACTTTCCTGACGCTAGATCTCCTCCTCATCGGTATCTTGTCATATGCCTCGAACAATTCAGCTGCGAAATGGGGCCAGTCTGCTTTGGCGCTTGTCTGGCTGGCCGTCTATTCTGCGACTATCGGGCCACAAACGTGGGCTGTAGCCTCAGAGGTTTCAGCAACAAGACTGCGAGCCAAGACGCTCTCCATCGCCGGCGTCGTTTACAACATTGTAAACATCGTCGACAACACTATCGAGCCATACTTGATCAACCCAACCGAGGCGAATCTAAAGGGAAAGACAGCCTTTGTCTGGTTCGGAATCAGCTTCCTGGTGACGATTTGGGCCATTTTTCGTATCCCGGAGACTCGAGGCAGGACATATGGAGAGATGGACGTCTTGTTTGAAAAGAAGGTTCCCGCGTGGAGGTTTGCAACGGCTGAAGTGATAGATGATATTACCATAATTGGTGACGACGAGGCAGAGGCAAAGGTTGAGGATGAAAAGAGGGAGATGGCAGGACATGAGACAGCAGCTACGATATCATGAGTTATGACATTTACGATTGGATACTATTAACGATTAGGAATAGATTACGAATATACCATCACTCTACTCTAATGCTTTATGTGATTTACACTCCTTCCACTCGGTGCTCTTCGTCTCTTCTACCCCATCGCCGAATTTTCTCTCCCCACAGCCAAAGAACGACGGGCAATGGGAAACAAAACACAACCCAAATCAGCGCCATCATGCTATTGCCCCAACCATAGCCAAATGTGCTATACAACTTGGGAGCAAATGTTGGAAAAGCAAAGCCAAGGATGTAGGCCAAAACCCGTGTGGCAGCACTGGCAGAAGCTCCATGCTCGACAAACTCATCAAGCTGATAGGCAAGGAGCGTCTGGGGAACAATGACGGTCCCCAGCGAAAAGATTACGGCGCCAATATCGACCACGGGCCAAGCGACCCGGCGTTCTGCGGCCCAACCATACATGACCAAGCCAATGGGAAGCAAGACGATGCCAGATACCAAGTAAGGAACTCGAAACTCTGGTTTCCCTTGACCCTTATTTCGCCGGTCACTTAGACGCCTGTACACCAGATCCATCACTCGACCACCGACTTGGGCTGCAAAGGTCATTGCAACAGCAATGGCAATGTAATGGAGGGCACTGATGGATGGAGTTTGCCCATACCGATCCATGAACATGGTTGCATACGTGCCAAGAAGCAACGTATATATGGCAAAGCTGAGAGCCATTACAAAGGCAATAAGTTGGATTATTGGTCGTGTTAGTAGCAGACGAACAGGTCTCCAAATGCCTAAACCCAAACGCTTAGAAAACTCTGACCAAAAGGCCTTTGTCAGAGCTTCTCGTGGTGCCACTGGCTTTCCCCTGGCTTTGCGACGGAGAAGAGCTGGGGTGTACGACTCTTTTATGTAGAATATACCTATAAGAGTGACGACAGATGTAACAATACTCATGATATGGAAAATCCAAGGCCACTCAATCAATTGCGTGACAACGCCACCCACTATAGGGCCGAGGGCAGGTCCGAGAGAGGGCAACAAAGCTGCTATTGAAGCTGCTTTCCCACGCTCTCTTTTGCCATACATGTCGGCCATTGTTGGACCGGTAAGCTATATTAACTAATCAGTTATCACGGCTGAAACACAAGAGGAATGGAATAGAACATACAGTGACGCCGGCACAAGCACCGAGGCCAGCCATCAGTCTGCTCAGAATCATCACGTTGACAGACTTTCCCACAGGACTTATCGCATTCCAAAGGATGTACCACGTATTCCCAGCCACCCAGATCCATTTCCGGCCGTGCATTTCGGAGATTGCAGCAACGACGAAAGGGCCAAAGGCGATGCCGAGGAAATAGGTTGAGAAAATCATCTGCGCTGATGACATGCCGATGTGTAAGTCGGATGAGATGTCGTTTAGCGCTGCTGAGATGATGCTAGCGGTCATGAGCGTTATAAGCTGAGACATGGAGAAAATAATGCCTGTGAGGACCTTGCGTGTAGAGGGCCAATTGTACGGATCGTTGGGATCATCTGGACTATCCCAAGTGCTCTAGTTGGAAGAGTTGGAAGTAAGCAATTGCCTTCTTAAGATGAGAGCTGGGAATCTTTAACTCACTCCATACTGTTGTTTAAGGAGTTCTAACCTCCTCAATTGAAGGTCAGCTTCAGCATCATCTTGCGGTTGCACCTCAGTGCTATCAGCAGCAGCGACTTTGAGATCCGCTCCACGTTTCTCTTCATCGCAGCGTGTGTCATTGCCTACATCTTGGATAACGCTCGACATTGCGAGCACAGGCAAAAAGAAGAATCACAATGAGAACGTGATGAATAAGAGGGAGTACCCTTCTTAAGTGTTGACAGCTGCCCTGGAATGTGGATAAGGTTACACGTCAGGTACTTGCGGCGCATGTGGCGTTGTATATAAATGGTTGATTGCTTAAGACACAAATTAATCAATTATGAATGCAAAAAATGAAGAGTATACAGACATGTAGACATCTGAAATGAACAATCTTTATCGGCGGTTGGGTAGATGTAGCTATTTCCCATTTCCTTGAATCGAGCTATCAGATGATCTGATATGAGTTTTTTCTTCCTTCATTGACTCAATATTAAAATAACTTATGGAACAAAAGATCCAATTGAAGTCTCCAAACAAAGAATTCCCGTTTTTTCAAGTATATTCACCGATTCGGGACAAGAGCGAGAAGGTTTCGTCAACTTGACGAAAGCGGAATACAGAGTCTCGCCGAACAGACTTGGAGCAGCATTTCACTTTCAGACTAGCTTACAACAAATTATAGCAAAATGGATGTATAAAGTTTTGATAAAAACTGAAAAATAAAACCAATTCGATACAGCAACCATAGTAGCATTGACTTTCTCTAACAGCGATAGATTTCTCGTGACGATGATTTTCTCAAGTAGCAATCGTTTTCTACAGTACTAGGTAGGTATCTATTGGCAAAAAGCACTAACTCGATGTAAAATTTTATTAATCTACTTACGAATAAACTCGGCCGTTGAAAAAGAGGGGTGAATCGGCCCGTCCATATCCTTAACCCCATCCTTAATCCAAGGAACGCCATAGTTGTGCCACAACTGCCTCTCCGGCCGCATCCACGGCTGCTCCATATCCGCACGATCAACCGTGCCAACTACAACGTCAATCATATCTCTAAATTTGAACGGCATGGGATAGACAAGATAGGCAATGTTGGTGCCGCACCGCCCACAAAATGACCTGTATATCCGCTTGTCCACGTCCCAACCCTTGACCTTTTCATTTGTCGAGCAAAACACACGAAGCCATGTACCAGATGTAGATTCAACACCTGATAAGATGCCATGAGCTGGCACATATGGCGGTCTCTGGGAATCACCCGTCGCATCATGTGGCGCAAGACGGAGGCTCTGCATGGCCGTCTCATCGACTTCCTTCTTCGGTAAACATGAGATGGCAAACATTTCCTGCGGTGTGAGGCACCATGTCGGGAGAATTGATCCCGTAGCAGATCGACAGTCGGGACAATGGCATATGCAAATTAGTGGCAGACGTGGCGTTGTTGGGTCTGAAGCCTCTTCTGGTGCGTGAACAAAATGAAGAGGGCGTTGCTCAAAGGAGGGGACGTCGATGCGATATCTCACGGCACCGCAGTTGCAGCCGCCATGGATGGTAATTGGCTCGTGGGGAAGTGGCATGATGGAATGATACGGTGCAGTACTGCTCAAGTGCCAGCTTTTTGATCATTGAAAGACTGTAAAGCAATAAATGACGAGCAGAGGTTTGAAGGATTACTAGCTCTTATAGATAATGCAACGTCTCACAAGAGGGGGCTTACGCCCGCATCTTGGAGTCGTTCCAAAGCGACTAGTAAATATCAGCCCTTGGAATAATGTTAGGCTCACAAAATGGGGCCTGAAATGGTTCCTTGCTAAATAGGCAGCTTCTAGTTGTAGTAATATGTTTCGGAATACTTGCCTTGACCCATATGTTTTCGGCGGTTGCAATAGAAGTGGTAACAGAGATGGAGAGAATAGAGACAGCATAGATCATCCAGGATCAAAGAAAAAGAATGTATTGAAATAAATATCAAAAGATCCATCATGTACCCAATTCGTATATATAAGTTGTTCCTCCGTAAATGTTCATGTCGCCTTATATCGTGTTCCTCATATATCCAAAAACCGACCCATGAAAATACCCGCCCAAAAAGCAATCGAAAAACACCATGACCTCGCCAAAATTATAGACAACTTCACCACAGCCTTCTCTGGTAGTAGACAGGCTTTTCTGACTGGGCCAGCTTCTTAATCTCCTCCTTAATCAACCTGCGGCGCTCTGCTGCTGAAATCGGGGCCTTGTTCTTCGCCAGCGGATCAGGGTGTTCCACAGCCCAGGACTTGTCCTTGACGCTCTTCTGGATAGTTGCAAGCATTGCCAGTTGCTCCTTTGTCGGTTCGCCATCAGGCACGGCAACCTTCTTTTCTTTGTGTTCCTCCTCTTTGTGCTCCGGCTCCGGCTCCGGTTTAGACTCCGCCGGAGTCTCTTCTACCTGAATCTCCGCATCCGACACCTTGATCTGGGGCGACGCCAATTCACGAGCTTCCCTAGACCATCGTTGCGCCTCTGTCTCAATCACAAGCAGCGAGCTTTCGTCCAGGTCTGCGAGGGCTCCCCTGAACTCTTCGGGTAGATGCGCCTTGGGAGACTGGCGCGGCCGGATAGCTGCTCGTAGTTCCCGCAGAGTCCGCTGCTGAATGGCGTAACCACTGAGAAACAGAGCGCTTGCACAAAGAAGGACTGTGCGTGATCAAGTATTAGAAACAATTCGCCTATTTTTTTACTTGGAATGCTGGTGGGGGAGAAGTGCAGTCTTACTCATTGAGGCCGTGGCCAGCATGGACACTTGGCTCGAGGTGAGGAGAACACGCCGCATGTTGAAGCAAAAAATAACGACCAAAAGAATTATGTATATTTCGTGTAACCTAGAAACAAAAATTTGATGCAAACACGAGATAGCGCCTCGTTTTGTTTGATGCCATTCACGTCATGGATGGTCTGGGTACACAAAAGACGGGATCTCGCTCCTACTGGGTCGATGATCTGCAAGGATGCGCCTGTCGCCTGTTGACCCAGCAACAATCTTATCGCACCCCGGACGCCGAAATCTAGGCGCTTTCAAACGCGCGACTCGAGCTGCAATTGCGAAATCCATCCCGACGTCATCGTCCCCGAATTCCCAAATTGTTCCTCTCCAGCAATTCCTCAACAATGTCGAAATTCAAAAACGATACCGTCCAGGCCGATGCGCGGCGCTTCCTCGACGACCGCGGCTCTTCTGCCGCCCTGGCGCCAAACGGACTCAATCCCGCGACAATCATGGAAAAGGCCGTCAAGGACCGCATCGTCGACTCGTACTTTTACAAGGAGCAGTGCTTCGCCCTCAACGAAGCCGACATTATCGACCGCGTCGTGGAACACGTCAATTTCATCGGAGGAACGCACGGCGCCTCGCAGAAACCGAGTCCTTTCCTGTGTCTGGCGTTTAAGCTGCTCGAACTTGCTCCCAGCGATGCGATTCTGAACGAATATCTGTCTTACGGCGGGGAACACTTCAAGTACTTGCGCGCGCTTGCGTGCTTTTACGTGCGGTTGACGAGACAACCGAAGGACGTATATCAAACGCTGGAGCCGTTTCTAGAGGATCGACGGAAATTGAGGCGCAAGGCGAGGGCGGGCACGTCGCTTACATTTGTGGATGAGTTTGTGGACGACTTGCTCACAAAGGATCGAGTGTGTGCGACAAGTTTGTGGAAGATGCCGAAAAGAGAAACGTTGGAAGATTTGGAAATCCTGGAACCTAGGGTCAGTCCATTGGGAGACCTTGAAGACTTGCTGGAAGAAGACGAGGAGGAGAATAATGACGAGAGAGAAAATGGGGAGAGGGAGGAATCTGGTGAGATTCCAGAAGGGGAGATGGAAGTGGACAGGGATGAAGACCGAGACGACGACCGGAGAAGTCGAAGCAGATCGCCTTGAGCTACGTGTCTGAGCGTCGATAGCATCAGCGAAACACTACGACTCAAATATCAATCCGATTCCTGTCCAACCCAGTGTCGAGCAAAGCAGAATCTTCACCACTATACGTGAAAGAGGATACGGTCCAATTATCTGCTTACAATCGACCCTCCTGGAACCTATTTGCCAAAAAGGTTGAAACCGGAGTGGCCTCTCTACCTGGATATTTCACATGCTAATAAGCGATTCGAAATTATACGGACAAGATTATGAGCGATCTTCACTTGTTCTAGAGAGAACTATGAGGTTGAGAGGATACCCAAGATTAGCTAATTAGTATATAGCGGCTAGTCTCACTCAAACAAATAACAATAATGTAGATGATTCATAAAGTCATCAAGTATATAATACAAGCCAAATCTAGCAATATCTCTTTCCCATTCAAAGGGATATACAAAATTTTATATATGTCGAGTAATTTTTCACGCCGCCATCAACTTTACCACCTTGTTTGCCAATGCCAATAGTCTCCTGTCGTCCCAATATTGAGCAATCAACTGAAGTCCAGTGGGAAACTGATGGCTCTGATCGATCTTGACCGGAACACTGACGGCAGGTAGACCAGCAAGACTAGCCGGTACAGTGAGAACATCGTTCATGTAAGCGTCAATACTGCTTCGTTTCATAATGTCGCTCAACTTGGGTGGATACGTTGGCGCAGTTGGTGACAGCAAGAAATCCACCTGAACAGGACCTTGCTTGTCTTCCAGGGCAGTATCGGCAGACATTTCGCTCAGGTCAAATTGTCTAGGTTCGTATAGCGGATTATCCAACTTGAAAACTCTGTCAAAGTCCTGTTGAATAAGCCGTCGAATCTTCTGGGCTTGGATAAAATAGTTATCCATGGCTTCGGAGCTAAGACTATATGTTCCCAGGAGAATTCGGCGTTTGACTTCGGCACCAAATCCAGCACCGCGAGCTTCAGAGTACAGAGTCTCTCCAGCTGCATCTCCTTCAGAGCCTCGGACACCATATCGTACTCCATCGTATTTTGCCAAGTTGGATGATGCTTCGGCGGGGGCGAGAATATAGTATGCGCAAAGGGCCTCTTTTGTTGAAGGAAGAGACACAGGAACTATACGAGCGCCCTGCGACTCTAATGCTGAAGCAGTAGCAGCCCAAGCGTCACGTATCGCAGGATCCAGCTCATCGATGTTGTATTCGACGGGTACGCCAATGGTAAGGTAAGATAAGTCTGACAGGGCTGCCGGTACGGCCTTTGAACAGCGTTGACGGGTTTCGATACTCAATGACGTGGGATCGCTAGGATCGTGTTCTTCATACAGCCTGGTGTCGAATACCAGTTGCCGGATAGACTCGACATCTCGCGCAAGTAAGCCAACAGTGTCTAGTGAATTCGCGTACGGAACAACGCCAAATCTCGAAAGCATGCCGTAACTTGGCTTGTACCCAATAATACCAGTATAGGCCGCCGGCAACCTAACTGAACCACCAGTGTCCGTGCCGAGCGCAATGTCTGCGTCGTCGAGAACAACTGCAACCGCACTGCCTCCAGAGCTTCCTCCAGCAGATACATCCTCGCCAGCTGGTGCTAGGGGATTTCGGACCGGCCCATGGATAGAATTTACGGAGTGTGATCCCATTCCAAACTCGTCCATGTTCGTCTTCCCAACGACAGAGGCTCCGCGTGCTCGAAGTTGGCGAACAATGGTGGCCTCAAAGGGAGAGGCATGCTGGCCTAGGACTCCGGAAGCGCATTGCGTCGGGAACTCCTCCGTTGCAATGTTGTCTTTGACGGCTAATCGGAAAGGTTTCGCATCGGGTTTTTGTACTGGAGGCGTAGAGCTTGGCTGTAGCTTAGCTGTATTCGCGATCTGTCAGTCAACGTTGAGGTTTTGGATAATCATGCAGAGACTAACTGCTTGCCACAAAGTGGTTAAAGGTGCTCTGCGACCGCCGCAAAGGCAGTTGGCCAATGGACTTGCTATAGTTCAGATGCCATTCTGTCCTTGTCAGAGCACCACGGCGAACAACAGCCGCCGTCATTGTTAAATTCAAACCATCAAAGACGCCGTCAAAGAGTTGCAAGATTTTGGAGCGAGGCCGAAAATAAATGCGATGATATGACTGTTAGTAGCGGCATCTCGTTAGTGGATTTGGTGGGGTTCAAAGTGCCAGGGAAGCTCCCCACCGTTAGTGCCAGGCACTAGCCTCTGCCTGTTAATTCCACTTTATTTCTCCAGCTGTGCTTTTTCACATTCCTCCCATCTTCATCTTGGCTATATCATTTGGATACACTCGACTCCAGCAGCACATATCCTTGTATTTGCTATTTAGAACTGCCGCCGATGCTGCTCTCGAAGACTGCTCATTGGTAGTCATCATGTCGGCCAAGCGAGACATGGAGGAGACAGATGGCGAGACGCCAGAGCCGCAGACGAAACGCGCAAAGACAAACAGCTCCAAGACGCGCCAGCATCAGCACTCGGGCATCGATCCGACGTGGGGGCAGAAATACGTCTTTTCTAGTAGTGAGAATGCGACAACGATTCCAGCAGGAGAAGAGTCGGAGTTCGAGGATGACGCCGATGCCATGGCATACCTGATGTCTGTGAGGTAAGACACCATCTCCTTTCTGCAGCCACACGGCTTGCCCGAGATTGCATCTGCTGAACAATTTCCGTACCTCAGACCGCATTTACTGATATGGTGAGTACTCTAGAAAACAAGCTTCTTCTATACCGCATCTTCTAGTCGCGCCTCCAATCCAAATCGGCCCACAGCTTCCTCCTGGGTTTGATCGAGAAGACGAGTCAGAGGAGGAGGGCGAACTGGAACAGAATCGCGATGCCATCGGCGATGTTGCCGCACCTGAACCGAAAGGATTTTATGAAGACGGTGCCTACATAGGCATATCAGAAGGGTGGGGAGTCGATAGCGACCGAGATGACGAACCGGACGAAGAAAACCCTGAGGCTATTCAAAAGGCGCTTAATGAAGGGTACTTTTCCTCTATATTGAGTCAGTACTATCGCACCCGCGAGATCCTTCATTCAGAATTACCCGACAATGCCGCAAGCCGATTGTCACGCTCCCAGGCCACAGAGGCCAACTCTTTCTCGCCTTCTACCACAAAACTATGGACCCGCCTCTTGCAAACCACCGATCCCCATCCTATCCAAGTTGCGCTCATGTCCAAAGACACGGTGCTTAAGATTCTCCGTGTAATGATTGGCGGCAAATTTCTACAAAGCGGACACAGCATCCCTCAAAGAACGAGTCACTGGCTCTGGGCATTGCTGGCCAGGCTTCCTGAGGTGGGAGAGCTCAACCACACGGAAATAGGCTGGATTCGTGATTTAGGACGACGAGCAGTGCTCCTGGGCAGAAGTTTGGCGGAGATGGCTGCTCTACGAGACGAACTTGCAGAAGATGGATTTGGGGTCAACGACAATGTCGACGCTAGCAGCAGCGACGAAGAAGTTGTGGCAGAAGCTGTCGAAGAAGGGGATGAAGATTACGATGCTCCCGCAGCCGATGCCACGGCAAATGGTCCACCTGACACAAAAGATGGCATCCTAGATTCTCCGCCAGCCTCTATCGCTATCCCCAAGGATGAGGTCAAGACGCCCGCGGAAAAGGATGACGAGAGTATCGACGATGGAGAGATTGCAAAGGCCAACGAGGGCAGCGAAGATGAGGACGTAGCAATGGATACCGGTTCCGACTCCAGTGCCGATGAGGGTGAGATAACCGAACAAGCAGACGACGAAGCAGCTCTAGAAGAGGCCAAGCAGAAGCTTCTAGCAAGGCTCGCCGAGAGCGAAAGCCTACGCCTCGAAGAAGAAGAACGAAGAAATGCGAGGATGAACATGAGAGCCACACTCACCATGATCCTCACAGTTGCTGGTGAGTTCTATGGGCAGCGGGATCTGCTCGAATTCCGAGAGCCATTTGTGGGTATGTAAATGTAGCAGGTTTGTAAATTCCTTGTATTCAATTGGCAAATTTGATGATACATCTGCCGCCTTGTGGCAATAGCTACCTACCTACCTAAGTATTTTGTATAGCCCTCCATAATAATGATAATATACCCCAATAGTATGACAAAATGCCATGGCCGTTCTTTCTTGGTCGGCTCATGTAAAAACAGATAACAGCAACAACAGTAATAAGACAGCCTCCATCTCTTAATGTCACAAACAGCTAACTGAGCTGTATCCCGATAAACGCCAGTGCGCCAATGTCTCCCATCTCATACAGTTACACAATCCGGGATGTCGATACCCACAGATCTTTTCGCGAACAGTCTGCTGTTGACATTCTTGTCCACGTACTCCTCTGAATCATTGCTCTGAAGCTAGACCAAGAAATCGGCATCTGGGAAATCTTCATCCTCATTGCCATCCACGGCCATGTGTTCCTCTTCGAAACCGCCGGGCGCAAACGCCTTCTTAACTCGAGAGTGCGGCACAGCAATTGGCCTGTCGTTCCAATGGGGCTGTCTGTATTCTGCCTCGCTCGCATCGATATCCCACTGGCATTCATCATAATACATTCGCTTTCGAGAGGATTCGCCATCAACGACGCTGTCCATGCTCTCTTGCGACATGCTGAGTTCAGGAATATTGTCCAGAGCAGGGACGTCCTCATCGAAGAACTGAGATTCAGGCTGGGTATCCAACCCGCCAACCTTGTTGATTCCGCAGAATGGCAGCAGTTCGTTCGGTACTTGCTTCGCCACTACCGCCGGCCGCCGCAAATCCTTGGTCGCGATGCCGTTTTGGGCAGAGCTGGTTTTGGCGAGGTCGATGGTCTTGTATCCTTCGGGCACGGACTTGCGCACCCGCATGCCGACGCTGAGGAGGTTCGCCTGGATGTTGGCGGGCAATTCGGGGCGCAGCGTGGGCTGGGGTGTTGCGGGATGGCTGGTGTTGGGCGATCCGGTGAAGAAGGATGTGATTTGGCGTTGGGCGGGATCAGCTGCCGCACCGGCGAATTGGCGCTTGGCTCGAGGATTCGACATGATGGAGTTGATGGTGACGATGATGAGTGAGATAAGTTTTAATAAGGATGAAGCAGCAAAGCTGCAAGAGAAGTTATATCGTGGGGGCAGATGGTCAATCAGAGCCGCAATGGGTCAGATGACGTTGCGATGTCTTTTCTTTTCTTGAAATGGACAAAAGACAAGGGTCTTGCGTCTGGAATGTCTCGCCCTGTTCCCGGATTCCGGCCCAATTAAAAGCGTTCCGATTGCGTCAAGGAATTATTCAATGCGGGTTGCACAAATATTAAGAATCAGTGTACAAGAGGAGTGGAGAGTGGTTTTATGCTGGTGACAAAGGAAAAAAGAAAGAAGAAAAAGGAAATGGACGGGGGGTTGCGAGATTTGCGTTGGCCAGGCAAAAGGCGTAAGCGAAGGTTTTTGGCCAAATGGAGGCTTGCGGATGCCGGGGTAACGAGATTGGGAGATTGGGCCAGGTATTGCAGTGGGGCGGCGCTTTAGGTTTGAGGCGCGTCCGGCGCGACGGTTTCGCGTTAAGTGGTTTTTTTACTGGGTGGAAAAGCTTAGTCAATTCTTGTGTAAGTTGACGATGGCGTCGTTGATACTCTCGGTTGAAGGTGAGGTACTCATTGCTCAGAGTTGAATGTATGATTCAAAGTTTCTAAAGAGTTTATGAATGAAAATGGAAGATTTTTCCTCAATCACAGTTCAGCTGGGAAACCCAAATGTACTAATATACTTGCCGCTACAAGCTACCTTTCAAAGCCATCGCTTCCAAGGTTCTCTTTAAAGTTCCCCTGTTATCTCTACTAACTCTATAGAGATATCACTACTATCGCTGCTTTCTCAAATTGTTTCTAATTTGTAATGCTATCGATATAACATATTTTACGGTAGACTCGTGTGAGTATGTTATCATACGCCAAGTAAAATCCTCTCATCATTTAGAGGAAACTCGTTGCTCCTCCCACCAACATTAAGACCGAGTTGGTGAAAGTCATGGCATGTCATGACAACAACAATTTCAACCCCATCTCATACAGTAATTCCATTGATCAACTGTGAAAATTACCAGCAGATTCACCAGCGGCTTGCTAACTTCGAATTCCTCCTACATCCCAGCTTCTCTCATGGCCTCCAGCCTAAATGCCTGTTCTTCAAACCGAGCCATGAGCCCAGAGTCGTTTCGCTCACCACTCCCAGTCCACTTCGGATATTTCTCAATATTCACCCACTGGGAATTCTGTCCAACCAGAGGTTCAGTCTCTCCTGTCAACTTCCAATCTTCAATCATTTGCTCAGGCGGCACCCAATCTACTACCGGGTCAGGTCGCAGCCCAAATGCAGCAGCCTCTCTAGCTTCTAATCCCTTGACGAAATCAATGGCCGTCTCCACTGTGACTTGTACAACTCGTCCGGGTTTCAAGTGGCTGATAATCTTGGCTGAGATAGACTCGAAAGAGATGGGTCCGCTGAGTCCTTCTTCTACGCCGGTGCGAACCAAGTACACGGGAAGATTGCCGACATTCTCAGATGTTTCCTTGTTGTACTTCTCATCGGACACAACAATAAGCAAGGCTTGAAATAAAGGTTGAAGAATATGATGATCCAGACAGCCTTCAATGTAGTCGCTTTCAACCCATCTGGTATCTGAACAGCGCTCTTCAGCATAAATACTGCGCTGTGCCTCAAATTTGTTGCAGAAGGCTCGATTAAGAGAAATAATATCACGGATCGTCACCATAGAAGTCGTGGGTTCATCAGGTAAATTGTGCGGGTATATGAATTTGCAGATGAAGCGCCCATGGTCGATTTCGCTCCGATATGGACGAAACCAACGTCGGTAGATATAGTTATGAAGTACCACGCGAAGTAGTAACCACCTTCGGCCCGGTATAATATAGACGGGCACTGACTTGTTACAAGCATCTATCCAGTGGTAAAGAGGTATATCTGGCAAATCATTGGCAACGACATCGCGGACTGATGGCCTGTAGGTGTATGTGGTGGCAGAATACGGAATATTGGCCCGATGCTGTCCCTCGTATTCTGTGCGTAAGAACCAGAGAAGCTCGTCCCGTGTCGTTCCGGTAAGCGGTTGTCTAGTATCTGGGTCACACAATTTGCCGTCGTTATTCCTATACATGGCGGACAGTCAATGTCGATAGAAGTAGAGAGGTATTTGATCGAGGGTCTGGGACTGCAGACATTGAAGTAGGAAATTGTTTGGAGATGGATTGGGAGGAACAGAGTTTAAAATCCTCACAAATATATCTCTATGATCAACTTGAGTACGATTACCTACCTAGGTAATAAAAGCGATGTCCCATGACGCATGCTAAGCAGCATTAGAGTTGGGTTGTAAGATTAAAGATCCTTCTTACGTCGCTTATTGGGCTTACTGTGGGAGTGGCTGCTCAGCACCCCGACTTTAGTGATCCTGTACCACAAGGGCGACGTGTGGTTCAAGTGTTGTGGATGCAGAGGGCATTATCTTCTTTTAACGTCAAATCCTTCTAATATGTGCTACCATCCATCCCCTCTTCTTGTATCTCGTATTGGTACCTCATACTTGGTGGCTGTCAAGAGAAGTGTGCAAAAAAGAGGGAACCGCAAAATGACCAGCATACAGAAACAGACAATCCGCACATACCCGCCACACTAAACTCATATAGAATGGCGAGCGTATTCCTCTCATGTCTGCGCATATTTCTTGTATGGTCCCTGTTTGTTTTTGCAACCCGCTTGATTGTGTATGTGCTGAGCTATGTAATTTGGAATACGGATACTAAGTGCCAATCCGGGTCTAAATGCTCATCTCACCACCTTGATTGACTCAGAGAGCCACAAAAAAGGTATTCAACTAGTCTAGCGAAAGGCCTCTTCGTACTACAATTGTCCGGCGTGTTTCTCTTATAATTCACCCTTGATTACAGTAGCTTCACACAATATCATAAACGATGTTGCATCACTAGGTTGGCTGCATTGATACTAAACTAGTTGCCGCCGTCCTCTTCTTCATTGCAGTCATTGCCGAATGCAGTTACAGTAGACATTAGTGAGCTTTATGACGGCGACACGCCGTATAAATACAACTTTGGTTTTAATAAGAAACAAAAGTACAATTGATCCATCGAACAAATATACATGTGTAAAACAATCCCTTTTCATATCAAACGTAGCCCGGGTTTCTAATTACAGGACTGGATTCATTCAACGCCTTCGGGAAATGGCAGCTCGACACTTGGACAGCAGATTGGCATTTCAGCATAATTCAGCCTCATACAACACATCACGGAATCACTGGTGGCGACAAGGCGACAATATTCGTGGAAACCTTTGAATTTCGCAAAAGCACAGTGCTATCCTCCACTACCCACTGCACTCCGGGTATGAAGCGATCCTCAAATCAGCGGCTCCACGTCATCGCGCCTAGTCAGTCCATCAAAGATCCATCTAGACACTCAAGTGAATGCTTTCTCCAGCTGAACACCCATGCAGTGCTTTATTTTTTTGTTCCTGCCTCAAGAAACGACTCTGTGGTACAAGGCGCGTAAACGGAAAAACGAGAAGAATGATGTGCCATGCAAGATATCCGGAGACCCCCAAACGCCCCTGTGTTGGGTGTTCCATCTTCTATCTGCAAAAGAGATTGATTATTTTCGCAAGGTATATTGTCTATCCCCCACGTCGATGATGTTTTGTTTGCAGATCCGAGATGATCACCACCATATAACCATAAGAGTCATCAGTACCCAAGGAAAGAAAGCCGCCCCGCGGACAGTTTACTTTCTTCGGAAAGAGCAGCCCTCGGTTAATCTGGCCTTACCACCGGTAGGCTGGCACAGAACGGTGGTGCATCCCTGGCAGATGACAACGGTCTGGGCGTGAGAGAAGACGGTGGTGATGGTGAAGCAGCCGGGGCACTTGACGTCCATGAAGAAGGATCGGGGCTGAGGAACAAGGGTCTAGACAGATGAATCAAATGTTAGAAACCCATGTGCATGTTCGGTGGCGTCATTCGTGATGACTTCGATTCGGTTCCGTACCTTGAGCTTGTGCTTCTTGGCCTCAGAGGCCGCTGAAGGGTTGAGAAGGTCAACAGCGAGCACCTATGACAATATTCGGTCAGCAATTCTGTTTCCCTTTACGTGTTGTATCCCCATTCCCCAAGTATGCCATCGATGCAATTCAATCCGGATCGTCCTTCAGCGGTTTGGCCCAAAAAAAAGTTTGATGCCCTTCGTCGTCAGGCGACGAGTATCCTTCCGCCATCCCGGTATTCCCACGCATCGCATCGATCCATCCTCCCAAGGGCAGAAAAGGTTAAGTTGTCGCTCACCATCTTGTCTGATTGTCTCGAGAAAAATTTGCCGTAGAATGTCTTGCGAGGGTCGAGGGTCTTGACGAAATCTGGCAATCGATTTGTAGGCTCGCAAGCTGGAGTGAGAGGAGTTAAGCGAGGAAAAGTTCGGTGCACATTGAGGGGGCGAATCTCGTTCGCTGGCAACAGGAATTTTTTCTCCAAAGTGGAATAGCGTGATAGGGTTTGGCCGCCCACCAGCACGTGATGAAGTTTTTGTCCCCTGTTGTACCCCATATCTTCCTTACAATTGGACCGAGCTAGAGAAGCTCCATTGCGCTAACAATTGTGAATCCGCGACTAAGGAAATATGGGGATTTTATGCACCGCCTTTGTGCAGAATGAGAGCTATGGAGTCATCTTTGTGTTCCAGGCAGCCAAAAAAGATGGCTGTCTTATTTTGTCTGCCTAGACATTTGCGCGGCCCCCCACGACGCCAGCTGTCAACGGTGCTAGAGCTACTTTACTTCATGCAACTGTGCCGTTTCGTTACTTGACATTTCTCTCCGCATCTTGACCTCTCTGCACAGCTACTTCAATATTCACATTCGAGTAAAGCGTCACCATGGCCGCTCCTTCAGAACAAAGAATCGCGGTTCCAATCGACGACCCCAACGCCGATACTGAATGGTAAGCTGCCCCGCGATGGTCGATGCGCAACAATCTAACCCCTCCATAGGAATGACATTCTGCGCAAACATGGCGTTATCCCTGAGAAGCCACCCAGCCCGACTCCTATGATTGAAGAGGCCATTCTCGAGGCCAGAAGACTTGCGCATGAGAACCGACTGGAGGGCAAAGACTTGGACGAGCTCGACGAGCTAGAAGACGAAGAAGATGACGACTTTCTGGAACAGTATCGCCAGAAGCGCATGGCCGAATTGAGCAACCTACAGAAGAAGTCTATCCACGGCTCCGTATACCCCATATCCAAGCCCGACTACCAGCGTGAAATAACGGAGGCTTCCAATAACGGCCCCGTCTTCGTCAACCTCACATCTACCTCCGGCAATGTGGAATCAAGGGTTCTATCAGAGCTCTGGAGGCAAGCTGCAAAGGAGTACGGCGACATCAAGTTTTGCGAAATTCGAGCAAGCCAGGCCATTGAAAACTACCCGGATCGAAACTGCCCTACAATCCTGGTCTACAACAAGGGAGACATTGTAAAGCAGATTGTGACCCTGATGACCCTGGCTGGTGCTCGGACCAACATGAGGCAGATTGACGACCTGCTTGTTGAAGTCGGTGCTGTGCCTGATTCCGATCTGCGAGTGGTCAAGAGGAGGAGGGCAGCGGAGGATGCTGAAGAGGAGCGATTGACCAGCAAGACCATCAAAACAAGCAATGCTGGGAGAGCGCGGGTTGACAGCGACGACGACGATTGGGACTGAGCCAGAGCTATATAGAAATCAATCTCTGCCCAAGTCAACATCCGCTTCGAACTGCAGCCCACGCAAAGTCTCGATCTAATACCACCCGCAGCTCTGCACCAGCCCCAGCGCCCAAGATGTGTCCCAGTTGTGAAGTTTAGGTCAGCAAGAGAGAGCTGGAGATTTGCCGACTGGTGTCTGTACCGATTTTCTCTTATACCCTGGCAGCTTATGATAGCCACGAAAGGGGTCTTGGGGGTCTTTGCTCCAACCGATAAAAATGCGGGGGCCTGGGATTCTTAGGGAGGCCGATGCAACTACGGGCTTACTGACAAAAACTTAAAAAAAAATTCAATGCTACCTGTATGGACATATAACATGGAGATGCTGGCTGGCACTACTAATGAAAGTGCCACGAAGAATGGTACAGTAAGAAATGGCAGCATGTCGCTGCGCATACGAGTACAGTACAGAGAGTAGAGCAGCTTTTGCCACGCAACATCTGCCTGGCAGGCAGCCCAGGATATCTCGAGCTGTCACAAAATACACCACGCACGCGACAAGGGTGGAGGCCGGCGTGGGGCTGCACTGAGTAGCGCTGCAAGTTATTTACGCCTAGCCCCCTCTGAACGCGTTGGTCGCGTTTCTACCGCTGTCACGTCGTTATATTCCGGCTTTTGAAAGGCAGGAATTCCATTTACACGTTTCAGGTAGATCCCATGTTTGTTTGGCACGTCAGTGTCTGTGCTTGTCTGTCAAATGTCGGAAGAGCCGTCGTTGCCTCGACTGCCTGCGGTCTCGTGGGATGAACAATCTCAGAGCTTCTCCAACCAGCCCCGCAAGCGTCACCGTATTAGTTCGCGGCAAGGGAATCCCTCGTCGCCCTTGAATTTCAATTCCAGCGACCCAGCTGTCTTTTCTAGTGACGATGACCCGGGGCTTGACAATTATGTCGAAGGGAGGCACAAGAGGCGCTACGTTGGATCGTGGTTCCAGCAACAACTTGAATCGCCAGATGCCGCCTCCACCGAGGATGTCACCCTTGCTCCCATCCAGACAAAGCGCTACTTGAAGAGGGACTTTGACAGCGGTGTCTTTCTGGGGAGCGATGCCACCGATGGCGAAGACTTTGTGGAGGGCTTGGACCTCCCAGCGTTGCCAAGGTTGCCACAGTTGGGAGCCCGGGCTGTGCCTCAACTGTCTCAGGCAGAAGTAGACGCCCGGCGCAAGATTCAAGACTGCCTGGACTCGGGCAATGAAACCGTGGATCTCATGTCCATTGGCTTGGAGGTGTTGTCGGATGATACCGTCAACCGCCTCAGCCAAATTGCTTGCATCCCCATTGTGGCCAAGGACGTTGCGTTTGTGCAGAGAGAGCCAGAGCTGAAGCTGTTCATGGCATCGAACAGCTTGACACGACTACCTGGCTCACTTTTCGATATCAATCACCTCACAGTGCTAAGTCTTCGTGGAAACCAGCTCACAGAGCTTCCCTCGGCAATCTCGAAGCTAAGCAACCTGAGGCAACTCAACATATCGCAGAACCGATTTAAGTATCTGCCCGCTGAGTTTCTCGATTTATTCAAAGTCGGAGGGAAATTCCGTGACCTATCCCTCTTTGTCAATCCGTTCCTACAGCCAGAGCAAGCCGCTCGATCTGACGGGGAGAACGGCGGCCAGAGCATTACCTTACAGCCGGCACCATACGCCTCAATCAGATATAAATGGTTATTCGATGATGAACAAGTGCCACGATATTTGACTCGATGGCTCGGCCGATCTCCGCTGCAGATTTCCGACTCCAATGGCCAAATTCTCTCAGAATTACGTCTCCCATCAAGGGAGGAATCCTCGGTAACACACCTGCCAGTCGCCGTAGGCAGTGATCAGTTCGGTCTCCCTGCTTCCGTTTCCTCACAACCCTCTCTCAAAGAGGCGGCGCGGCCAAGTGTTGTGCCCAGCTTAGTCGAACTGGCGCTGCAAAGCTGCTATCATAGCAGCCAGCTTCGTGAACTCGATTCGTACATTCCAGATGGGCTCTCACACCTTCAGAAGCTGCTGCGGCGCGCCTCTTCGCAAAGAGACAATGGCGGGGTGAACTGTTCAACCTGTGGGAAGACGCTCGTGGTACCTCGACTTGAGTGGATTGAGTGGCGAGAAATATGTAGGGGCACCGTCCTTCCCCTACCTGATCGCGGCACTACGAATGTGATTACAAGACCATTTACCAAGGACGAGACGGAGATGGCAGTGCCTTTTCTTTATCGGGCATGTTCTTGGCGCTGTGGACCCAAGGATTCAGAGAAGAATAAGTGGTGGTCTCTGGGGCTTGTTAAACCGGTGGAAGAAGCTGGTTCACGAGCGAGCAGGTCGTGAGTGAGAAATTGTGAGATGTACCGAGCTCTTATACAACATTGCATGGGCGTTTTTTATGGAGGTTTTTGGTTATTTTCTGGCATTGTATGGGCGGCAATATGGGAATGGTGGGCTTTTGGCATATGCATGGACAGCGTAGTCGACAGTACCTAGGTATCAATGACATCTAGGGCAATTTTGTAGATCTACCTTATACAACTACAACGGATAATAAACTCGTGGTGGTAGCATCCATTCAATTTAATAGCACTGTCTAGTAGAGAGAAACAACGCTGTGCTATGCCGTAGTATAAGTAGATACATACACCATCGCCCATTCTTGTGCCATATAACTGATTGATCCAGGAACCAACAGTATTTTCCTCAACCATTTGCAAGTTGCCGTCATCATGGCGTCTATTTCTTCATTTGAACCCGTTGATTTCTGAAACGATCATGCGTCTCCCAGTGGGAGTCGGCCAATGAAGTCTATCGCAATCATGTGGTATGGACGTGCGTACGTTTGGATAGGTTGGAATTCGCCTCTCCGCTTCTCTCTGTCTGTCCGGTTTTTCCAGCGAGTCGGGCAGCGTGTCAAGGTAGCCTCCTCGCAGCTTGACAATAAAGCCGACAGCTCCCATGACCCCGAACCCGATACCAACGGCCTGGCACATTTTGAAAGCACGGCAGTCTCACCAAAAATGATAATTTCCCCGAAACGCCACCATTTATGCCGGGCTGACAAGGAGACTATTGAGATGGAGAAACAACGCTATGTTGGGCTGTAGCATAAATAGGTGCCCTTCCTTGCAGCTTGACGATGAACCCGACAGCTCCCATGACTCCGAACCCAATACCCACAGCATGGCACCAGTTTGTTGGCGTTTGGGCAGACCGTTGCCAGCAGTTGGTGTTGTAGTCTTGCAGAAGATCAAAAATCGTTGATCAGCGAAGCGTTGAAAATAGGATGACGAACAAAACAGGGTGTTAATGTTGTTGTAGGAGACTACCTAGTAAATAATAAGACAGTATAGAACGTCTGTAGTAATGAACTAACTCTATTTACATAAAGTTTGTAGGTAAGTCTACTACCTTCGTTCTTTCTAACAGATATCGCTGCCATGACTCTATCATCTAGGCAGGTGCTGTCTGATAGTAGACATATTCACGGAAATTCCAGCTATTTTCCGATAGTACACAGATATTTATCGCTACCATCTTCTAGTAGATAGATGTAGACGTAATATAGAATAATAGCCAGAGTAGATATATATATCTTTTAATAGCTGTCCATAAACTTTGTCTGCTGAATAACAAAATATGTGTCCAGCCATCCAGCCACTCGCTCCCTTCACAATGGGATGGTGGATATCTGGCTGAGCTAGGGCGCCATTCCCAGCATCCTAAAACGGCCCATTCTAGATTCGAGCTTCGCAGCCGGCAGAACATCGGCCAAACACTTTCCCCGGTCCCCACGCCCATTGAGGCGAGGTGGCATTTTAATACTCCAGAATTCGGCTGCTTAAAACATAGCATCCTCTTTGTAACCCGTTGGCGACACCATCACTCTTCTTCTCCCTCCTCCCAACTTCACGCGACTGCACCCAATTGCATCCCAACAATCGCATATTCGCACCCAACCTTTCCAACTCTTCCACAATGGCCGATCAAGTTGAGGAGATCCTCGAGGTTCCCCGCGAGTTCTTCAAGGACGGCGTGCAGTTCATCAACCGCTGCCAGAAGCGTACGCATCTCTCCCACCACGTGTCCCTTGCTCTGCCTCTGTACTTGCGTCGCCCCAAGCTAACACTTTTTGTTTACCCTTTTTCTAGCCGACCAGAAGGAGTTTCTCAAGCTGTGCCAGGCTGTTGGCATCGGCTTCGGCGTCATGGGCGCTGTTGGATTCATTGTCAAGCTGAGTGCGTTCCCCCAATTTTATTACCTGCTCCAGGGTGTGAATACATGGAGAAAACATTGTTTGCTGACTTGGGTCTTGCTGCAGTACACATTCCTCTCAACGGCCTCCTCGTCGGCTCTGCATAAATGTCTGATATTCGGCGTTTTGGGAAAGCATCGGGACTGATGCGATTGAGGGACAGAGAGGGCTAGCGATGGGATGATCGCTGTGTATATTTTCTCTTTTTAATCCGGGAATGAGTGGGATGCAATAGCATGTTTAATTGATTGGTTTGGGATACGAAGAACGGCCCCGCGAGCTACTGGTCTCCTATGCTGACGGGATGTGATGTATTTTTTTATATCTGCTCAAAGAGAGATACCCAATGACGGCGGCCTTCTGGGTGAGTGATGCAGTTCATTTTCCTGTTGAGAATACAGAAGCAAGAAAAATCCTGCCTCTCCTGTGGTGTCTCTTAAAATTCACACGTACTCTGCTTCCCTCGATAACGTACGATGGATCTGATGGGCCGTAACCACCAAGAACCTGCGTAGATCATGCAATGAATTTCAGATAAAGCCGTTCCAGCAAAGCCAGTCTCAAATTGATTAAACCCAGCAGCACATGAAGCTGCAAGGATGACGTGCCATTTAATCAACATGATATGGGACATGCATATAAGTTCTGGTTGGTCGCAGGGCAGTTACCCTGCATTCATTTTGCAACGTATGACTGGCGGTTGTTATGCAACAGACACGAGGCTGTCTGAGACATCTAGATGATGCGCTGTCGCCAAAAAGATAGTATAAATCAGGGAGAGCACTGGTAGTGACAATGTGTTCCTTGTTGACTCTCATCCCCTCTTATTTTGGTCTCATTGCTTGGATCTGTGTCACTTCACCTGCGTTATCATTCTCGGCGCCGTAACACCAAGCCACTTTTTATGCGGTGATACTCAGACTGTGCTAATCTACAATAATATCTAATTATGGTAAACAAGGGAAAATCAGTAGCTCTTCGGACAGATCCTGTCGTCATCGAAGCCTTGGCCGAACACACGGCAACGGTGATATTCATCCATGGCTTAGGCGATACACCAGACGTACTACTTGGGCCGATCGAGCACTGGAGAGGCATGGGTCAAGTTGACCATGTTAAATTTGTGCTTCCTTATGCGCCTGTGATTGCTTTCACCGCGGCAAGTGCTCTATTTCACTGGAAGCCTGTGATTNNNGGGCTGATAAAAGTGNNNAAAGGGGGAGTATCGATGCCTGCGTGGTTTGACATTGTATGGTTTCTCTCGCATCTCAGACTGTGTTACGTGATGTTAATGTTACTGCAGCAAGTCTACGACGGTTCCCCAGATGCGCTTCAGACTGATGAAGACGTGGACGGCATTTTCGCCAGCAGAGACTATATCCAAAGTCTCATTAACGATGAAATCAGCGCTGGAACACCCGCAAATCGCATCATAGTTGCCGGCTTTTCTCAGGGCGGGGTTGTAGCTGTTCTCGCCGGCTTGACGTTCCCACAGACTCTCGCCGGCGTCGTGCTGCTCTCGGCATGGCTACCGCTGATCGAAAACTTTGTGGAATATGTACCCGAAGATAATGCAAGCAAGGAGACGCCCATCTTCCTAGGTCACGGAATAGAAGACCGCATGGTGACTCTAGGGCTGGCCAAGAAGAGCCGAGATGCGTTGACGGCGATGGGATACTCAATCTCGTGGGATGTATATCCGNNNGTGACCCCGAAATCAACTNNNCTGCTTTCTGGCTGTATTCGAGTGCTCAAGCGTTGGGGTCATGCTAACAATTTGGTGGTGGGCAGCGGACTAGGTCATGCGACTTGCGAGGACGAGCTGGACGATGTAGAGGCCTTTATCGATGAGAACTTGTCTTAGCTGAACGTGGAACATGACTTGCTAGTGCTTGATGGTTGAGTCTACTGAGGGTCTTGGGAACGTTGAATGAATGGGATGAGGCACGATGAGTTGAATCGCCGCATGTACGGAGTATGTGCGAGGATGTACGAGCTTCGTATTGCCTCCGCAGAAAGAATGACAACGGAGCAAAGAGTGGGAACTTGTATTCGTAGGCGCCTAGGCCAATGCAAGAAACAAGGGCATCTGTCCCACTCGAGACCAAGAGGGGGATCATCCGCTGCGGAAATCCATGCATGTGCTAATATTTTGACACCAGACAGCTCCATCTGCTACTAAGAACAGATCCAATATGCTAACTAGTACATTGTAGTCTAGTAGTACGAACGGAGTATTAGTAGAGGTTCTTTGTATTACATGCGTTCACATTATGTACAGGCAGGTATGCTCTGCTTATATGGATATCAATTGCTGGCATCAACGTACATATTGCAACACCGCAGGCATCAAAGTGTTCATGTTTTGTTAGGTGGTGTTTTGTGGTGGCTTATACGACAACGCCTAAAAACCACGTCACCCCCCTAAAATGATAGCGATGCAATGCAAGTACTGCACCGATTAATTCTCTTCCAGGCTTCCCGCATCACAAGGGATAACAGGCCGCGATAAGGGCACCACAGCTAATGTACTCGACTTATTTTTTTTTTCTGCATTGACGTCAGGTGTCATGCGTGGCGGCTTATGGATGGCCACGGCGGGCATTGCGCCAACTGATCACGCTATAGAATGAGACGCTGCAGGCTTTCCGGTCGCTAAACTTGCCGCTGTTTCTGCCAGACCCCTCCACGTCTTACCGCCCTGTGGGGGCCTGCAGGGAACCTCAAGCCCGGGCCTGATACCGATACCTAACATAACATTTCGTCCATAACTTGTACAGACAGACTCAACTCCTGCCTTCATCTTGTACGGCACTGCACTGCACTTCTGCCATGTGCTGCGGCCTGGCCATCTTCTCTCCTGGTCCTGTCGTGTCTGCAGTTCAGACCGTCTGATGAACTATTGCCGTTGCTGCTGCTGGCCCGCGCTGTTTTTGTCTTGCAGCTATTTGCATCTTCCAGCCCTACCCAGCTCTGTCTGCTCTTATCAATAAGGCAGCGAAGCATCCCATCTTACCATCCGTGCCGCGACCGCGAACGAGTCTTGTCGTTTCATCAGCGGAATTGTCTGCTTTCTCACTTTTGGAACTTGATATTTCTCATCTCATCAAGGCATGGCGACGCCGATTGTTTCTCGACCATCCAGTCCGACGCCCTCCCAGCTGCCTCCGATGCCTGAGTCTCCCGTCTATTCTCTCGCGTCGACTGCTCTGCCGCTGTCCCAGTACAACCTGCCCTTACCGCCTCCCCCACGCCCGTTGCATGCTGTCATAACAAACGCAGACCTCGAGCGGTCCCAGGAGGCGTATGCGGACCTGTTGACTTCGGCCAAGGCCTATAGGGTTGCCCTCGCTGCGCTATCTACGGCTGCCTCTACCTTTGGCTCGGCGTTGGAAGCATGTGCCAGACTGAAAGAGGCGCGGTCAGAGCCCATTGGCCCCGCTGGGGCTACCAATATGACGGCCAGCTTCACGACCAAAGGTCAATGCACGGCGGATACGCTCATGTCTGCATCCGGAGTGCATCATCTGATTGCAAACCACCAGCAGATTCTGTCCGAGACTGTCTACCGCTCTTTCGAAGTACCCCTGCTCCACGAGCTTGACAAGTGGCAAACCGTCATTGGAGACGAAGAGGAGACGTATCAGCAGAGCATCAAGGCACAGAGCAGAGAGGTTAAACGCCTGGAAAAGGAAGGCCTAAAGTTGCATAAGCAGAGGCGAAGAGACGTTGCCCGGTTCAGAGCACATCTCGTCGAGTTGACTTATAAGCTTGACGGGTTGACGACTCTACATGGAGACCATGCGAGAACACTGTTAAGGGAAAGCCAAGAGACGAGCGCGCGTATTGTCGATGCTAGTTGTAGTCTTGTGCGAGCCGAAGTGGACATATTCGAAAGCCTGGCTAGAAAGGGTTGGAGCGGTGGTGGCCTGGATGATGTCCTGGAAAAAGGCCAGGACTTGTTTGCAATTGAAGATGACGGAATACATGGAGCTGGTGCAAGCGGCGGGGAGGGAGTTAAGCTCTTCTCTATCCTGCCGCCGAAGAGCATCCTTGCCGACACAACGTCCGAACCACGAAGCGAGAGTTTGCTGATGGACCATGATCGTTACCAGGCGCTCAATGCCATGGCCTCAGATCCCAAACCAAGCGGTGACTCTGAAAGCGTCTTCTCGGCTGACTTTAACAAGCCGCGCAATGCCCGCCCCTTTTCTCCACAGCCGATTCGGAGGGCGCCCACGGACGTGACATATGACTTGCTGGATAATCTTGTAGGCCCGTCGTCTCCTAATCTCGAAGACGACTTGTTTCCATCGATTATGCAGGAGGGTATTAGGGAGGAGGAAGAAGCGGGCGAGGTTGGAAATGAAGTACACGATAGAGCTGAAGAACCGCTGGAACCGTTGGAACCGTTGGAGCAAGTGTGGAACCAGACACACTCGGATGCCGACAGCGGGGAGCAGACGGAGAGGGAAATCCTGGATGAAGCAGAGCCCAGGCATGAAGCAGAACCAAGGCATGAAGAGGAGGAAGAAGAGGAAGAAGAGGAAAGAGGAAGACCGCTGAGATTTGACTCTCACTTCGACGACAGAGACTCGCTCAATCCGATGAACGATTTGGAGCTTTCTCCTGAGGCGACGTAGGGGCATATGCTTGGGATGTAGAGTCACCCTTTTTGGGGAGGTTTTCCTTTTTCTCTTTTTCCTTTTTCTTTTGGTCACTAGCATGGTTTGGTGTTGGTTTTTTCTCGCCGTCTATATGATTGAATGGCTTCACGAAATGATTTTGACAGATTGCTTACTTTTTCCTTTTGTTTTTGAAGAAACATGGATTTCTTGGGAAGGCGGGCAAAGAGCCTTTTTTGTTTTTTCTCTTATTATTCTTCTCTCGTTTCTTGCATACCTAGATGTCTAAAGCACATATTCAAAGCGGGGGTTGTCACCAAAAAAGAAGAGAGATACAGCTATGGACCCCAAGGATTTCCATTTTACAATGAACAAAAAAAAGAGCTTCATCTCACATACGTACATTTCCCTTTTATCCACCAGTAAACGCCTACAAGAGTCATGATTTGGGTACCCTGTGATGCTGATGCTGCGAACCTCCCGTCTTCGCGGCTGCTCGGAGCAGCTCGTCCCACTTTATGTGCGCTGCTTCGCTTTCGACGAACGCTGTTTTGGATGGTCTAGTCATCCGCCCCTTTACGTCGTATCGTGAATAACCGTCCCAGCTTCGAACGCGAAAAGAGAGAAAAAAGAGACAGATAAAACGAGAAAAAAAGGGTATTGGCTCATTCAGCCAGTATTAACCTCCAGTCATCTGCCTCCCATCTAATCGTCTTTATCAATGCAATACACGTCGCCCTTGAATAGACTAAACGTAGCGTCGAGCCACCAGATAACCTTCCAGTAAAGACTAGCACGGTTCCAGTCGAATTCGCCCGTTTCCGTCCGAGGGACCTCGTTACCAATCATGCTGCCGGAGAACCACTTGATGATGGGAAGCGCGTTGAGGATGCGTTGCATGACGGACTGCTGGGGCAGGAGGGCTTGCTCGGCGGGGAGGAGACGAGCCTTGCGCGCAGTGGGGATGCGTCTGCAGAAGATGCTATCTTCCTGATCGATTTCCAGGGGCTCGATGCTGGACGTCAACGCAAAGGGTATGGGTTCTGTGATGGTGGCGCTGGAGCCGTGAGAGAGGGTAGTCGAATTCATGGTCTGGCTGGATTCTCTAGATTCAGCCGGAGACAGGTCGAGAAGACGGCTGTTAAACGTCGTGGGGAGACCCGACACCGATTTACGCTGGGCATGCCCGAAGCTAGGGGGCGCAAAGTTCGGTACGCTTTTTGATCGTCCCTCTTCCAGCTGCTCAATGTCCGGGCAGGCTTCGTCTTTAGCTGGAGCCACGCCCCGGTAGGGCTCAGCGTAGACCAAGTGTCCTAGTATTCTCTGAGGGCTAGAGTACACGGCAGCGTTACCGGCCTCTGCACTGGCAAATGTGACCTTGACCCAGTGCTCGCCACCATCGGCACGGTTGACCAGCGCGCGCTCTTCGGAGGTGAGGTTTCGGCGGCGCGTGAATGCGGGATCGCGGAGCTCCGACTTGTATCGCCTCTGCGAAGACGGGGGCTCTCTGGGGTAGTCTTCGAGGATGAGGCCGGCGAGAGACTCGTAGTGGGCGATGGCAGCGTATTGCTGTGTCGATGAGCGGTAGCCCCTCAGGATGAGCTCGACAGGGGAGGACTTGACGGCGGCGCGTTGGGGCACGGCATCTTCCTGCGCGCCTGAAGCAGCGCCGGCGTTTGTCTTGCGCTGGTTGGAGTTGGAGGGGGANTTGGAATTGGATTGGTTGGACACCCAGTCGTAGAAGAGCTTGTCTGCGGCGGCGAGCGTGGGATTCTCTCGACCGCGAGCCGGAGTCCCTGTTTTAGAGCGAGACCGTCTTGTTGACTTTCCGAAAGAGCCTGTTTCGGCGATGCTACGCCGTGTTCTCGTTGTGCCTTCGTGTCGCGGGGGAAGATGGCAACGNNNGCTTGCCGGTGGTGTTTTAAACAGGAGGTGAGAAGATGCAATGATGGCNNNCGGATAGATCATGGCGTAGGGTCGCTTGATGCCGTCCTCGCCGACGTAGCATTCGTCATCGGGGACGTTGTGCAGGATGAGCGGCGCCATGTTGGGCGATGATGTGAGAGGAGGATAGCTGCCTAAGACGCGACGCGGGCTGAGGTAGGGAGAGGTGAAGATGGTGACCCAATGAAGCCGCGATTGGAGGGCCAAAGATTGGTCGGATGGGCGAGATGCAGAGTCCCGAAAGTTGATACAAAATTCTGGAGCGAATAGAAAACCTTGGCACAACAACACAACAGAGTAGATTCACTAGCCACATCTGCAGCGCCACAATTACCCGATTCGAGAGCTTGATGTTTTGGGGCGCCTCGTTTGCTGGTCACTGGCTGACTAACGCCAGATACGGAGAAGCCACGAGCATGTGAAACTCACTCCTTCAAGCCTGAGCTATCTCTGAAATCAATCTCTACTCGGTGAAACTTTCGGCAATTGATCAATCTATTTCTACCTGATAAAGCTATCGTTAGTTTGTCAATCTAGTTTTGCCTCGTTGGAGGGTAGATTCACTAGCCACACTAACCCAGTGGTGCCACAGTTACCATTTCTGGGAGCTCTTCTCAAGCTTGGACGCAAAGATGTTTCCCAGCGAGAGCTTTAACATGCGATTGTTTTCCATAGCGAGACTCCTCGTGACCCACCTGGATTACAAAGAGATTTGCTGCATAAAATAAAATTCTAAGATTACTCACAAATATAAAATAAGTGACAATTTGGGCACCAAACAAAACTCAAGATGGCATAAATGGACAGATGCTTACTCTATAGAGATACCGAGAGAAGAGCAATACATGCCTACATACAGAACAGCGATAAAGATTTGAAAGACACTGATATTGTGCAGTTATACGAGCAAGCATTAAAATGGCTATAGGTACCTACACAGACTGCGAATGGGATTTCCTGTACAATCCGATATCTGGATATATGGACGCTAGAAAAAGATAGCGATAGTAGCCAGTTATAGAGAAAGTAGCAAATAGTAGAATATACAGATCGAAGTATTGAGCGTAGAAGTAGATATATTAGGCTTTTACTCGTCCGCATCCCAGTTCAACACCATTTGTACTGTTGTCGTTGCATTATGGATAGCCACTCCCAGTCTCTGGAAATATAAAACATGCAACAGACAGATGACAAATCCATAATACGGGTGTATACATGCAAAAGCACCTGGTAGATGTAGATACCAGATGTTTACCGGAAGGACGGTACGATTATGCTGGGTGCCTAAAGTGTCAAGCTGGAAAATACATGACCGCCTGCCACCAGTTGCCTGGCCACTTACTCCCCCAGCATCGGCCACTCCTTCTTTCTCTACCGCCTGAGGAGCTTACCGTTTCCTCCCTTTCATCTTTTCCAACTCTTCTTTTTCTCCATTCTCCAAGATCACAGCATGCATACACCGACCAATCTTCCACTGCCGGTGGTCATCCGGACGAGAATGGTCCTTCGTCTCCGTTCACCACCTTCTTTTTCTTCTCTGTCCATCATTCACGCAAGGGTAAGTCTCACGATGCTCGTCTTCTGACGAGAGTGGACTGACCCATTTGTTCTTTGTTTTAGCAAAGAAACACAACTTTGTAAGTTATTTTCTGCATTTCCTACCATATACCTGCCCTGAGCTGCTTTTTCTTTTATTCACTTCTGTTCCCCAGCGAATCTTTTCGCATCCCAAACCAATCAATTAGACATGTTATTGCATCCCACTCATTGGTCACCCATACGTAAGTAGGACGCATCCGTCTTGCTAGCACCGCTGACGTTCTTCTTTTGCTGACGTCTGATTTAGCATGACTCATACCAGAAATTCTGTAAGTGCTACTATGAGACCCTATGGGCATCCAAGGGGCGGAAAGAATACAGCGCTATCGATCGCATACGAATTATAGTGGCACACCGGCGGTGTTTTCTTCCCGCTGCACGGCCCAGAGAATGACTTGCTCAGAGACTTGCGTGGCTAACATTGACTTAGGCTCGACTCGCCGTAAGTCTATTTGACAGGCCAAGGTCGATGTAAGTTTTTGAAGCAGCATCATTATACTCTTTATCGTTGCTAACAACTAATCTTACAGAAAGAGACCAAGGAAGTAAATAGACCCATCGGTTTCAGCTTTCGGCTGATATACAACACTGACATTCACACGCTACTCAGTACGCGGAAAAAATGGCCAAGGTAAGCACATGCCTAGCAGTATGGAGTACTCGGCATGAGTAGCTAATATTTTTATCTTCTAGTTCCACGAGGAACGAGCCGTCGTAAGAATATCCTGTATCACAAAATGTGCTTTCCAGGACGACGATCTGCTGATGCGCGTAGGTTTCCCCGATGTGGTGTTTGGTGGGAGGAATAATGGCGACAATCTGCTAATTACGGTCGAAACTATCCTAGAAGCATCAAAGATATTTCGAGGTGAGAACCTCTGCAGCTTTCCATATTAATTGGTATTCTCATCGCTAGCTTCTCAAATAGGAGGACTGCGACAAAGCTGCCGAACCGACAACTCCATAGCGAACCGCTCGATCCATGTATTGTGTCCCAGGCGATCGAGTTCTTTTCGTGTTGCTAGAAAGTAGTATCGAGTGAAGCTCAATATGTGGTCTATAAGTCTGATATGACCTTTTTCCGTGTCCATTGTTTCCCAGAGGGCATCGCAAGAGAGAGTGTGTGTGACTGATGGAGGTGGGATTAGCTCCAGCTAGACTTGTCATCGTACGAGTAATAAAGTTGTGATATGGTAGACTGTTGTCTACTCTGTACTTTTGGTTGCTCTATCTACCGCTACACGATCTATCTACCGCTACACGATCTATCTACCGCTACTTGATCTATCTACCACTACTTGATCTATCTACGGCTACGTGATCGACCATCGCTATAAGCTCTCAATAGGAATATTCTTACATGGAGATCATGGCTGACACGCTTACCATATGCGACCATTTACACTCAAACCTAAAAAGGGAGTCGATACGAAGCACAAGGTCCACAGTGGTCTCGTTCAGCCCTACCCTTCTTCTTTCTCCTCTGTCGCGACCATATGTTATTTCTCGACTAACATCACCTAGGTTAGCATCACAACGGCACCATTCACCGCTTCGTGTCTCATTCCCTCACACTAACAGTAGCAGCACAAAGTCGTGATCCTCCTTTTAAAGCACCCTCCACCTCATTCCAACGCGTCTCACCCAATCCTGATCCGTGTCCGGGCTCGTAGTATTACGGAGCCATTACCATCCCACTGGAATCCTGCGAAAACGCTCTGACACTCCCCCAACACGTGGATCTGACAGGGACCGGCCCCTGTCAATCCCCGAAAGCGCGGGAGCTCCTTCAGGGTTCCTGGGTCTTACATCATGCTCACCGTCCTTTTGAGGGCGGATCCGGCGATTAAAAAAGAAAAGGTGAAAAGAAAAAAAGGGCTGTGCTCAGTAGCTCGGACACTGCCGTCCCATCAAATCTCGTAGCTCCATGTTGACCCAAAGCGAAAAAGGAAAAAAGGGATCTAGGGAAAAAATTAGCTGTGTGGCCCGTGATAGTCTTCGGGGTCTACCTTAGTTGTAAAACTAACAGCCAGACTACTGGGACTTCTCAGCTGAGGACATCGCGGGCACTAGAAAATTTTCGTCTATACCGCCTCTTTTTTTGCTTTTTTTTTTCCTGGTGATGGTCTAATTACTTGGGCTATTAGCTTCTATGCGATTGGACTACTGACATCTGGCAATTCCCGATTGGGCAACAAGGGAGAAGAAGCAAAAGAAAAAAAGATCTAGATTCAGCTGCGTCCTAACAGACACGCCTCACCTGTGATGTAACGCCAGCGTGGCATTCAACAAAATTACAGCAAATTTACAATGTGTGCAGCCTGTCTGTGTGCCCCCTGGACCTGGAAAGGGAAGCAAAAAGGATGGGAAGGCTCCCCCAGTCCCCTTCATTTCACGTCTTACATGCGCATCTACGGAGTACAGGTATACATTTTTTGCCCTGTGGGAAGGTTAGTAAGCTTTTTGATCAGGAATCAAAACCCAGTTACGGTAGTTGCTGGGGGCTCGGCTGGCTGGCTGGCTGCCTCAGCCTTATCAGAGACTTTGACCGGGGTGAAATCTCGTAATGTAATCGAGCAACTCCATAAGATTAATCTCAAAAAAAGTTACGTACGTGCTTTGACCTTTCTCCGGAGATGCTGGTCACACGGCAGCTTTTGTTGAGCCGCGTTTCGAAAGAAGGCTAAAAGCGTATTTTGGCCAGGAGCCGAATACGCCAAAAACTCAACGATAAACGAGAGGCGTATGAATTTTTGCTAGAACGAGGTCAAATCGAAGCGACGTGGTGCAGAAGAACAATTGCCACTATTACTGCAAGTCATCTTTCTAAATATGCTTCTACTTTATGCCGTAGAAGTTTACTTGCATGCTTTTAGTGTAATGCATTCCAACCACTCGTAAGCCTTCCATCGTCTTCTACATGCATCCTCTCCCCGTATTCCAATCGGAAAAAGACTTGTGCATGTTGTACATACGAAATGCTGCTACTGTAAGGCACCAGAAACGAATACAGCACACCCCTGCTCTGCTCTCCCTCCGTTATTAATAGCAGCACCGCATCCACTCGGTTTTGGCCCGAACGGCGCTGCCGAGGCCCTTTTTTCTCGTCTAATGTTTTTTTCTTGCCGGGCATCGTGACCTGGAAAAAAACAGAAGGCTGCTGAAAAAACAGAGCTAGCCAGCACAGGGGTTTTGGGTCGCCCAGCAAAGTCGCGTGGCTCGGCATCTCGTACGGCACGCCATTGCCCGTGCAAGTGGAGAGGAATGACGACGCCCAGGTTTTTTGCGCTTTCGGCTGTGAAAAGTGATTGCCGACCTACCGAGTAGCCATGGCAGATAAGAGTAAAATAAAAAAAATTCTACGGGTGATCACTGCAAACTTGAGGGACAAGGATGGAACGTCATGGTTGTTTGTGCTCTGTATTGATAATCTTGGAGCAAGGTGTTTGAGGCGTTGTGCCCATGTGAGTAAGCTATATGCTATGGTAGAGTAGATGCAAGAAAATAAACAAAAAAGGAAAATAGTCAATGATAGACGTATTGTAGTGTGGTAGTCTTGGGTCCACCCCCTCGGGTATCCAATGCGAATCGATGTCCTTTCCAGCCGTCGCTTCGTCCCTAATTCCCAAAATCAAAGAAAAAATGCAGTGTTGCAAGCGTCGCTTCTTTTTGTGACTGGCCATAATCCGAGGCCGTCGCCAATTGCCCGATGAATCCTTCCCATATAACCCTGAAAACAAGAAAAAGACAAATAAGTAGACTCCAATGTCTTGCGTGTAGCGTGCATATGTTGATGATTAATCTCGCCAGAAAAAAGTTAAAGCGCTGATAATGAAAAAAATATGTGCAATGAAGAGAATATACTGGTTGATAGGAGATGGTGTTGATGTGTGATCAGGTTGAATATGTATCGACTTCGTCGCGATTGAAGACGATGCCTCTTCGCTTCCAGCCCCCGCGCTTGACGTAGTCTTCAAAGCTGTCAACAGTCTTGAAGGTAGGTCTCTTGGGGGCGGTGGTGATAGAGGTAATGGTGCTAGGCGTGGACTCGCCTGCGGCTTCAGCTTCCTCAGCATCAGCCATGGTGTTTGATGAGACGGGCTCAGACATGCTCGTCACGGGAGTCATGTCATCTAGTGAGTCGACGCTCTCAATGGTAGATTCCGACCAGCGAGATCGTGGTAGAGAAGGTCGCTTGTTGATGTACTGGAAGAAGTAGTCCCGTGGCTCATCCCCGCTCTCATAGTCGTGATGATTTACAGGGCTGGCATGAGGCAGCTCCATGGTGAACTGGGGTAGGTCCTCATCCTCTCCATCAAAATCTCTCTCTGAAGCCTCCATATCACTGCTCTCGGCATCCTCGCTGTCATAAAATGCTGGCGCTGACTCGTAGTGTTGCTGGTTAGTCATGATATATGGCCGGTCATGTAGCCGCTTGGGAGGCTGAGAGGCTGAGTGAATAGAGAAGCCATCGAAGCTAGAAGCAGTGCCGACGCTGGTAGCCAGGCTAGGAGTCATGGCGCGGATGGTTGATGTTGATGAATCGGATGAAAATGATCGGTCGGAAGTAGAAGCAAGTGAGCAGCCGGAGAATGAGACCTTGCGGATGTGCAGCTCTCGAGGCTTCGACCCTCTTCGCTGGCCAAGACCACTGAAGATGGGCATGATGGCGATGGTGGTTGTAGAGATGTTTAGTGTGTGGGTGTGGATAGGTTGTGAGTGTAAGTGTGAGTGGGTGTAAGTCGTTTGAGGTATGGATGAGAAAATAGTTGATCGCTGTGTGCAGGCGATGGTGTTGATAATATATATTAATGATAAAACGCAAACTCAATCGATATGCAAGCTAAGGCGGATCGATCGGCCCAATTAAGTGCAGAGGGAGGGTGAGGAGAAGGTGTATGATGTAGTCGTGCGTGTGATGTCGTAGTAGCTGGCACACAAATGCAGGAGGTGGCGAAACAGACGATCAGATCAGAGGTGGTTGATTCGTCCAAGATGCAAATCCAAAACTCGGTCGATCTGGTGCCTTTTGAAAGCTCAGAGAGCTGGATTTGAGGGGTAGAGATGGTTGAGGTCGTGATGCAGGAACTTCCGGAGTGCCGAGAGGAGATGGCTCGGTCCATATATGTGCAATTCGTCCATGATGCGGAGGTGTGGGAGGTGAGGGCGTGTACGAGCACCCAGGTCTTAGTTTAGTCCTTGGTGGGCGTGTGAATTGCAAGGGCTAGTATAAGTCCTGGAGCATGGGTGTCGGATGGAGCCTGGACCGGGCGGTGGCTTTGGCCGGCTCTCGTCTCGTACCTGCGAATGCTCGACTTGTCTTGCACCGGTCCTGCTGAGCAGCTTGCCCAGGGCTTGAGGGCGTCCTGCTAGGCCTTACGGCAGCTTGGGCTTCTCCACATTGACGCCTTCGACTGTCGTGATGACTCCAACTAAGACCCGTCCCCTCCGTGAACTCTGGTGCCCGCGGCTGTAACTCTGTGCTTCATGATTCAGTGCTCGGAGCGCCAAGGAGGATTGGCTTTGCCGACCTAAGCTTGGCATGTGCTGGTGGCTTGTCCTCTGTTGTGTTGTACCATGGGTAGGTAAAGTAGAGTTCTATTCCAACAGCTTCTGGATTTCCCAAGAGCCCGGTGCGCAACAAGCAGCTGCGCTCTCCGAAATGCTTGCGTGGGTGTGTGCGTCAAGTCTGCTTCAGCGTGATTGGGGCGATCTAAACCAAACGAAACAAGTTGCCCTGCGCCAGAATCCTGGCCCTTCATTGAGCCAACTGACCCGGCGTCGTCCTGGCCAAGCCAACCACGGCCACACCTCGTAATCATGGGCTGACGAACCCCGGTCGTCCAGCTGCTAGGAATTCAGACCAGACCAGGGGGTCCCCCGGTGGCTTCACACTGCCAAAACTTTGCGCTGAGCTACTGTAAAGTACTTGCATGCCGTGTGGGCGACGTCATGCCGACAGGTTCCCATGTCCTTTACTGACCGACGCCCGCCATTGCCGTTTGACTCTTCTGGCCCTGGGGTTGATACCTGTAGCATCTGATACGGAATCCTCGCAGTCAGCGCAATCACAGCTACCTGGCAGGCAGAAATTACAGTACAGCAGGGCCACGGCGTCCCTCAGCGCGCGCTGGTTTGCAAGAAAGCCCGCAGAATGCCTCGATGCGACGACGACGTCGGTAGTGATAGCTCAATGCAAGGGAGGAGAAGATGCAGGTACCTGGAGCTCTGGAGAGCGGTACCTATCAATGTCTTGGCAGGGCTCTGGGTGAAGCCACAGTCGTACTAACTGCATCGTCAAAGTCAAAAACTTGTTAGTGGGTGTCTCGTTTGCCCGCGCCCTGGCTCGATCGCTCAGGAACCGTGTGGATCGGGAGGCACTCAAGGCACTATGTGATGAGAATTGCTTTTGGCGGTGATAGTTTTGCGGTCAGCTGCGTGGTGGATGAGTGACGGGCCACGCTAGAGTCGTTAGCCATGATTCCATCGTGGCGATCGAGAAGCGATGGTGTTTTCTCTGGCTGAAGTCGTATTTACCCGCTCCATCCCTACGAAGACGGGAGGTACCTCTTCTGGTATCAATATGACTAAGGTGCTCTGTCCAGTACTGTAGCCTGGAGCAGGCAGGAACCGATCACCTCCTCTGACTCTCTTGCCGCGAGTTGCCTCCCACTAGCAGGAGGTAGTGCTCTGTACCCATTTAGCACATGGATACGCTAATGCGTGAGGTTTCAAGATAGCACGATACGTGTATGTACGGAGAAGCGGAGCAAGTCTTCCTCCTCCCTGCGGTGAACCTGGAAGTGACTCTGCCTGCTGCAAATACGGAGCTCCAAAAAGTAACTTCTCTGAGACAATCACCGATCACCATGTTTACAGCTTCTCACAGCTTCTCACAGCTTCTCACAGCTTCTCACAGCTTCTCACAGCTGCCCACAGCATCAATATTACCAGCTGCCACAGCTTCATGCAGCTCCATACAGCTTCATATGTACATGCCTGTCCAAAGCGCGAATACATACCGCATTCATCGCTCTCGAAATCAATGATCCATTCGTAGCCCTCAGGCTAGTGGGTCGAGGACAGCTCAGCCTTCTCTGCCCCCCGTCGCATCCATCACGGCCACGCTGATCGGGGCCCTCCGAGGCTGAGAATCCAGACCGATCGATCATGAGCCGAAGCAACGTGCTTGGCAGCCGACGCGGCATGAGATCTGCTGCGTGCAGCCACGAAGTATGCAAGGTCCAATCAAAGATGCAACTAGCTTCCTATTTGCCAAGTTGCTTTTTGCTCCTCATCTCCCCCTCAACGCCATCATGTCTTTCTTCGCAAGCGAGCAAAAAGAACGGCGGTCCCGCATCGAATTAGCTAGATCGCTTAGATAATGGCGTCCAGCAGGACATGGGTATCGGCATGTGTGGCTTGCACCACGGCGATCGCTCATTCGCCATGCTTGCCTTCCCCTCAACGCCTCTCAGGAACCATGGCTGCGCTGTCAAAAGTCAAATTAAGCAGGGAATTACTTTGCGATTCAGAATCTTATCACTGAGGGGTTGATTGTCGGCCGAAGTATCTGCGAATACCGAGGATGAAGTCTCACAGCGGTGTTGCACCACCGCAATATTCCCCTTGGACCGTGAAGCCTGTCACAACCCCACGTTTTCACCTCTGTCCCAAGACCTCGGACAATTGGCCAATCAGCGTGCGTCGATGGGCAATCTGCGTGGACGAAAAAGAAACAACAAGTGCAGGGGGCATATCTTGGGACCAAGCTGCAATCTCTGCCGAATACCACTTTGTAGGCACGCGCACTTTCCTTTTTGTTGCCTCTTGCAGCGAGACCTGCAGCATTGACAGGTCAGCCGTACCAGCATCTTGCAGCCGCAATCTCATTAAATTAGAGTCGTGACAGGGTGTCCAGCGGTGGGAAATGGTTGTTGGCAGCCCAACGAAGCACACCGCATGGTAGATCAATCTTGGTATCGGATCAGGCTCGAATCAAATGGCCTGCGTGTCTGATCCTTTGCCCGACTGATAGAAGCCCGATAGCCAGAGATCGCCAGTCCGAGACATGACTTATCGCAAGCTACCGTCCGCACCGGGCCTTTGAAGTGCGACAACTCTCAGTGAATTTACCGCTTTTACGAAGGAGCACTTTTCTTTTTTTGTCCAGCCTACAGAGGATCTGAATCATTTGACGTCTTCGACTGCAATGTGATTTGTGCCGCGACGCGGTGAGCATCGTGATGTTCGGCGACCATGCATGCACGTCCTCATTCATGATCTATTAGTCTAAATGCTCAGCCGCATTAGACATGCATATCATACGAGTATACGCAACAACAATTCAAGAGGCAACGACACCGCGCACCAGGTGGTCGGCTCCAGAGCAACCAACACTACTACCACCGTCTTTGTTTCTTTCTTTTTATTGAAATTTGCACGACGCAACACGCACGATGCGGCCCCCAACACCAGTGCGTTGAGATTGCGCTTCAATATTACTTCAGCCGCCCCGCCGACTTGCCCAATGTAGCTCGTCCAAACCCATCTTGGTGGTTGCGTCCCTAGATGCATGTGTGTGATCACAAGGCCGCTGGCTGCAGGTACGGCGCAAGCTAGAGCTGCACGCAAGAAACACGCATGCATAGCCGATTGCCGTCGCACTGCAAGCCGCAGAGTGGTTGTGCCGCATGACAGAGCCGTGTCATTTTTGAGTGCTTGACAGCATTCAGGGGTCCAGGCTCTAACATGACAACCAGTCTGCCATTGTCAAACATACGAGTACGCATGCGGCCACCACTGTGAGGACGGAGCAACATGTGCGCCCTACATTTGCTAACATCGCCGACCTGTGTCGGCATCATGAAGTTCAATAGCCTGTGCCTGCAGTAAAGCCCACCTCCAACTTAATGCGGCGACGCCTAATTGATTCAGCACCCACCTACGAATGACTTGTAGTGGCCATCACTGTGATACAAGGAACTCGCACTCCTCCCGCTCTGCAAGCCTTCGGCGACATCACCAACTCGGGCCAGCCATCCTTTGGTATCAGTCGGTTCTCCTCGCATGGAAGCGGCAATGCAAAAACCGACAGCCTGGTCCCCAGGTCTGCGACGCGCAGAATTCCAAGTCCACGGGACCGCGAGAATGCTACCCACGTCGCTACCACGTTGTCGGACCCTTACATCCTCATCATTTGATCATTTGGTCATTTGCTCGTCTTTTCCTCCCTGTTCCGTGCCCAAGCCCCTTGGTCTTTGCGACCCTTGCATCTCTCAAAAAAAATATCACGGCTCAGATTTTGGCTCGTTGAGGTGTGTCCCTTGCTCGAGCCGTGTGTGATGTTGGGCAGTACCAACTCCACGGTCCCGTTATCACACACCCATATTGCTTTTGGGAGCAACACAGACTAATCACGACAAATACCATGGCTCTGGATGCACTAATATTCTTCTCTCTGCGTTACACGACCATATCCTTCCCGTCGCTTCCACAGCCATGGTAAGCAAATCTGCGCAATTTGTCAGTTGCCAACTCCGTAACACGCAGTCTAGCGGCGGCACCAGCCCTGCCGCTCTTCTCCTTCGCTTCTTACTGCTTACGAAGTAGATGAGCGATCCCGCCATGTGCGGAGTATCCTGTCACTGTCAGAGGACCACAAGGCTCAAACACTCCGCCTTGTGGTGATGATCAGACGAAAATGCCAGTCTGATAAAGGAGCGCCTCGATGAGCCGCTGCTCCCGCGGCGCGCAACTCTCGTCCCACCCGGCTGTCGCGGTGCTCCACAGGCTGTGAGACTGGCTGCCCAAAATTCTCCCGATGCCGAATGGGCGCCCGCAAGGCGTGCCGCAATCGTCCCGCTGGAAGCTAGTGTTGTTTGTGCTATGTTTGTCCACTAGCCTCAAGCCGAGACGACTAGCGGGCTGCCACTGATTACTGATGAGTTCTGAGTCTTCTGACAGATGAAGGGGCAAAAGAGGACTTGTCGAGATATCAGCAAAATGAAGTTGAAATTACAAGAAGGTTTCTGTTGATAGTAGGAGGGGAAGTCATTGATTGACTCTGATGGGCCTTGTATGCGCTGCTCAACCCATTAATCTCCAGTCATCTTTTGATGTTTGTCCGATTATTACAGCTTATGTTAATCATGAAACAAGCACCGAATAAGATATCATAGTGCTAGTATATCAAACTGTTTTACTAGAATATTAATCAGCATGATATACTTCCGTGTCTCCATCAAAATCACCACAGCATCACCAAACGTATTGACACATATACAGATGAAGTACCTGGAGCTCAATGATTGAGACTAACCTAGAGACGACAATGCATCTTCCGTATCAACCACGGCCCACGGCTTACACAGTCTGCCACGTAATGGCTCTCGGCAGCCAGATATCCGGCCTTTTCATGTTAATTAGCCCAAGATGACATGAGCATGCTCCCCTCACGGGAGACCAAGCGAGCGATTACAGTACAGGGCTTCTCCGCCGTGGGACATGGTTTACCGGTATTGCAACTGCGCCTTGTGGTTAGATTAGTTCTGACAGGGCTAATCTTAAGGATGTCAAAATGTGAAGTGCGAGTACATGTATGTAGAGCTAGCCGTTGGGATTTCGGGCTCATACTGAGTCAGTGGGAGGATCTACGTCTCGGGATGGGTAGTGGGTGTTAAGTAGACGGGTGACGGGCTTACCCTGCAACTGGAGATGACATGGAGGTTGTCGGTTTTGTTTGCCGGCCCTGGACTAGTGGTGAATTCAATTCCAAATTTATGTGGTTCTGGGGGTTTTTGGTGTGAGAGGGATGAGGTTGATAAGGCTCGGGGCTCATGGGGGAGTCGGGAGGGGGATGATCTTGGTGTTTGGGGTGTTGTTCTATTCTGTTCTTGTGTTAGGGCTTTGGTGATGGATTATGAGGCGTTGAGGGGATGGGTTTTGGAGGAGTGTGATTTGAAATGGATTATGAAGCAGGTGTTGAGTTGGTTTGGAGGGCATTGAATAGAGGAATCGTCTGGATACATCTACGAATAGGTGTCTGTATAAATGGTCGCAGCTACCTTATGTTGTCGGGTTCTATTATTAGTATCTGCACGTATACTAACTACCTAGCATCTATTTCTTTCGCTATTCGAGTAGCAGAATCTCATTAGTCCATTAACAATTCAGAAGCCCTTTAAGTATTTCAATACGTTCACTACAAAGGGCTATGGTATGATTATTAGAATTCATTAAGCTACCTACCTTTTTTTATTTTTATTTAAGTGGGCTGTTCTTTCCTACAGATCGGCCTAGGAGGGTCGGGTGCGTCGGAGGTAGCGTGGCTGTTCTTTCACAGCATTTTTAACCTCACTTAAAGCCTTGGGAGCTTGTTGAGATCTGATCTGCTTGGCACAGAGCAAAACATCAGATGTGTTCGCAGCCTTTTGAATCTCACCAATAGTCTTTAGTAATCTTGGAGAGCATCCAGACCCGCAAGTACGATTTCACAGCAATTTTAACCTCATCCGAGGCCCTGGGAGACCATCCAGACCCCACCGGCACGGCAAAGTTTGGCAAATCGCATTCTGCCAAAGAAATATAATGCCTAATTCTTTGTGCAGGCTGAGTTTCCAACCCTATTCTCACAATCGCAATAGCTGGTGGTGCGCCATCTAATGGCTCCATTGCCAGCATCTTCATATGACTGCATGGGATGTACGTGTTAAAAGCCTGCCGCCGTTGCTGAGCTCTTTGGAGCTTGCCATGTTATCATATTCCCTCGTGTTCGCTATTCTGCCATTCACTTTCGGTACATTGACCGATTCTGTTGCCAACTCTTTTGTGAAGCCTAAGAAAAAAACTACAAACAATGGTGTATGTAATGTATTTGGAATACATGCGTCCTAATGTTCGCTACGTAGATTGCGTTGAACATGTTTGTCTTTATCAGTGTTGTTGAGATTGCGTTGCGTGCAGAGTTTCACAGCATTTTTAACCTCACCCGAGGCCTTTGGAGTTTCTTAGTTCCTAATGATTGAGAGTCCTGCCTCAGAGGTGTCACTTCATTTGCGGGGCCGGCCGCTGAGTTTCACAGCATTTTTAACCCCTCCCCAGGCCTTGAGAAATTATTAGGACCAATGTATGATTGGGTGCCTTGCTGTACAAATCTGCACGTCTTCACAGCATTTTTAACCTCACTCAAGGCCTTTGAGAAAAACATTTAGCCATATACCCACAACACTACACATTATTTGCAACCCAATAAATTCAGCCCTCATACAAGCTCCGCCAGCCATATAAAAGTCTCAGATCACATACCGGCCTCAACTAAATAAATCGCCGCAAAAAGGATTCCATTGACACCCATCCATCTAAAATCCCCCCTCCGAGCGCCCACCTACAAAAAAAAGTTGGGCATCGTATTACAGGTACAGGTACAGTACAGGTACAGTACAGTTACAGAGGCACAAGCAGGATCCCGACAGCTTGGGGGCTCGCGTGGCCATCTCTCCGACAAGGGCCGTCATCTCGCCCTATTCGCTTACCTCGGACCAGGGTTGGATTGCTGTACGAGGTACAATTCGAACCTGTCATTTATCTCCATGACTCTTTTTTCTGCCTTCCTTTATGTATCTAGACTGGTTTACTCCGTAGAACATGAAGCGTATCAATCTCTGGAAACGTCCCAACATCCCAAGCATTTGTCAGACAACCACCACCCCAGTCTCCCCCAATCTCTCACCCGCCCCCAAGTACGAGTAGAAATAAAGACCTTAAAGAACATCGAGATGCTCAAGGAATCCCCTTGTAACAGTCCCCTTGATCGTTACCCAAAAAATGAAGAGGCACCCGCACATTCCCGCATCCCTGGCGGCACGGCACGTTCCCCTGCCCTTTTTTGCTTGTCAGCAACGGCTCCCGAGGGCTTGGGCCTCGTTTTTGCGTCCTTAACTCTCATGGGGTTAGTACGGAGCGAACTTGTCAAAGCCGCGCCCGCAAGCCAGGAGTAGCGAGTATGGTCCTTCAATCCTGACGGGAACGTGTCACGTTATAAGACAAAACTTGGGATAAAAAAAGAAAAGTCGTGACACAAGAGTTGAAATATTGACACCCTGGCTAGTACATCGGATTTTCCAAATTCCAGTATTCATACCTCCGTACACGCCCCCTCCTCCTTGTAAAAAGCCCTCAGCCCAGTCCAGTCCCGAGGATGTGATGGAAAACAAGATACCGGTAACTCGTACAGTCCAGGGCCTCGGGATCCCCCCTTGCAGGAGCAAGAAAGAGCGCCCTATTGGGCTTACATCCCCCATGGACGGGATTTTTCTTTTTCTCATTTGACAGCAGCCCGATGCTTCCAGCCAACTGGGCATGCAGGGCGTACAAAGATATTACTTCATCCCACACGCTGCAGGGTCCCCCCGTGAGTGATGATACCGACACCACGGTTCATGTGATGATTGTCTCTTGCTGTGGAGATTTGGATTTGCGGTCTGCCCCTGCCGTTGATCTGAGTCACTATGAGTCCAGAGCCGTAGTCTGCTTGATTCGAAAAAACGAGATGCTAGTACTAGATAGTGCTCAGTAGTCGGCGACCGTTGGACTAAGTTGGTCCATCTGAGTCTCGGGTCAAGGCATTCCGTGTTGATAGGAAGAACTATTTGCTTTCGTTCACTAATACTAATGGTAATAGTGTCGAGAGATGGTGGCGTAAGTGAGTAGAGTAGGGCTGAGTGCTGAGGCGACCTGAAAAAATAAAAGAAGAGATAAAAATAACGCCAAGAAAGAAGGCTTTTCAGCTGAGCCCGGCTCCAGGCCCTTGGTATCCAATCAATCGACGATGACGCCTCCCACCATTATATTGCTTGTTTGTTTTCGTCCATTTTTTTCTTCTTCTCTTTTCTTCAAATTGTCGTTTGTGGTAGTAATTTCTTTTTTCGTGTTGCCGTCGGCAATAGCGTTGCACGGCATGTTTCCCTCGCATCTCATGTCTCGCCTTGGAAATATCACGCAATTGGACCCTGTGTCTCGGCTCTTACAGGATTCCGTCGCTCTCTCCGGGCAGCCTCTTGACGCGCTGCTGCTCCCAATTATCCAGATCCCGCCCAGCAAGTCTCTGCAAGCCTCCTGTGTCAGCCTCGAATCGAAATCATTCCTCTTTCTGCTGCCCCTGCATATCCTACCAACTACTCCTTGCATGTACGGGTAGAAAAAGAAAGAAACAACTACTCCGTGCATGTACGGGTAGAGAAAGAGAAAAAGAACTCACGTAGTATTCCTCCTTCATATCCACCTTCCGTCCCGCCCTCCTTACATTCAGCTCCTCGTCCTTGGTCAGCTGCCGCACTTTACGATCGTGCTTCTCATATCGAATCGCCGTCGCGGGCGTGAGGACAAACGAGCCAGCCACAATGACGGCGATAAAGGGCAGGCCAAAGGTGAGGAACGGATGTTTGCCTATGAGGGATCGATACTTCATGCCGATCTTGCCCGCGTCGGCCGACGAGCGGAATGTCTTGTTCTGGAACGTCGGCATCGTGATTGTGATTGAATGTAATTGTGATGGTAATGGTGCCGGTCTCAACAGCTATGTATCTCCTAGTTGGTCACACTGGACGCCTCTTTCTCGAGTCTGGGTCTCGATTCCGTGTCTCGTATGCGGTTATGAAGCAGCAGCTCAGGGTGTCTGTTTGTGACCGTGAATTGGCGCTTTGCGTTGCTGCGCGTGTCGTCAATGCAGAGAGGGAAAATGATATCACAGGCCTCGAACCATCGAATGATTGTGGCTGATCGGACCGAAGCTTTTCCCAGCGTCCCGGATTTTGGTGGGGCCGCATCCCGTCGGATATACAAGCAGCCAGAGCCACTTGCATGAGCTTCTGCAATCAATCTTAAAGACCAGCTTCACATCACAGTAAACGAGAAGAACGCATCTCCATTAATAACAATCAGAGTATTATTTGAAACCCCCTTCAAACTTACTTACATAAAAAGAGCCGTATCATCTGAATCGTTCCATCGTAAGGCATGTCTGCTGTATGTGTTGTACATACAAGGTGCAAGGTCAACGTTAAAGTCTGTTATTATGCCCCCAATTTAACCGCATACTATGCAACCCATATCTGCTAAAAAGAAAAATAATAAAAAAGAAGAAAGAGCGCATCGCATCCCTCTTTGGTCGAGAAGTTGACTAACTCGCTTTCTCTCATTCCTCATCGATCCTGACTCTGAAACGTATTCCTGTCCCTTCAAGAAAACACAAATCTCCAAAAGGCCATGTGCTTCGCAAGGCCCATTCTCATCTTGACAAAAAAGAAATCTTCACGTTGGAAGGAAGGTAAGGTAGAGGACAAAAAAGGAAATCAAGCTGTGTCGTTGGTACAAAAGCAAAAAGCTTAGCCCTAGTATACCTACAAAAGGGGTGTAAAAAAAAAAGAATAAAAAAGTTCAGTTCTTTTCGAGTGTGCTGTGCTGCTCATGATTGCCTCCATTTTTCTCGTCATCGTTGGATATTGATGAAGTGTTGATAACCGTGTGCTATGCCGTGCTGCTCAAAGACAAGCATTGTGGAATACAATAAGAAAGCTCGCATCGTAAACAGTATAAATGCAATGCAAAACGCCTAAAGACACTTGACATTTATCGTTCAACAGCCTGGGAAGGGGATGACTGCCATCCATTCATGTATGCCATCAACCCCATGCCAAGCAGCACCACGCCAATCATTGAGGCGTAGGGGATGCCAGCTCGCAGGTGCTGACTGTTTAGAGGGCCTCCTCTTGGTGAGGTTTGAGGAGTAATCGTGTTGGCCCTCGATAGATTTGGGATATCTGTCGAATCCTGGCTGGAATTCGTCAGGGATCTTTCCTGCTTAAGTGCCAGTTTGGCAACTTCAGAAGAGGGAGATGCAACAGCATCCTTTGCTTCTCCATCTCGCTCACTGCGGAGCGTTCTTGAACGGGATCGTCGTCGTTCTTCGGCCGCAACCCGTTTGGCCTCCTCCTCCCGAAGCTGGATAACCATTTCTTCAAGAGTCTTCCTGCCGGAATCCCGCTCTGCTTCGGCAGCCTCGCATCGGTTCCTCCACTGCTCCATCTGAGTTCGCAGCTCCCGCATCTGCTCATCCATGGTGTCGATGCGAGATTGTAGTGCTGCCGCTGTCTCCTGAGCAACCTTGTCGGCCTGTGATGTCTCTTCCGACTCCGCCAACACCGTCATCGTCTCATCTGCATCATTCAAATCCCGTGTTGATTCCTGAGTTTCACCCGGCTCTTCGTGGGATTCAATGCCGTTGACCTGGGTATTGTTGGCTGACTCTTCTAGTCGCCTAGCCAGCTCCTCTGCTAACTCGCGCGCTTCCCGCTCCTTCTGAAGCATCATTTCTAGCTCGCGCATGCGCGCCGTCTGGGTATCAATATCTCGCTTCGCATTATTGAGTGCTTCAGTGAGCTGAATGATTTGGCTTAGGTTTTCCTGGCGGATCGGAGATGAGTTTGCCGAGTCCGACTTTGGTCTCTCCAAGGAGCCTCGTTTGAGAGAGGGCACGTCTGGCTTTTCAGGAAGAGGCTGCTGTGGTGGAGGTGCAGGAGGATCTGAGAAGCGCGCTTTCGGATCTGATCTAAATGACAGACTATTGCCGTTGATCATAGTCTGGGGTTTTTGTTCAGGGGCTTCGGATTTTTCGACGTCCTTGAGGTCCTCTTTTGATAGCAGGGTGTTGATGAACTGGTTAGTGCGATTTAAATCTTGAGCCTGGAGTTTGGCGCTTCTCATTTCATTCTGGACAATGTTAGCGGGAGGAAAGACAATAAGAAAAGGGGCCCTAAAAGGGTTTTGCGTGGTGCTTACAGAAAGACGCTTCAGAATCTGATCCGTAGCGATGGGTGTTAGGAAAAAGGANCGTTGCTGCGCCATTCCATTCATGTGGCCATTCATGGTACCGCCATTAACAAGCATACGACCGTTGTTGCCCATGGACATATTACTTCCAGCGCGGCCTCGCATCTGCATGGCCCCTGCGGGAATCATCATCGCATTGTTGGCGGGGTCCAGGTCTCCAAAGTTCATATCCAAAACGTTATTCGACGTATTCAAAAACCCGGCGTGCTCGATTTTCGCGGCAACCTTGTGGTGAACGACGGTCTTTTGGTCTTCACTGACAATGTCGATACCGAGCTCCAGGTGATCGGCAGTCTGAAGTTCGTGGGGCTCAGATTCGCGATTCTCCTGAGACAACCGGGTGCCGTTGACAAATGTGCCGTTTGATGATTTTACATCTCGAATGTAGATTTTACCGTTTCGTTCGGCGAAGATTTCAGCGTGCTGCCGCGATAGCACTTTACTATCGAAGAAGCCATTCGTGGCAGTTGGCACCGTCTTTTGGTTCGTCTGCCGTCCGATTCGTATGGAATCGGGAGCAAATGGTACTGCGATGGTCTTGCGCTCAAAGGTGCCGTTCAAAGACAGTAGATAGAGCATAGGCTGGCCGGGGGANAACTGCTGCTCGTTAGGCCCCATGGGTCGCATCATTCCCTGGGGCCCCATTTGAGGCTGTCCCGGTCCGCCTTGTTGCATGGCGCCGTGGGGCGGCACCATGCCGTTAGGTCTTCCTTGAGGAAGCCTCGAAAAGTCGGGCTGCACGTTTTCTTTACCAGTCGGCCAAGGGTTCTTTGGTTGAGGCCTCTTTCTGTTTGCGCTGCCATTCGACCACTGACTTAGATCCGAAGCTGATGACAGCGAAGTTGCATTGGAGTGGGAGCCATTCGTCGCAACAGTCGTATTGGAGGCGTTTGAGGCGATGGAGGAGGATGAACTGCTTCGCGAGAGACTACTCTTGCGGGTCATGAACATGCCTCTGACATCCTCTGAATTCATCTGGTTGTTGCCATTAATAGTGCCCCATGGCGGCCGGGAGATCTGTGGAAACGTTGGAGGATTTGCGACGGCAGTCATGAGTAAGGCTTAGGAAGGCACGTTGGATATGGGGCTGTGAATAACGCAGGTTTGCCGTCGCTCAACGTAGGTCGTTTTCTGTCGATACGCGTTGAGTAAAACCGTTGGGCTTTTTGGGAATCGCCAACCACCGACCGGCGCCGCTGAGACAAGGGCAACGAAAAAAAAAGAAAACAAAGACACGCGTGCCGCAGATTGAACTAAAACGGATATTTTGTCGATGCGGCTCCGATTCAAAACGGCTCTATCGCTTGCGATCGGCGGGAGAGAGACGCAGAAACAGTCGAAGTCGTTGTCAGCGTGCTGTCATGGAAAAATCGTCAGCATGTTGTTGATGTGGCTCCTTTGTCGAGCACCAATTGGGGGTTGGCATGGCACGACCAAGCGAGGCCTGGGGACAGATGGATGATCGCCCCTGGCCCCTGGACCGGCCCTGTGCGCTGCATCAAATGTGAAACATACTGTGAAATGATAGAAGCTCGCAATCCTGGGCGATTCCACACGTCGCTGACGAGCCTGGTGAAGCTCGGGCTGATGTTGCTTGGGGGATCTTGTCGCTCTTCCTAGCCCGCTAAGCGCTGGGCTAGGCGTGTCGAAAGCTGGGGGCCAAATGATACAGTGCACGGTTCTGTCTCAGTGTCTACTCAACCGGCTCCCACAACTCGGCCTCGAGGCAGGCTTTGTCATTATTCGCGAGGGTTTTTCTAGACTCGGATCGGGCAGTCCCAGGCGATTGCTCTCCATCCCAGATGGCCATATGGGGCCTTGAATCGGCTCATGACCTCGATTCACGTGATGCATCATCACAGTATTGTGTTTGCTGGCACTTGGATATCCACACTGTGGGGGCCGCTAGCTGTGATTAGGATGCGCCGCATCAACCTTTTGCCGCTCCCGCAGTGGGCGCAGCGTAGCCAATCACATCGCAAGCAGCTTCTTCGGATTGAAGCATCCAATCTTCTTGGATACCCGGTACCGTTCGAGGCACTTAGACTTTGGGAAGAGAAACGGCAAATCCAACTTCACAGCTTCTTCGCATTGCGTTGATCCCCGGCTGCTCAAGATGCCTCCTGTCGCCCCGATTCACCATGGTGGCCAGCAGGCCCCGTCCACGTTCGACAAACGTACGGCATCGTATCATTATGAGGGGCAGCAATTTCGCNNNCTANNNTCGCATGTCAAGATGGGCGCAATGATGGGTGGATGTAAGGGCTTTGAGGATAGCTTCGTTTCGGATCGAGAGNNNACTGACGACTTTCTAGCTGTCGGAGTGATTATGGGATTCATCTTTGGTAAGGAATTGGATGGAGAGTCTGCTGGAGCATATGGAGCTGACACCTTGATAGGCACTGTTAACATTTTCCGTTATGGTGCCGGATCGCAAGGCATTATGCGGACTCTGGGCCAGTATATGGGTGCATCTGGCGCAACCTTTGGGTTTGTCTACGCCTATTTTCTGTTTACCTGGATGCTGGATCTGGTATTGACAAAGGCGTCGCAGATTCTTCATGGGAGTCGGCAGTGTCATCCGATCAGATGCGGACCCCAAGCTACAGGAGCTGTATATGCGAGCGCAGCGACGGCCGATAGTATTAAGAGCGAACTCGGCTTGGAGACGGGACGAATAAAGATACACAACGAACGAATGGACGAACGAACGCCGAGCAGCCGGTTGCTGGCCGCACTGTGTGTATACTGGTAGCCCGAATGACTGCCCTGTAAAATAAGAATAAACCAAACGACATTTACGATCGAAATCCGATGCGATTCATATCAATGTAAAATTATCTATGTTTGTGAAGGATATCTGGAACTGAGCTCTGTGCAAAATAATGGAATATCTACCCTCTTGCTAGCAAGTAGTACCTTATGCAAAAGCACGAAAATACCTTGTCTCCGGATAAGCAGTCCTTTTTGGTCCTTACCCGAGATCCTCGCTTTTCTTCTGTTTTTCACCATCTCTCTCTGCATTAGCGCAGAACTTGATCTCAGTCTAGCTAGGGACTGATCTTTTTCGATAGCTTCAGCTGCTAATCGTTACTGATGTGGCGAATCTGACCAGGTGATGCGTTGCTCATCTTGTCAATTGTTCTTCGGAATTCTTGCGGCTCTTGCGCTCCCACGATGGATTATCATGTGATTTATATTAGCTACTGATGCATCATCTACATCGGAAAATATTCCCAGTTGAGCTTGTACAACAAACCACAAAGGATTCGCTATTCAGGGGAATGTATTACGATTATCAAATCAGCTACTTCTTCGAGAAAGAGAGGCCCTACCCCTCAGCTGCAGGTCTTCTGAACTGTAGCCATAGCTCTTCACATGGGAAGTCGTATAATCTCTTATTCCTCCATTTCGACTCTTGATACTCGATATAGAGTGACCACCTGACTGAGGATTGCGATTCGGATGAAAGCGACGGGGCCTATTCAGCTCATCTCAATCCTATATTTGCCGATTTACAGGAGTGAAATCAGACAATATTTCGGAATGATATTTTTAGCTTTGTTCATGCTATCGGAAGAAATATCCGCCTTGTGTAACTATTCACTTCAAATATCCCTGCTTGAGCCAAACGGCGTAACCACTCGCATGAAATTACCGCCATTGTGGACATGCAAATTATGGCGGCAAAACACCTCTCGTATTCTTTACTCGATATTACTTATGTGAATCTATGACGATGAATGTAGCACCAATGAGACTATAATTCTCGATAGTCTCAGCTCCCGGGATGTCTTGATGATTTTGGGTCCACTATTAACCACTACAGTGTTGTCCATCTTGGCAAAGTAGGATAATATAATTGAATGCTTAGCTCCTCATCAATATTCCTTCATCTGCCTCGTGTTAGGTGTAACCTTGTGACAAATCCATGACTCTTTTATCGGTCTGCTGACTATAAATGCAGGGTTGATATTTCAAATGCTCGGAGCAGCGAGGCGAGTGCCGAGAGACGGCCTGAGGCATCGTATAATGCATAAAGAGGATATTTCACAAGGCAGTGGTTGTCTGAAATGAGGTTCTTGGTTACAGATAGTCTATGTTACACCCATTTGCTCAACTCGTCGCAAGGGGCACCATCAGTCCACAATTTCAAGTGGATTACACGAGATATCTCCTGCATCTATCTCGTCGGATAGTAACATTCTCCCATGTGAATCTTCATTGGGCACTGATGGTGTAACATTTATTGATGAATTATACACTAAAAATACCAGCTGTTAAACACTTAGCAGCGATTGGATACTATGTTGACGCCATATAGCTTGGCCTATTCCTTCTGACCCTTCATTTCTGGTATACGAGGAGCTTAAAATGCTGTGACATGAAATTCTCCCGACATATGTCTGGGCTGAGTGGTTTCACCAATAGTGGTTATTGTTGTTTTCTTTCGCCAAGAAACTAAAGAGAGGATGTGATATGATTAACTTTTGGTAGCCAATAATGCCGTTCAGCCGTATTTGTTTTATGCAATAGGGGTAGAGGGAATTTTTGATGATGGCGGTTCGGAATTATCTTACCTACATATATTGGACCACATCCCGTTTAGGATTCAGTGGGCTACGGTGAGCAATCGTGAATCCTTCAGAGGCAAAGTCCGAACAGTGAGTCAACGAAATCAACGAAATCACCGAAATTACCGCTGAAGATGTAAATACACATGCGTATATAAAGAGAATATAAAGAGAGGAAGAGAGCATTCAATTGCGTGGACATGATCTCTTCTGATATACGAACATCACCTTCAGCTTGACTGTCTTCGGATCATAATCAACGACCATGGGGGGTTCTCTTAGCCGTCGAGGAATGGAAGCACGTGCCTCTTTGGCCACAAGCAGACTCTCTCAGAAACAAACTAATGGGTATGTTTAATGTTGCCCTATATGCTTGCTCAGAAGAAGCCATTTGTAACATCTCTTTAGACTATCCGTCCTTGGAGCATTGGCTGCCCCTATGCTCCCTGCTTTCCTTACGAATAATCCAACGCCAAACGGATATCCATGGAGTACCCTTACTAACACCACCAATTACTATGATACAAGTCCTAATACAGGTGTCATACGGTACTACAACTTTACGGTTAGCCGTGGCGTCATTGCTCCGGATGGATATCAGCTCAATGTTCTATTGATCAATGACGCTTTCCCCGGCCCATTGATCGAGGCTAATTGGGGCGACACTATTCAAGTAACTCTAAACAACAACCTCACCGGCCCGGAAGAAGGCACAGCGCTCCATTGGCACGGATTCCTTCAAAAGGGAACTCCATGGGAAGACGGAGTGCCTTCTGTGACGCAGTGCCCCGTGCCTCCGGGGAAGAGCTTCACATATCAGTTTGCGGCCTCTCTATATGGCAGTTCTTGGTACCACTCGCATTACTCTTCGCAGTATGCTGGTGGCCTTTTAGGCCCTATTGTGATCCACGGACCGAAATCTCAAGACTACGACATTGATATTGGTCCCGTGATGCTGTCTGACTGGTATCATGAACAATACTTCGATTTGGTTGAGAAGACTATGAGTCCTGTGCAGGCGTTGACTAGATTCAACTCTGACAATAATTTGATCAATGGCAAGGGAGATTTCGACTGCTCCCAGATTACGGATGGTACGCCATGTACCAACAACGCCGGTATTTCGAAATTCAGGTTTGAACGTGGCAAGACTCACCTTCTTCGACTTATGAACACCGGGGCGGAGGGCCTTCAGCGCTTCTCCATCGATGGGCATAACATGACAGTCATTGCCAACGACTTTGTGGATATCCAGCCCTACGTGACAAAAGTCGTTACGCTTGGTATTGGTCAGCGAAGTGATGTTCTTGTCAAAGCAGACGGCGACCTGGACGCCTACTGGATGCGCAGCAACATCAGCGCATGCTCTAATGCCAACCAGCCATATGCCCTGGCAGCCATCTACTACGATGACGCGGATACCGACACAGACCCTGAGTCTACTCCTTGGGATGTTCCTGATCCGCTAACTTGTGTGAATGATGACTTCTCAATCACGGAGCCGGTCATGGAGCTTGCCCTTCCGGAACCAGATCTGGAGCTTGACATGGAGCTGACGATCTTCCAAAACGCGTCTGGTAATACTTTATGGGCACTAGATGGCGTTACATTCAGGGGCAATTATAACAGTCCGACGTTGTTGCTGAGCAATCTGGGTAACTACAGTTTTGAGCCCGAGTGGTCCGTGAGAAACGTGAGCACGGCAAAGAGCGTCAGAGTGAATCTCTTTAACAATTCCCCGGCCCCGTAAGTCCAACTACAATTATCTTCTCGACCCAGATGATCAGTGAACTAACAATCTAATCTTTCAAGACATCCTATGCATCTTCACGGCTTCAACATGTATCTCCTACACGAAGGACCCGGCCAGTGGGACAACAAAACAATCATCAGGCCATCCAACCCGCAACGCCGCGACGTCTTCACCATTCGCAGGGGCGGACACGTGGTGTTCCAATTTGACGCGGCGAGCAATCCCGGCGTGTGGCCGTTTCACTGCCATATTGCGTGGCATGCCACCGCCGGGCTGTTTACGCATTTCCTTGCGGATCCGGAGGCAGTGAGGGGATTGAAGATTCCGAATGTAGTGGCGGAGACGTGTAGACAGTGGGGGACTTGGACGGATACGAATATTCCTGAACAGATTGATAGTGGACTGTGAGAGGCGGGCTGCGACTGAGAGTATATACGCACGCAAGGACTGTGTTTCTGGAGACTGGCAATGTTTGAGTACGACACCGAAGAGGCTTATTTCAACATACGGGCCTAATTGTATTATAAATCAGATGAAATTCCACTTGTATTATTTATTTATCAGAAAGGGCCACGAGTGTTACGACATATGAGGTGATAATGTGCTACTTCTGCATCCTGTTTTCATTCTGTTTCAAAGAAATATCGTCTATCGTGAACTTATGTACCAAACATATAAGAAGCAAAGCCCGAAACGTAGCCGGTATGCCCGATAAATAGGTAGGCATCCGACGTAGCTATATCTAAAAGGAAATAAACGGAAACTAATCATGCAATCTATCGAGTCATAACATATATTTTTGGAGTTAGTTTTGCTGGGGCTTCTCTTCACCTTCTTTCTGTGTTGGCTCTTCAACATCTTTACTCTCTGCCGTCGTAACATCTTGTGCTTTTTGCTCGGTGCTCTCCTGGAATTTTGATGGTGCTGTGCTTGAGCTGGGTTTGTCCACCGGTTTAAAATCCGCTTCTGGGCGTTCCTCTACTTTCTCTTCTTGTTCTGCGTTGACATCTTCTGTCTTGGTAGCTTTTTTAACGTCTGCGTCACCCTTGGGTGTCTGGGCATCACTTGGTGCATCAACACCTACTTTCTGGCTCTTCTCTTCATCCTCTGCCTTCTTCTCTTCTTTCTCTTCTTCTTTCTCTTCCCTTTTTCTTCTTCCNTCCTCAAGCTTGAGGACAGTCTCAATCTCTCCAGTCAGCTTCTGTAGCTCATCTTCAATCTCTTCGTCACGAGCAGTCTGGCTGCGCAGTTGTCTCTCAGCCTCCTCATTTCCAACAATATTTCTCCACGTATCATCCAGCTCGTCTGTCCAGCCGAGCAACTCGGCTAATTTTCGAATGCCATCATCGCATGCTCCCAATTCTAGCACATCATCAAGTCGCGATCCTAATGAACCAACCTTCTCCATGTTGAAGAGCACACGGGGTATCCCTTTTCTCGCCATCTCAGGAAGGCTTGCGAATGGATACACCGTCAGACTTGTTCCAATAATGAGAACAAGATCTGCCATGGCGGTGTTGTGTGACTTCTCTGAGAAATCTCTTGGGAGAGCTTCGCCGAAAAATGTAATGTCCGGCTTTACCAGTCCCTTGCACTCATTGCATTTAGGGACATCGCCTCGAGTGACATGCGCTCTCATCTCAGCATCGGGGAACTCGACTTTGCACTCAATGCAGCGCTGTGTCGCAAAACTGCCGTGGGCCTCGACAATCTTATCCGCAGGAACGCCTGCCGCCCGTTCGAGACAGTCAATGTTTTGCGTAAAGAGCATTTGAAGGAGGCCCTTTTCGGCAAGCAGCGCAATGAAGGCGTGAGAGATGGTCGGATGGAATTTCCCGGGATACAGCTCCTGGGCGAGCACATAGAAGGGCTCGGGGTGGTTGCGAAAGTAGGAAATGTCGAAGACGGCCTCTGCATACGGGAGCTTGAGGCGCGCCAAGTTGCTATACAGACCGGTCTTTGGGGATCGGAAATCGGGAACTAGCAATTGNNNGTTGTANNNATATAAGCCCAACTCATGGGCCAACTCACTTCCAGCGGCGGTCGAGATGCCAGCGCCGGTCAAGACCACAATGCGCCGAGCATTGCCGCTCTTGATATAGTCAGCGACGGCTTCCAAGCTTCTCTCTTCGAGTGTAGCTGGAGGGCCAGCCGCAGAGGCCAGATGGGATTCTTCTTGTCCCATTTTGCGAGCGAGCCAGCGGGGGACGCGAGGGCCTGAGGGCTGATGGCGATTGCGGTGTTTCCGACCTATCTTGGCGGATTTTTGGTTATTTTTTCAGTGAGTCTGTCGATGGTTAAAAAAATGCGGTGATGGATGGGCAGATTCATGCAGCTTCAAAGAATTTGGAGATGGGCAGATGGGCGCGAACCAATGGTGGGGCGCAGCATGTGAGAGGCGACTTGCCTTGCAGGTACTGGCAGGTGCTGTGCTGTGCCTAACGTTACATCATTGAAACCCTTTGATGCCTTATCGATAAGATGAAGGAAGCTGGCGATCACCAAATACCTACCCAACTACAATACAGCATCAGCAGCATCAGGTGAAAGAACCTTGAAAGTACATGTATTTGATCGATTCACGAATATGCCTCCGAGGACGAATAGAAAAAAAAAGAAGTATTGACGAAACCAACTCCCGGAAACAAAAGACCCAAATCAGAATCTGACCTGTCTACCAACCCTCATCACCGTTTATAAAATAAAACGCCTAGCGATGCCCACCTTGACGCCCTCTCTCCGGATATCACATCACCATAACCAAAACCCATCATATGTGGCGCTGCCTGGCTGCTGCAAACTGCTCTTCCTGCAACCGAGCGAGCTCTTCCATAGACATTCCACTATTGGCAAATTTGTCTGCCTTCTTCTCTCGCCCCTCTGACCATGTTAGCGCTGCAGACCAAGGACGTGGCGGCGGGAGACATGCGCGAACCTTTTGAACTTCCTTGTGTTCTGCTGCGGCTTCTAAAACAGCAGGCACGTAATCCGAAAAGCCAAGGCGTTCCAGCGCCTTTGTAATGTGATCACACGCAATCGTCTTCTTGGCCTCCTTCTCCGAGATTTCATTGGCCTCTGAAGAAATGAGGGTGATGAATTCGACGCAGCATTCTATGAGCAGGTCACGGGCCTCTTTTGCGAAAGAGACACCCGTTTGCGGCGGCAATATTTCGCTTACAATCTTCTGAACGGTGGCTAATACATTGTAAGCTTCAAAATCTGCAATGTGATGATGTGATGGTTATGTATCACATAACCGCCAGGGGTGGCACTGAAATATGATGTTTCACTGCGAGGCGGAGAGTAAACATACCTTTGGGCAGTGACAGGTCATCGTTGCTTCCTGAAAGAGAACATGTTAGCACTGTAATGTCGATAGCATGACTTGTTGGTATAGTGTGGTACTGTTGCCTGGAACCAAGTTGGTCCAGTCATTCTCATTATGGTAGTCCCACATTAGCGGGCTTGGTGGTGCGAACACACAGACTCTCGAGGGCGGATATGGAAGGACGCAGGGTCAAATAAGGACTGGAGAGAAATCAAGAGCGCAAGTAGAAGATGGAATCCGCTACCATTATAAATTCACAAAAGGAACCTTTAACGGTGATGCGCGGGCACGGATGGCAAGTTTGTGTGAGAATGCCCATGACTTCATGATACAAACAATGAAACCGAAAGCTCGGCCCTATTGGTCCCTCACCACGGCGACAACAACGGAAGCAGTGACGCATGACCATGGTTCTTTTGAAGAACGGAAAGAAGAATACTGGAAAAAATGAAAGAAGTCAACGCGCTGCATAGAAGCTCAACGTACCTCCAAACTCATGGTCCGACATGTTGAAAGAGATGCCTCGTAAACCAGACTGTGGCTTAGACGCGATACTGCCTGAGACTGAGAGCGGCGGAGAGTGAACAAAGTTGCGCAAACAGGGGCAGGCGCGGAAGATGTGGACAAAGGTGACAGAGACGGAATATAGAAAAAAAATAAGAGTAAGAGTCAGAGTGCGCAGAGTGTGTTCAACACAACCAGGGCTGGATTCGTGAGGCTTCTGAGGGCAATATGCAGCGTGAGCCGGCTTTAGGGAGTGATGAATGATGGACTTGAATATCTCCCGGCCAAACGGTTTGTTAGTGGGGCAGCCGCTGCTGTTATACTCGAGCGCTGCTGGAGCACGGGTACATGGCCAAAGTAGCCGGTACCTGGTCGCGCCCAGCATGTGTGCTGCTACTGGCGCGCGCTGGTTGTAAATAGCAGTGCAGCCCACTGAGACTCTGTCGCTGACTGGCCTACAGAGGGGGCTTTGTTCACGTGCCACAGCATTTCACCAAGTATGGAGTACAAGTGGATCTTTTTTAGCGCGAACCAGCTTTGGAAAAAAAAAATGTTTATTAGCTCGAGCTTCGGTTCAGAAACTTTTTCCTTCTTCCACCATTCTACCACATTGCAAAAGAGAGCAAAAAATAGCTCTGCATCAGCTCAAAAAGAGCCCAGAGCTTGCATCTCCTCGTCGGCATCATGTGTGCCTTCGCTGCTGCTCGCCACTACAGGTAAGAAACCTCCGGTCATCCCGCGACGGGCCCCAATTGGTTCTATGATGAGATATGTTGTCGCCCCAGTCTGAGGAGGTCCGACAAGCCTCCCCTGCTGACAGACACGTCTTAAGCCAATAGACACTTGCTGATTCACAACTGGTGCTTCACTTTGTTTCTCTATTACGGGCGATTCGTTTGTTGTGCTGCGTGGCTAACAATGCTTCTCCCAGGCAGTGCAGAATTTTCAAGGCTTGACAATGTAAGAACCGACCCGCTCCTCTCGACAAGCTTCGGCACATCGTGATGTACCAAGTAAAGTGTTATCAAATTCCGAGATACATACTGCGGACACACTCTCCTGAACCATAACGTGCTCGACTCTGGGGTTTCAAGCTATACCATGTGAGCAATTTGCATCAGAGACTAACTGATGGTATCAAGCTCTCAGTGGAATGGAGATTGGCATCGCGAGAGAAATGTCGGCATTGAATCATGAGGTAGGTGGCAGTAGCTTTTTTTCTTTTTTTCTTTTGATGCACACCATCATACACATTTGCGTGATGAAAAAACTTATATTCCATGCTAATACTGAACCCCCATGTGGAGATCATTAAGAGCTTTTCATCTTTCGACTGACTGCAATGTTTTTATTTTACATGTTTATCTTGTTCTATTTTTGCTTGGGCCAAGGCTAACATGACGAAGATGCAGGAAAACAAACGAATCATCCTTGATACGCCGCCAACTCAGGTGAGTTCCAACAGATAGGGTTAGTGACTGACATTGTGATCCGGGACTGGGGAACNNNCACAAGATATTTTCCACTCAGCTCACGTGAAGGGTTGGCCACAAACTTGGCAATGACAGTCCCTGGTTGCTCAGGCTTGAGTAGTGCGCCTTGTTGGAAGGCATCGACGAAGCTCTGGTACTGCTTCTCGTCCATAGTGTCTTTACCTTTTAGTCGTAGAGCAGCTTGCATGTCTGTGTCTACCCGACCTGGCCCAATGGTGATACTGGTGATGTCGGGCTCTTCAATCGCAAGATGAGACGCAATGGAGTTGATGGCCGCCTTGGACGAGCCATAGGTACTCCATGCAACGTAGGGCTTGAGAGCTGCTCCTGACGAAACCCAGAGGATGCATCCTTGAGTCTTCTTGACCTCATTCAGACTAGCCTTGGCNNNTGTAATGTTAGCAGGCGTTCGATGACGAGGTGTCGCTTTGTGCCGTCTTACCATGGCAATGTAGCTGAAGAAGTTTATATCGTAGAGGCGCTTGGTGTCTTCCAGCGAAGCTGTCGCGAATTTCTCCGGCTCCAGAATTCCATGGTTGATGACTACGCCGTCAATTTTTCCAAATGATTTGACGGCAAGCTCCGTAAGCCTCTCGGCAATCTGCCGCATACTCTTGTCAGATATTCGCAGCTCATACCCAAGATAGTAATTCACCACCCTTGGAAAAATGCAACTCACTCCTGTGCTTGTTATATCACCAGCCACATATTCCACCTGGTCGGGATGTGCGTCCTTGAGCTTCCGCAGCAAATCTTCAGACCTGGCCGTAACGACGACTTTGTGTGATTGCGCTAAAAGATGTTCGACGACGGCTGCGCCAAGGCCCTTGCTGGCGCCGGTCACAATGAATACCTTGGACGTCATCTAAGCGGACAATTGCAAGAGTCCGGTATCGAGGCGAGCGTTTCTTTTACTTAATGCAAGGGCAAGGAAGAGAGTACGAGCACCAGCACAGTAGGTGGCCCCTGGTGACAACGGCTTCGGAAAGGACAGGGATATTTTTTTCCCAGGCCGATAGCAAGGAGCCGCCGTGTGGGGGTAAGAATGAGGGGCTACTGGATCGAAGAAGTAAGGTAGCCTCTCCGGTACGGTGAGCCGGATGGCGTATGGACTGACTCGAGTTATAAGATGGTCGGTTCCGGGGTTGAGGCGGCTGTTTTGTCTCTTTGCTGTCTCATTCATATAGAGCTGAAAGCTGCTGTTGGGGCGAGAGATCGACGGAGACCTTGACAGCCTCATCTCATCTTGATCTTGCTTGCAGCCAACACACAGTGGAAAGACACCATGGCCAACACTGTCATCCTTGGGAGTGGTGTTATTGGCCTGTCGTCGGCCTACTATCTCCTCCAACACCAGCCGGGCGACTCCATCCACCTCGTTGACTCTGCCAATGAACTCTTCGCCTCGGCCTCTGGCTTTGCGGGAGGGTTCCTGGCCAAGGACTGGTTCCGCCCGGAACTGATGCCGCTGGCGGAGCTCAGCTTCGAGGAGCACAGGAAGCTGGCGGAGGCGGAGAATGGCAGAGAGAGATGGGGATATGCAAAGAGCGTGACGGTGAGCTACGAGCCTCATGGGACGCTGATGAACGGCAAGAGAGGAGAAGATTGGCTGCTGGAGGGGACGAGCAGAGCTAGCCTCGTGGACTCGCGGAGGGAGCACCAGGACGGGGAGATTCCAGAGTGGCTGAGGAGGGTGGATGGCGACTCGGTGAGCGTGATTGACGATGGAAGCGGCACGGCGATTGTGNNNGTTTGTCTGCATTCTTACATCTTACATCCCCCATATTACTCCGTCCACGTTTCTATTTATGAAGTATTGCTGACGGCGTCCCGGGACCAGGATCCCCTGAGATTCTGCAAGTTTCTCCTGGAAAAGGTCAAGGCTGCCGGCGTGCACATCCACAACCCTGCCACAGCGTCGCGCGTGGAAACCGACGAAGCCGGCAAGCTCTCCGGCGTGGTCGTCTGCCGTGGGGAGACTTCGGAGGAGACGGTGATTCCGGCGACCCGAGTGCTTCTGGCGGCGGGATGCTGGACNCCCCACGTCTTCCACGACCTGTTCAAGAACCGGTACTACGTCGACGTTCCCATTGAGAGCCTGGGCGGGCACTCAGTCGTTGTCAAGGCCCCTGGCGAGGTGACGACATGTCACTCTGTTTACACGACTATGGGTCAACTCTCGCCTGAGGTGTATTCTCGACCGGATGGAGTGATTTACGTTGCTGGTGTGAACCATGCTTCTATTCCTCTGCCTAAGCCTACTGTCAAGGCGGTGACATTTAACGAGTCTATCGACAAGCTCAAGGACATTGCGCGACGTCTTATTGCTACACCTAACGGAGAGGACTTGGAGATTGTGCGTGAAGGACTGTGCTTCAGACCGATTACGAAGAGAGGAACGCCATACATTGCGAGGTTGCCAGAGGAGAAACTTGGAGAAGACTTCAGGTCTGCGGAGCAGTCTCCGGGAGGTGTCTTTATTGCATCAGGACACGGCCCATGGGGAATCAGTTTGAGCTTGGGAACAGGCAAGGTGGTTGCGGAGATGATGTCTGGGAAGCCGCTCAGTGCTGACATCTCCAGCCTGGGCTTCTAGAAGGGGAGGATGAAGGGCGTGAATTTCAACAGTATGGCTTAGAAGGATATCAGGCAACATGTTTCTTTCTTGTGTGCTTTTTTGTTTAGTGTTTGTTTGCTTTTTAGGTATTGCGTTAGTGTCAAGCACTTAGACAGCTGCGAAGTCTTTGGATATCGCTCGGACGAGCCCTGCAGCACCCGCCTACGATGATCTGAGACCATTTGCCTCTCGCCTCTGTAGCCCGTACGACTTCCGCGAGCTGCGTCTCCCACGGAACTCTATCTTGCTGTTCTGTGCCTTGCGGGATTTCCCACTGCTTGTTGTTGTGTTATACACTTCGCCGTTTGTTCCATCCGGGTACAGTACCAATGCAGGCCACTTTTCGATGAGACCCTCCTGCAGCAAATGATTGATTGCAGCTTCATATCGACGCAGCAAGGAATCGAGTTTCCACACTTTTGTGCAGTTGACGCCCACGCCCCATGGAACTGCCGGTGCGAGAGACGGGTCTAGCATTGCCTTGATGACGGCCTCGGGAGAGTTTCCATCTGGTGTGTTTTCGTCTTCATTGGGGAACAGACAGGAGATCCAAAAGGGGACTCCCGATGAGAGGTTTGGAACGGCACTCAAGGCGCGGCGCATGGCGACTACTTCGTCGAGACGGGGGACAGTCTCGAGGGCGATGTACCGAACACGCTGCTTGACGTCCTTAATGCCAGCGAAGACCTCCATCCTTTCGCGATGCCAGGCGAAGAGATCATCCTCCGAATCGTGGGCGGTGTCGTATTTGCCGCTAAACTCCTGGCTGGGGACCATGCAAGCGCCGTACGGGCCAATGCTTAGTGCAACGCCGCAAGCGTGCTGTTTCGCTTGTTCTGCGATTTGCACGGCGGTCTCGAGGAAGCGAGGCACATGTTCCGGTGCGATGCCATCTGGATACTCGGCAGTTTTGGTGTTTGCAAAGCCTTGCAGTGAGACTTGGTATGTTGCTGTGAGGAGGACGTCGACTGGGACGTCTCCGAAGTCTTTTGGNCAAGACAGCAGGGTTGATGGGTCGGAGACTAGGAGGTGGGAGGACCAGAGGGGGGTTGATGGGCCGAAAGTGATGCTGTAGTTGGTCTCTAGGGATGTTCCGAGGCCGCCGTCGAGGAAGCTTACAGGTACAGGGACGGATGCACGAGTATCTGTATTCGTCATTGTGGATATTGAAGATACGAGGATATCGAGATTGGAGATGGTTTAGTTACTGTAGGTACTGTACGATATCGGAGAGCTGATTTGAGGTGAGTGCATGTGCTATTGTGAGACCCCCGGCTTTAGAGTTGAAGAGCTGAGTTGATAACGTTAGTGGGCCCGCTCCCGCCTCCATGGGTTCGCCCCTGTCTTGGGGTCAGCTGCTTGGTGCACTGCTTAGCTCTCCATACTGGGAGATAGTCGCGAGATGACGAGCTTCTGGTTTATGCTGTGTGTCTCCTGAATGTGAAGATGTAACTTGGCGGTGAATGCGTGGATGGTTAGTATTCTCCTATCTGGCGATCATTAGTGTAATCCATCTACTAATTCCAGAGGCTAGATCAACATCACTACTAAACGAGGACCGCAACGACAGGGCTCTGCATGATAACAATCTCCAATGCATTCATGCATCAAGACGATGAGATGAGGAGCCATCCGGCACTTGATGGTATTCAGCCTTTATCTAAATTCTAGATCATACCGGTACTTACACATGCATTTCTTCTACCCCGCGTGCGGCAAAAAGCCCATCCAGTTCACCGTCTGAAACGCTCCCGCCTCCATGGATCTCAGCCCAACGATAGGCTCAACCAGAATATAGAACCTTGCCAGCGCATAAATAAAGGCGACCGGGAAGATGGTCCAAAACTCCCACACAAGCGGGAGCTGTTTCGGCGCCCATGCTTCCTCCTCCTTTTCCACGACGGGCTCCTGCGACACCAGCATGGACGGCACATCAGCTTGTGGTCGTCCGGCTTCTAGCTCAGTTAGGTCCTCCGTCACCGTTACTGTGACGCCTGACTTGTCTTCGCTTCCAAACATCCTTTTCCAGAGCTTATGTCCGCTGCCGTAGCGCTGCCAGATTGCGCCTGTTTCTAGGACCCAGAAGAGGGCTGTTGTGCCGACCAGGATGAGGCTTGATACTCTCCAGAGGATCTGCTCGGCTTTTGAAGGGAACCTGAAATTCCAGCCGGTGAGATGTATTGACGCATAGATCATGGTGGCAATGCACAGGTAGAGACTTTCGAGTGTTTCCAGCCACGGCAGTCTGCTGTCGCCAATCCGTGGCAAGGGACGCTCAAACGGTCCGACAGGTAGCTTGATAAAGGGCTGGATGTTAAGAGCCCAACTCGGCGTCAAGTCATCTACAAAGTCGAGGGGAGTCTGTCGGTACGGTCGCGCAGCTACAGGGCCAGCTACGCGGAGGACCTGGTCCATGGTCTCGGCCATCTCGATTCGCACGGGATATCGGACGTCTTGAGGCTTCGAGATCCAGCAGACACTCGTCATGATGGAGCACACGACAATAGCCATGGTGGACAGCTCGATGGTCGTGACGGGGAGACCCTGGACTCCGCGCGCGATGCATTGCACGATGAGGTAGCCGACCTGGAAGCAGGTGATGAGCTTGGAAACGGTATCGCGCTTGGACTTGTCTAGGAGCTCTTCGTCTGAGATTTCGGGATACTGGATGTGGCCGCGCGACATTAGCCAGAGGATATGCTTCGAGTTGACGCGGAATGGGGCGCCGTTTAGGGGCTGCAGCTCGAATCCGCCCATGTTGGCAAAGAAGCCGTGTCGGTACGTCCATGAGGTGTGTCCGAGGGCGTGGAATGCTTTGACGGAGTCTCGAGCGGCGGCGAGTTGGCCGGCGGCTGCGGTGAGAACGAATTCGGGCCCGGCGATTGAAATGGCCATCCATAGGAGCTTGCGGCCCAGTATGCGTACGCTGCTGTCATGTTTTGAGGGCAGGTTGAGGCAGAGGATGGTATATGTGCAGAGGAATGTGGTGACGATGCATGTCCAGAGTATGTCCATGGTTCCGCGGCCATCAGGAGACACTCTCCAGCCGTTGACCCTCGTGTGTAGAGCATCTGTGCTGTTGCTCATGGTCACAGAAGTAGTATCGGGTTTCGAATCTCAATATCATGAGAGCTAAGGCTGTGAGGAGGCGCCCTCAGGCGAGACTTACAAAGGAACTTGCGCATCATTTATCCCAGGGGCTAGTTTCTTCATCATCAAGTCCTAAAGAGAGAGAACCTAGGCGGAACGGTGAGATTATTGGCACCATCCCGAGAGCCCCGATCCCCAGCGCTCAAAAGTTGTGCAAAATAGTATAGGATTGGCATGCTTCAACTTGGACTTCTCCATCTAAGTCAGAAGCATACGCGTAAGTCGAGCCATATACACGCAAGGTAGCTTGGGTCTACTCTTGGCGTCGAAGAGCCTCGTCTATTAATATCCTTTTCGAAAGTGATCTCCCAGGGCAGTGTTATGCGAAGAATAGACAATGTTAGAAACATGGTCATGAGGTCCAATTGTTTGCACCCAGATGCCACCATTGTGGGTTGCGCAACCAATAGTAAGCTCGTCGAACCAACCTAATATCTGACCACCTTTTGTCCTGTCATCAACCCCTAGTCTTCTGGCTTTCCTAAATGCTTGTAAATGTCTCAAGAAACAATGAAATGGGACTTGCTGAACCAATAGCGTTTAATAATTTTGCCGATAGGATAACTATTTGCGGCTCAGCTTAGAGTAAAGACGGAGTCTCTAACACGCGCGAGACGGCCACTATGGTGTTTAGACAAGTCTAAGTCAATACATATAAGTTCCTCGCGTAGGGAACTGGTGGTCGCAAGCCCTATTTATAGCTCACATGAGGCTATTCGTTTCATGCACGTTTTCGCCAATTTTTTCCTACTTTTGCAATTTTCCTTGCCATTGGTAGATCTTATTATACCCGTCAACCCTGTCTAAATCCGGTTCCTCTTTTTTTCGGGGCTCTGCTTCTGCGCCTTATTAAAACATATCCGGCACCACCACTAACTTGGGCGACGCTCTCTTCCGTCGGACCTCATTTGTCTCGGATATCCAGGGATATAACACTCGAGTTATATATGGCGCTGTATAGACGCCTGTCGCCCACCGGCAGAAATGAAACTTTAGATGGCACCAGCGACAGCCGAGACGAGAATGCTCGTGGACCAAAGACGACTCGGCGACTGCTGACTGCCGGCGAAGTGCCGTCTTGGTATGCTCACAACTCGTACATTCGCACCGGCTATCGACCCGTCACTTATTCCGCCAAGCTCTGCTTCGAGAGCCTTGGGTATTTGCACAATGAGACGCTCAATATTTACACTCACCTTGTGCCTGCCGGCATTGCCGTCGTAGGCAATTACGCTCTTTATGTGTATTTTAGCTCTCACTACCCCAATGCGTCTTGGAAAGACCAACTGGTGTTTCACATATACTTGTCGACGTCGATTATTTGCTACGGAATCTCGTCCTTGTATCATATGCTGCTTTGTCATTCTGAGACATGGTCGGGACTTTGGGCGAGATTGGACTATACTTCCATTGTTTTTCAGATACTGGGAGCGTTTATCTCGGGGATTTATATAGGCTTTTACTGTGAGCCTAATCTGCAGAAACTGTATTGGACAATGGTATGCTTCGTGTACATTTTCACGNNNTTGATGTATTTATCTGCTGACCACTTTGGCTTTTCAATTGGGACATTGGGACTTTTGACCGGGATTGTTGTTGTAAGTCCCCGGCTCCAGCATCCGAAGTGGCGCATGCTCCGAGTGTTTGCCTTTGTCGGTACGGGATTGTCTGCTTTTGCGCCGATCATCCACGCCGCCACTATCTTTCCGTATGATCAGCTAGATAAACAAGCCGGTCTACGGTACTATTATCTCGAGGGTGTCTCGATTCTGACGGGCGTTGTGTTTTACGTTGTAAGTTCCTCTAGTACGAGCGACAGTTCTTGGTGGCTTTTACTAAATTCGTTCCAGACACACTTTCCAGAGTCTCGAATACCCGAGAAATTCGATATATTCGGGGCGTCTCATCAGATTTTTCATTCTTTTGTGGTGCTGGGGGTNGCAATTCACTTCTACGGCATTCTGAGCGCTTTCGATTGGAACTATAATAATCCTCGCTGTGGCCTGTGAAACATGGAGTGTTATAGGAATCGAAGTAGATATAGAGTTTGGCATCCGTTGAAAAATTTCCCGATAGAGCAATGTTGTAGATTGACTTTCACAATGACGTGGGGCCCGGACCGTGCCGTTGAGTCATCTCAGGGGGTGTTTTTGACCACACCACTCCCGTGAGGTATACAAGTATCATATCGTAGATGACCCCAGACAACACAGTAACTACGTGAATCTTTGCCAGCTATTTGCCTTGAAGTTTACTATATGTACGCTTGTTTTATGTTGTTCTTGACCATAACACTGGGTTATGAAGTGACGTATCCTAGATAACCGCCGTCTATCTATACATAATACCTACGTGAAATTTTGACGATTGTTTGTTTTGAAGTTTATGTACGCCTATCATATGTAATGTATTTGGACAATGACTACTCTCTACAGGGTTTCTCAACGCCGCTTGGGACAGCAATATACCAGTTTGGGTAGCTCTCGGCACGTCGTTTTATAACGGCACCATACATCACATTTTACTACCCATCTCTGTCTTCTATTATCAATGGCAGCATTAACTGGTCAATTGGTTTTGCCCACTCAGCATTTGTATTCTCTACTGTAAATTTCAAGATCTACTGCTTAGAGTCACAGCTTTATGGAAAAAGGTACATTGCTTATCTCCCCTGGAAACAGCCACTCTGTTTATATTTTGGTTTCGCTCGGCCGTTATCTGCCCCTACAACGGAATCTCCCGAGGGTGTTTGTGGATCTGTCCGGCGTTTTACAACGTCTAGTGTCCGATTGGTATGAAGTTTATATCGAATGCAGTCTATATCGGATTCGATTGTTTCTTTTACGCAGTCGGCCGGGCAGTCTTCCAGCGTCTATGCTTGAATGCTTTGAAATTGATATCAGATGGAATTTATATCGAGCTCAGTTGATTCTTTTACGCAGTCTGATTCTTCCAATGGCTAGTCCTTGCAGCTAGAATCTTTCAAGGGTCTTGATGTATCTACCTGGCGTTTTACAACGCCTTTTGTCCGATTGCTATGAAGTTGATATCGATTGAAGTTTATATCCGCCTCGACTGTTTACTTTACGCAGTCTGATTCCTCCAATGGCTGATCCTTGTAGCCAGAATCTCTCGAGGGCCTTTATGTATCTGCTCGGCGTTTTACAACGCCTTTTGTCCGATTACTGTGAAATTTTTTTCAAATGAAGTTTATGTCGGCCTCGATTGTTTACTTTACATAATGGTCCCAGCATCTTCCAACGCCTTTGTCCGATTGCTATGAAGTTAATTACCAGATGAAGTTTATATTGATCTCGATTGTTTACTTTACGGAGTCTGTCTCTTCCAGTGGCTGCTTCCAGCGGCCCGAATCTCCCAAGAATGTTTGTTATCTAACGCCTTTGTCCGATTGTTATGAAGTTTATATCGGATGAAAATTTTCTATATCTCGATTGTCTACTTTATACAGTCGATATCTCTCCGGTGGCTGATTCTTGCTGTCGGAATCTTCCATTGAGCAGATATCTCTGTAAACTTACACCAAATCTATGCCCGTTGCCCAGTTAATCGAGCTTAATTCTCTTCTTTCCAAATCCCATATAAGGGGGCCACCCCCTGAATCCTCTTTCCAGAACTTCCCCCTATCACACACACAAGCTCCAGATTCACAATCAATTTGATACCACCTTCTCCCACAATCACATATCAGCTTCAACACTCTTCACTTCACACAATCATATACCTCCTGAAGCTGCAACCCTCTTCACTTCACACAACCATATCACCTTCCGACTCTCTTCACTTCACACAGCCACATTCTCCTTGGCTATTCCTGGTACTTCCTACTTACCCCTATTCAAGCCACGACAATTCTGCTTTGGTCATCATGGCTTCAGAGGACTTTACCACCATGCCATCAGAGGTTAACTGGGAAGAGTTTCTGGCTCCAATCGCGGAGTTTCTCAACCAGGACTCAAATGGGTCCCTTCCTGAAGTTGATTTCCCCAACAACTTCAATGACCAGACTTCTGGCATTGTTGACGGGAATGAACTTCCCGAGGCTGTGGCGCCACCTACCCAGGAGGTGGAGTTCGATATCGATGAGTACTTCGATATCGATGAGTTCCTGGCTGCCGCATATGACGGCAGTTTAACTGGAGAAGGCCAACCTGAGATGGCCAATGGACAATTCCAGGAGGATTGGTCCTTCCAAAATGGTCCCTTTGAGCAGATGGGACTCGAGGAGCAGAACCCAGTGGCTGCCTTCAGCCCTGCTTTCACGGCTCCTCCCGCCACTCCTCTCGTTGCCGCCCCGGTCACCCCCTTGGTCTCTGCTTCGGCCATTCCTTTCGTCCCTGCTCTGACCAGGTCTTTCATCTCCGCTCCGGTCACTGCTCTCGCCCCTGTTGTCGCCACTTCTTTCAACCCTGCTCCCGCCACCACCCCCAACCCTATCTCTGGCACCAACAGCACCAACATCAGCAGCATCCCTCCTACCGACGGCAGCGGCAGACCACATATCTGCCCAGACCCAAAATGTGGAGCGAGGTTCGCCAAAAGGTCCGCGCTCAATACTCACATGAGGTCCTCAAAAGCCCACCCACACCAGCATATCATATGCCGCTGTGGAAAGGGCTATGACAAATACGGGCTTAAGCAGCACCTCAAAAATCAGGTGCAAAGGTGCAGGGAGAGCCGGGCGGATTTCCGGTGTCACTGTGGCCGTGGCGTGGGTCCTAGAGCGGAGGAGGAGATTCTAGAACATGCTTATGAGTGTTCGAGAATAAGGGGCAAAGCTGATCAGGGTGATCAGTAAAGTTTGGTGTTGGGGACATTTGCTTTTACAACGGGTTTTTGTTTTGTGGTGATACCCTTTTTTTGGTGTTTTCATTTTTTCAACTTTTCATTCTATTTCTTTCATCAAACTGTCTGTCTTCTGTCTAACAGTGTACTACTACTATACTCATGATTCATGATAATGAGTAACGACAACTTCATTCTTTTTTTCAAACTTGCACCTTGTTTTCTTCATATGTACTTCTATGTCTCTGTTCTAGTAGTATTAGATCTTTAAAAAATGGAACGCCTATTCAACAGTTCAATTTCGCTATCCAGCATCTCGTGCCATGAAACATACCAAGTGCTAGAACAAATACGATTATAGTACTATAGTAAACGCTAGAAATATATAAGTATAGTGGCAGCTACTAGAGAAATGTAGATATAATAGCAGACACTTAAATACCCAGGGATTTATTAATTAGGTAAATGCTTGCAAGAGTAAATAAACAACTTCCAGGTTTCCAGTTCTGATGCTCAAATTCCATGCAGCCGCTGGCGTGTTGGATAGCCAATTTGGGCCCTGATTCCAGTCGTTACTTCCTTAAATAAAAGTGCAACCATTAAAGTTAATAGTTAACTCACATTTTCTCTGCCTCATCCATACTATAGGATGTGTGATGTTCATATTAATGGAAGTAGTGAATAAATACTCCTCCTATACTAGGCACCCACGCACTAATGCACGCATATAAAATCACGGCGAATCACACATGTAGCCTAGCTTCAACCCCAATCCTTTCTACTCAACACACTCCTCATCTTTCACTCACCTCTCTTGCAACTCGTTCAAAACTTGTATAAAATAAATCATCATGTCTGATAAGCGCAATTTTCAATTAAGCATGAAACTCATGCCAATTTATGACAGCTCTCGAACGAAACTCGGTTGCATAGAGGTCAAGTTGACCATCGGAGGCCTCAGCAGAGGCCTCCAGGGAGGCAGCCCATTGGACGAACCTCATTACTTTCAACGCATTGTTGGAGATGTTGAAAATACATTTGGTAACATTGAAGCACATGACGACCTCGGGCCACTCGCCATCTCTGTCGAGTATGAACTTTTCGAGAATCCGTTCCTGGAGTGGAAGGCGGATCGACCTGTACAAGGAGATCTTAGGATCCAATACGACGCTGTGCCGGTTCTACAAGATGTAGTGTCTTCTAGTCTCGAGGCCCAGACCTATGCGAGAACTGAGAACGGGTTCATTGGCATAGCTTCGTCGTTCATACCCATTTCAGCCGTCGAAGAAACTGCCGCGGTAGATGTGACGATCGAATGGAATCTCTCGTCATCACCTAAAGAGTTCAGATCGCTTAGCAGTTTTGGAGAAGGAAATGTTCTCCAAAGAGCAACATCCATCAAAGAGTTTTCAGAATGCGTCTTCATGACCGGCAAAGTCAACAGCTATCTACCAACCCCTTCCATCGATGAAGAGGGAGTCAGAGGAGGACTTCGTGGAATTCATTGGATAGGGACATTACCGAACAATCTCGAAGCTATGAAAGAATTTACTAGCAATATGGTTCCTCGCCTTTGCGCCTTCTTCAAAGATGAAAGCGCTACTCGCCAAATCTTTATACGTAAAGTCCCTAGAGGCCTTCGAGCAACTCAAGTAACAAGCGAGATGCTCATCGATTATGACGACGACAGCAAAGACGAGAAAGACTGGGATTTAATACGGCTCTTCAACTCCTCACTGATAGCTTCATGGGCCCATCTAGATCCTGAAGATGATGGCACACCAAACGATTGGTTCACTCAAGGTNNNACTCATCCCCTATCCCTTCTGGCAGCATCTACTAATAAAGCACANGGAATATCTCACATATACACAATCTATCTCCCATTCCGCTTCGGCCAACGTCCTCCAGACTACTTCCGCGCCACCCTCAACGGCTACTTGTCGTCATACTTTACGAATCCCTTCGTATCTTACCCAATGGACAAAATTCCGCTTGATTCATGGTATGGAAAGGCAGCCATTGCAATGCGCAGCTGCATCTACATGATTCGCATGGACTGCTTCACTCGTCGAGCGTCAATCGCTCGCAACGCGGGTGTCCTTAGGCCGATCGACGAAATTGTAGCTGATATCAGCAGCCGTCGCCGACGTGGCGAAAGAGTTCAGATGAAAGACTGGTTAAAGTATCTGGGGGATTGGATTGGCGAAGAGGCTGCAGAACAGCACTTTCACCGAATGAGAAGTGGTGAAATCATGGACTTGGAGGATATGAAGACGGCCTTTGATGGAATTTACCCGGATGAACAACGAGTGTTGGATATGGGGTTCGACCAATCGAGTCTCGCAGAAGAAATCGTGAGCGGCGTGGTTGAGCATTCCGAGGCGGCGAAAGCTGGACTGATGAATGGAGATGAGATTCTATGGCACTCGAGGGCGGAATATTGTGGGACACACTACGAGGAAAAATTTCGCCTTATCGTGAATCGACAGGGGAAAACAATCAACATCGACTTTTGGCCAAGGAGCAATAGCGTGGTCAAAAGTTGGATATCCAAGAAGAAGCAGACCTAGTGTTAAAGCAGTTTCTACACACACCCAGTATAGGGCTTCACATCATGCACAAGTTTGTGTTTGTATTCAATGGATATTATTCTTTTTGTTAAGTTTACATGACAAATAGAAGATTGGTATCTGTGGTATCGTGTTAGAACAAAGCCATGACCATCGATTTCGAATAAAGGACATACCTAGGGGGTGACTGCAAGACAGCTGTGGCTTCTGAGTATACTTGGTCTCGAGAACTTCTCGGATACTGTTGAGCAGCTCGACATAGCTCTGCTTGGGATTCTTCTTCAGAGCGGAAATGAAAGCCCACGACATGGCACCAGTAGCTTGCGTTCCAATCGTGGCGTCGGCACTGTAATTTCTGTTAGTATCTGAAAATCGCAACAAAACATGCCGAAGCACATACGAAGTTTGGTCATCTTTGCTGCCAGACCACATAATGACGTCTGCTGCCGATGTGCGTGTAGCCACAGTCTTCTTGTAAGCCCCGTCACCGCCAAATGCCTGCTTAGCGAAGCCCATGATGCTACTCGTAACGCCAGCCATATCGCCCGAAGCATAGGAGGAGATGGCGCCCAAGAGGCCCTGACCAGCTTCCTTGGCCAAATTGGGCTCCTTGAGGACACCCTTGGTGGAGTAGACATAGGGCAAGTCCATGACGGTTGCCGAGTGACATGAATCGAAAATGGCTGTGAGGCGCACTCCCTGCTGCAGAGGCTTGACAACATGGAAATGGATCTCATCATCTACAAGATGTCCAGCTTGTTCAAAGTCAACGGGGTATATAACTTCGTCGTAGCCGTCGTCTTCGTCGCCGTCCTTGTCCTCGGTTTGGCCGCCGTGGCCTAAAACAAACATGGTTAGCATCCCGATAACCCCCTTGAGACAAGCATCNNNCTTACCAGAATAGTGAAGGAACAAGGCATCGTTGGGCTGCGCGCCATTAACAAGCCAGCCCATGGCACGGACGATGTTGGCCTTGGTTGGGCGCATGACAGGGTTGCTTTGGTCATCTGTCAGAATGACCATGTCCTCGCGCTTATAGCCATATCGCTCAACCAAGAATGCCGACACGTTGTGGACATCGTTGATGCATCCCTTGAGCTCGGCCTTTGTGCCAAAATAGTTGATTCCAATCAACAGTGCCTTTCGCTTTCCTGTGCAGTTGGAGTACTGGAAGGTGTAGCCGCCCGGAGCACCGTGACCAAACTGCTGAGGGGCCGAGGGAGGCGGCGGTCCGGCCTTTGCGTGCATGGCAGTCGGAGGGTTGAGAGGGTAGCCGTAGGCATCTAGACCGGGAGGAGGATGGTGCGCAGGAGGTGCGTAGTGGCTCGGGGGAGGGCCACCGGGAGGAGGATATTGATTCTGGTGGCCGCCGTATTGAGGCTGAGGTGGTCCGTATCCTCCATGCTGAGGCGGGCCCTGATGAGAGCCGTAATCGCCGTGTTGAGGAGGACCACCACCATATTGAGGCTGAGGAGGGCCATAACCTCCATGGGGAGGAGCTGGAGATCCGTAGCCGCCTGGAGGAGCGCCGTATTGAGGTTGAGGCGGGGGAGGGAGNTTGTATCCTCCAGGTCCGCCATAACCACCACCGCCGCCGCCGTAGCCTCCTCCGTATTGAGGTTGAGGTGGGCCGTTGGGGGGAAGATAGTTGTTGTTATCATATCCGTATCCTCCTCCGCCGTGCTGGCTAGAGCCGTGGTAGCCTTGGCCAGGGTATCCAGACATGGCTGTGGTTGTTGATCGAGTCGATCGAGAGCGTATAGGTGGAAGAGTAGGAGAGAAGACGAGAGGAGTAGAGGAGAAAGGAAAAGAAAAAGACAAGATGCGACAGCGCTGCCCGTAGCAGCTGGTGGCGATGTCTGTCTGNTCTGGTGGTTGAAGGGAACAAAGAGATGTAGCTGGAGGACTAATAATTGACAGNNNGCTTGGGATAGTCGCCGCGAGTATGTAATCACGCAGCCAAGACAAACCNNNGAGCCCTGCGGTCAGCCTGTCCATGCCGCCAACTGCGCCATTCGGAGTCCGGCTTGGCGGGCCACAGGGCGCTAGAGCTGCCTGTAGCTGCATCGTGGCTAGGCGGGGGAGCTGCCCGTTTGGCGCTGAGATTAGCGGCTGCCTCTCCACACTCGCAGCGAACTGTGGCAGTGCAACGGGTTTGCTGGACGTCGAACATCTACATACCCGCAGCACATGCAAGTTGTTTGACAGAAGTGGTCTTGGCAATGTTTATGTTTCATGTTGAACAATGTCTTGTACAGAGAAAGTACATGGCTTGATGGGGGCCTCCAATACTGTATTCAGTCAGTCATCGTCTGATATTGATCCAGATACAGCAACATCTTTCATCACCTTCATTGTAACTGTGACAAACAAACATCCACAGACCCCTACAGAAAATGCCCCTCGGTAACCCCTCCATATGCCCCGCCACCAACTCCGAGCTTCACCATCGACGTCTCCATCTGTTTTCTCCCCTTAGCCACCTATAACTGCGCTGAGCTGTCTGTACATATTATACTGGGTACGTTATGTAGCCAAGCATTTTGACTGCTGCTAGTAGTTCGACTGTTCCATATATCATGGAACCCGTTACTTCATCGCCCTGGTCAACCAAACGGGTCATGCCTCGAAACAGCCAGAAAATGGCGCGTTCGGTACGGCCCGTGTGACTGATTGGACAAAGCAACAAAGCAAGCCACATTCATCGGCCGGTATTACTCGTTCAAAGTCCCTTTGTTTAGTACTGCCAGTGTGATGCGATCCTCTTTCATAGTACAAGTACAAGTAATCTATAGAGGTCACGGATCAATAGATGATTACGGCGGGCGGCCATGCACTGAATCACCCCCTGAAATCACCCGCTTTGTCTGCGCCTCGTGCCGTCTGCAGGCCCCATCTATGCATGATTGCTGCAGCCAAGCCCTTTGATAACTTGAACTTAACCTCCAACTTCCACCATCTTCTGCATCATCTTGTGAGGCCTGTTTGTTGGCTCCCTCCAGCAATCAACACATATAAATGTCCAGCGTCTTGTGACGGCTTTTTCACTAGCTCAACTTGATTCCATTCCATTCCTCGACAAACACAGCGTTGGCCGCCGCATCTGCGCCATTTGACTCTCACAATGTCATACGTTGACAACCTCTCGGGCCAATTTGGCAGCCTCGGAATTGGAGGCTCTCAGCCCTACCAGTCCCCTCCTCCCCCTGGTAAGTTCCATGACCCCCAAAAGTCTTCACTCTTGCGGGAACTTTTATCTGACTGCAGCCTTGGATCAGGAGAACAGGGCGGATATGGCTACCATTCGGCCAACCAAGATGGAGGTCCTCCTGCGCAATACCACGCCTCTCCNCCCATGCCAACTTATCAGCCTCCCTCTGACAAGCCGGCTATTCCCCAAGGATGGATTCCTCTCTTTGACCAGAGTCGCCAGCGATGGTACTATGCCAACAAGGAGACTGGAGCGACCCAGTGGGAGGCTCCAGGCTACATTGCCCCTCCTCCACGACCTCCCATGGAGAGCTACCCGAGCGAGGAATCACGAGGTAGCGGCCCTTCGCCGTATCCCCCAGCAGCACCCTACGGGCCCACGCCTGGAGGCTACGGAGCTCCTCCTCCAGGACCTCCTCCCTCGGCCTCTTACGGTGCACCACCCCTGCCTCCTGCCGGCTACGGGGCTCCGGCAGGAGAGTATGGCCATAGTAGCCATGGTAGCTATGGTGGTGAGGGCCGCGGTGAGGGCTACAGTGAAGAGAAGAAGAAGAAGTCGTCTGGAAAGGGTGGCTTGCTTCTTGGTGCCGCCGGTGGTGTTGCCGCCGGTCTTGTAGGCGGTGCCCTTCTGCATCACGCCCTGGAAGATAGCAGCAGCGACGAAGAAGAAGAGGAGAGACGCGAAGAAGAGAGACGTGAAGAAGAAAGACGCTACGAATATGAACAGGCACCATCACAGACAATCATTGTCAACGAGTACAACACTACCAACTACAACGACTATAACGATCCCTACCAAGAGAGTGGTGTGCCGGGCATCCTCCCTTCAAGAGATGCAGAGGGTAATTATGTGTCTGAAAGCGATAGGGAGTCTGTTCAGGAAGCACGTGAAGAATACGAGGAGGCCCTTGCAGAGGTTGAGGGATCTTCAAGTGCGAGCAGCAGCGACTATGAGGAGTTGGCCGAGGCTAGGGAAGAGTACGAGGAGGAGTACGAGGAAACTTATGACTAGACACAGATGAGGTTGTACTTGAAGAAAAGACTAGCCGTCATCTCGGCAGTCTGATGACTATCTGAACGCTGTTGGCATTGCGAAGCACTTTCATTTTCTATAGATCTAGGAGCTTGCTGCCTGCCATGTGAGCATGTCTAGCACACGCTCGCACATGGATTTTACTATGAATATATCATTTCCTGCAAGATAGTGGCAGTATGTAGTAAATTATGCTATTTTCATAAATCATCAGTCTAGCTTTTCTATGTGTGGCTACAGCATGATATATGTAACCAATAGTCTTCTAAAAATATTCGTATATCCAAACATTGAGATGACAATCTTGTCCTCATGGCTATGCGTTTCTTAAATCGCTTTTCTCTCTCATAATCTTTTCTTTCATTCTTTTTTATTCTTCTCTCGCGCTTATTGTGTCTTTGCAAACCGACTCTTGGACCGAATCCAGGGGCCAAATCTGTAAAAAGCATAGGGCACCGTCGTAAACACGAGTGCAATGAGACCCAACATGGTCAAAGCCCAATGAATGCCCAAGTTCTTATACATGGGAATCGATATCTCAATCATTCCTCCCGAAGCGACATATCGCACCAGTGTAATCATCGTCAGTGCGCTCGCAGCGTAAACTTCGTACGTATCAATGAGATACATGTATGTCGACACGAAGACGGAGAAGATGCCGAAGCCGAAAAGCACGGAGGCGAGGATAGGCGACCAGATGCTTATATGAGGATATGCTGTCCAGCCCATCCAGAAGAAAGAGATGGGGATGGCTGGTGCGCCGATGAGGGCGTACCAGAGGAAGAATTCGGGTGGGATGCGGGCATTTTCTCCGGGTTTCTCGGTTTGGAGCTTTGCGAATTCCTGTTTGGCCCATCTGTATAGTAGGGGTGTAAGAGTTGCTGAAGACAGAACGAGGCCAACGCCGATGCCGATGAATAGTATGCCGGTGATTCCGTCCGAGAGGTCGTATGTCTTCTGAAAGACGAATGTGTAGCCATCCAAGAACCCGAAGAGCATCAGATAGACGACAGTCAGATATCCTGTCCACAACATGATGGTTGGTTCTTGAATAGTCATGATAAACGGCCGCTTTACAGCGGTCAACATTCGAGCGCTAAATGTTACATGCTGGATTTCTGCCGCAGACACATAGCGCTTATCTCCTGTCAATCGACGAAGATGGCTCGCTTTCCACTGTAGCAGGATTGGCTCATAAGTTTCGGGTTGGAAAAGGAGCAGTGAGATGAGAAGGGCTCCAGATACGATGATGGTGATCCATTCGGTCCAACGCCATGATACGTCGTGCGATTGGGAAATCCAACCACCAACGATTGGTCCCATTATAGGTCCCATAAGTCCAGCAGCTGTCAATTGNNNGTTTCTATCATCNNNAACTAATAATAAGAAGCAAATNNNCTTACTTGCAAATATCGGAAACGCAATCAAGCGGTTCATGGGATCCCACAAGTCACTGATGGATCCGCCAACAGTCGACAAAGGTGACTCTCCAAAGAAACCAGCAAAGAAACGACACACCAGCTGTCCTCCCAAGTTCTTCGACAAACCGGCCCCCATGATGAAGAGCATATATATCGCCAAGGAGCCGAAGTAGACGGGGTTACGACCGACCGTTTCTGACATGGGGCCGGCGATGAGGGCACCAAAGCCAAAACCGGCAAGAAACTGTTCAAAGAGCAGTGTCAGCAAAATCTTAATNNNATTTAACACGATATTATGACAACTTACCAAGCCTGTTGCAAGAGCCTCAGCAACTTCGCTGACACCGAATTCTTGTGCTGCCCGAGAGATAACTGCCGAGTCGATAGATGCCGCCATACCCACCACGAGTGCAATAATGCCGACATTTAGAGTGCAAAACACTCTTTTGGTGAGAGACCAATTTCTCGGATTCAGGGGATCATTGGGTCCTTCGAAGCCGACGACGAAAACTTTTGTGTCGCTTGAGCTGGGATGGTCTCTATGTGAGATCCCTGTAAGCGCTGCGGCAAGGTTTGTGCCTGTNNCGAGTTGCGCTTCATTGTCTTCAATATCTGTTGAGCTGGAAGAAGTTGCCTCTAAATCAACATCTGCTGGTGCTTCGTTTGGTGTTGGTGTAGTAGTGTTGTTTGTTGCTCGAGTTCGATGGAGCTGGGCTTCTAGGCGTTTGCCCAAAGAGGTATACTGGCGATAAGCTTCCATTGTGAAGGCTTTGGCTTCAATGCCCAATAAACTAAGGTATTGTTCACAAAGAATTTGCTCTTCAAAGAGAAGCCAAAGATACTCGACACTCAATTGAAAAGTTCCTACAGAGACTAGAGGGCAACTACATATATATATTCTATATCCTCTATCTTACAAACACACAATCCGGAGATGTCATTTTGATCCATTGATATGGAATCACAGTGAAAGTTTAGCCGCCTATATGCCATTAGTAAACGCAGCGGGAATAGCACCAAAACGTCACAACCCTTGAAAATGGGAAACTAGAGCCGCTATCCGAATACCGAAGCAGACATTTGTTCAAAAGCAGTAAATGTTGCCACGCCGCTTACACATTGGCAGCGGCACGCAAAACGCAACAGCCGAAGAGAACTAAGCCTGGACACGAAAGAACTAAGCCCGGAAAGGTCAATGCTCAGCGAGATCCACAGCGTAAAGAGTTGCTGTTGTTGAACGCGATGCTGGATCAAGCCTAACGGGGGTTCGGCAATTTTGAATCTAGATCAGCGTGGAAGGAGGCTATACCGCAAGTAGCAAACAGTGGCCTTGTTTGTGGAAGCATATAAGATGAGGGAATCTTTCTGATGGAATGGTTGCGGCAGTTGGATGGAAGCTGCTCGATTCTTTTTTTGCTGATTGAGAAGCAGTGCCGGAGATTTAATCCTTGATGGTGTGTGTCATTTCTAGATAGCTACTAATCGGATTTTTGTTATCTAGATGTGAAACGATCTGTATACACCACTTCATTTATCTAGGTGCTACGGTTACATGCCTGACCTTGGTTGTCAATGCATTTTTCGCGGCTCAATTAACTCACAATTACCAGATATTCATGATAATTCACAATTGACTTATATCATTTTCCTGACATCGAGATTCGAATGATTTCATGTACGAGATCGTCAATTGAAGTCAATCGCTTTAATTGACCCCGATAACAAGACCCTTGAGGCCGGACTCATCTCGGACGTAACTCTGGAGCCCTGACGTCATATGGACCCTGACTCGGAGCATGGCTTCGACGACAAACACCAATAGTTTTGCGCAATTGCAAGGGAAGCGAGCATCGAGATGGAATCAATTGAAGCTTCTTATCAATTGAGTTTGTAGATCGGGTGAGAGCTTGCATCTCCGCAGCCACGTTTCTAAGCGAGCACTCGGCAGTCGGGATTTGCTTATCATTTTGCATCGAGATTCAACGATAGAGGACGAGATCATTTACATTGTTAGTAGGAGTAATATTGACATCAATGGATGTTATCTTTGGTTCCCACTACAAGACTTTCGCTCCACCAAGACATTGCTGTCAAGAGAATCCTATAGCCGAGGATAAAATTTGGAATCATCGTATTCTCTGAATATGTTGGGAAAGCTCACCAATTCATATGAATTCGAAGCATCATGATTGAAGTCGGCTCTGACTTCTGGTGTTGGTGTGAGGCTCGGGACATGTATACAAAACATGCCGATCAAGTTGTAAAGATGTTGTAGGAAGGACTTCCACGTCACTTATATGCGTCACACAGCATCATCATGGCGTAGCTGAGATTATAAGAGCAGCAATACGTTATTCACAGTGTTCTCTTTTTTGCCGAGCTATGTTACATGTACTACTTATTTTTGTTAGTTCATGGAAAATAGAAAATTCAATGTCTACCTCTTATGGTTTGGGGTGGAAAGGGCGGCTTGTTATTCTCCCACAATTTGATAATGTCCTCCCACTTTTTCTCTCTCTCTCTCTCTTGAATCTTATTCTCATCCTCTAGGATTTCTTCCTGAAGCTCGTTAAAGTAGTCGGCGAAGGTGTCCACGTTATTTTCTTCATTTTTCTGCCTTGTTTTAGGACTTGAAACGTCATTTTGAGGCCGGTTTAGCGTAGATCTAATCACCGGGGCTGACGATTCTAGAGGAGGCGATGAAACGTCTTTGAGTTGCGTAGCGTCTTTGTTCCCTTGAATATTTCTTTTTCGCTCCGCGCCTTTTCCATCTCGCCCATGGCTTGATTGGCCGCCTTCTGCTCCTGTTGGCTGTCGCATTATGATCTATTGTTGCTGCTGCTGCTGCTGCTGCTGCTGCTGCTGGGCTCTCTGCTGAACCAAGTCTTTTACTACTTGTTTCGCTTGCGCATAGAATTCCCGCCTAATTTTATCCACTGTTTCCTCTGGTACATTTTCAGGATCGCTAAATTGATCTCCTGCCACTTCCATCAGGCGATCCCAGACATGGCGGGTATGTTAGTGTCTTTTCTCTTCTGAGAAGGCATTGCCATTTGCCTGATGTCGGGCCTGAGCTTGTGCCTTGTAGACGGTGCTTTCCTTGTCACTGACAGCACGAGAAGCGCCGGGCATTCCCGAGCCAGGTCTGGCCCCGGCTGCGGAGTCGGTGCTAACGGTAATCTCGCCTCCGTCGTACTCGACCCAGGCGCTAAGAATCTTGACGACCGCCCGGCCGGAGACCTTGATAGTGAAATCATCACTGTGAGCTACCAAGGGTTGGCCTTGGCCCTGGGCTTGCGATTGAGCTTGTACCTGCATGTACTCGTCATTTAGGGAACCGTTTTTATCTTGCACGGCGGATTCCTGGGCAACCTGCGCTCCTACTTTGGTATGAAAGAACTCTGGATCCATTTCGTCGCGTGAACCACGAGCCTCTGCTGCCACGGCATTGGCCGCATCGGCCCCAAAATCTGTGAACCCCTCTTCATTGAGGTCTGGCAGCTCTTTGTAGGGCGCCGCTCACACTGCATCTTTGCCGGCTGTCCATGCTCCCGGTGACTGGACAATCCGTAATGCTCAAATATCTCGAGATTCCAAGGGATGCTCCCTCCCGCGAGAGGATCCCCGTCATCGACTTATACGGCGGCGTTTGAAGAACTCTCATCAGCGAATTCCGATGTGTCAGCGACCGAGTTTTGTTGCTGGACTTCATGTTCTTGAAGAGCGAACTGTTGGATCTGTTGGTGGAGCGGTATACGCGGAGGCATATCGTCAACTCCGGGAGCACCTGTCTCTTGGCTTCGCTCAGCAGAAAAAGCCTGCAACTGCTGCCGAGAAAGAATCTGTTGCTGTCGTTTCATAGCTCCCGTCGCTCTCCAATGGCTTACATCGTCTCAGCCGTTTATGTCGGCTGGTTTGGCACTTACGTTAGTTCCACGATATCTACCAACAGCCTCTTTTCCCGTTACTTACATATGCTCTTCGATGGCAGTGAAGAATTTGATGACTGTGCCCCTTCAGAGGTTGTAAGAGGCACACTCTCATGAACGCTGTTTACGTGTCTTTCGAGCCTGTGCTGTCTACTAAACATCATGCCGCAGATATTACAAACACACTTCGGATCTGGGATACCCTGCTCTTCTGCGAACTTCTTATGAAACATCAAATAGTGCCTATGTCGATCTCTTTCATATGTAAATAGTTCAAAACTGAGTTTCGTTTCAGGGGACTCTACTTCGCATGGTAGGTTTCTAATAGGTTTGAAACGAAGTCGACCGGAAATAGGAGGCGCAGATGGCATTGGAGGACTTGCGCGTAAACTGCTAATTTCATCGTAGAGGCTCTCAGCCGAGTATTTGGCCTCCGAAGCACCGGAAATAGGAGGCAATCGCATCCTTTTGAGAATGGTGGTCCTGCGACGAGTCACAAATGAGTGAAGGTCAAATATTCCCTGTCCGACATCTCTCTTCCCTCGTGATGCTGTGGCGGATCTGATGGAATCGCACAATATCGTTGCTGGAAACCGTTTCGTTGATCACTGTGGGATGCATACAGAGGTTAGCACATATACAAGGACTGAGATGGTGCCCGAAGCTGTGACCGCAGAGATTGGCCAAGTAGCACGCAAACAGTGTCGCAATCAGGGCGATGCAGAAGAGAGGGGATACTTACGTTGTACGATGCGTCGCTGAAGTTCGGGTTTGATACCGGTGCTCTTAAGCCCATATACTCGGCAGATGGATGAGAGTTGTCTATTAAACAGAGTGTTGCTCTGGACCTTCCTAAGCAGCGCGTTCACGTCATGCTGCGAAATCGACGTCATATTAGAATCCAAGTATGGGGCACTGAGAGAGTGGAGTGGCGATGAAGGTACGGAAACTATAAACAAGTCACATTAATATGGAGCTATCAACATGCATAAATGTTGATCTAGATCTATATTGCTTACCATTATAGTCCTTTTCACGATCCGTGATAAGATCGCTTGCTGCCATAACTGGAGGCGGCAGAGGTGGTGGGACAGTGGGAGACGGGGCCGGTTCGCCCTCCTCCTCACCAGGAGCATTCGAGTCCGATGGCCAAATGTAAATGTCTGGATTAGGAGAGTCATAGTTGATCCTACCAATTGATGGTATTTCCTTCCCCTTGTTTCTGGGGTCGAAGTGCTCTTCTTCAAGCTGGTGATCGTCTCCAGGCTTTGCCGCACGCAGGTACTCTTCGTACGGGGAGAGCCATCGCAAGAACGAGTTCTTGAGCGACGTGGACAAGGACGACATGATCCTGCCGCTGTAGCCAAGATCTTTCGCAATCTCAGCCCACTCCTTTGACTTGCACACCTTGTCAAATCCACCTCTGGATTCAACTAGATTTTTTAGGCGATAAAGGTCAACGGGCTTTTTATCGACATATGGCAAACGATTCAAGTTATTCCCTTGCTGCTTGTGAAACTTGGCAAGGCCCTCTAAATAAGTGAGATTGACTTTTGTATCTAAGAAAAATAATATTAGTAAGAACAAATTTATATTTCCTCCATCTCAAATTGAGGCGTGTAACTACCTGTTCCAGCAACGTTGTCCGGGCGACCAGGAGGCGCCCAAGCTTGACCCGTAGACGCCGGCATCCATTGCTTGAACTCTTCCAGGAGATCGGGTACTGAGTTGAAGAGCGTCGCCACTTGGTCATACACATCTTGGGCCGGCCCCTGCTCTCTCTTCCAAGCCGCAAGGATGTCAAGGAACTTATTATACGTCTCCGGCTTATCCAGGAAGCGGTACTACGCGTATTTAGATAAGTCAAGAGCTTGCAAGCTGACGCTTTGGCTATGGGCACTTACTTTAACCTTGTCGAGATAACTGAGGGCATCTTCAAGCTCAGGATGGCTATGACGTTCCATGTTTGCCAGGTTTCTTATTTCACCTTTCTTTTGTAAGAATATGAGGGAAAACTTTTGCTCTATAAGGTAAAGACTCACTGCTTTCCAAAGACGACATCTACATATTGACTTAGTTAGCAAATTGTGCTGCGGAAAATGTCACCAAACACCCTATCGGGGCAAAAGTACATGCCTCAGTGTCAATTGCGATTTCAGGATTCTCCGAGTCAGGTGGAAGCTCTTGTGAATTAATCTCTTCTTTCGCTCCGATATTGACATGGCCACGACAATCAGTACAATACCATTTCTCCTTTGATGAAGGAGCAACAGCAAGGCCTACACATTCCAGATGGAACCATTTATGTTTGCAACTCTGACACGTTGTTAGTGTGGTCATTCCTCGATCATGGCATCTTTGGACATATATCTCAAAGCACGAGGGAATGAATTTAGACTTACGTCAACGTTATCGCATCGGATCATAATACCTACATTCCCTTTATTACAGAGGCAGTACTGCGGGTTGTCCGGGTCATTGGGGCCATTATTGTCTGTCACTGCGCCCATTACCTCTTGCATCCTAACGTTGTCTCCTTTAGTTTTAACAGCTTCTTCGGAGTCTCTAGAAGTGTTATTTAGTGCACTTCGAAGTCTTTGTAGGAGGTCTACATCAAGTTTGGTAAGCTCTCTTTGGAATTCGTCCATTAGATCTGAATTCAAGCCAAGCAATTCTTTGGCTACCAGATAAGCATTTTCTGTGGAACGAGTGCCATTCTGGGCATCTCGAAGAATTTCGAGAAGTTGGTCGGATATGTGAGGACTGCCAATGAAACGTTGCTGGTAGAACTTAGTCAGTATATAACTTCGAATTATGTCATATCTTGCCACCTGTCTTACCTCAATTCTATCCGCGTAACTTTCAGCGGTTTTGTTGAGCTCATGGGTCAGTTCAGGTTTGTCTACTGTATCAATGACTGGGTGGTCATCAGTCTGGCGTGGCTCTGTTGGCTGAGCAAAATAATGAGCTATGATGAACTTCTCGTCAGCAATCATCATCGCATTCTGCCTATGTTCTTGGAAGGATTGCTGGCTACATGTTTCTTCTTGCTGCGTGATGGCAGCTTCAGAGCTGTCGTGGTTTGCAAGCGTAGACCTATTGGGAGCCCCTGACATACTTTTTCCCTGCTGATTGGGTTCCGCATCAAAATCAGACCGATTTCCAAGTTCTGTGGTAGAATTTCTTGGCATTCCCACTTGGAGAATGGTTGGGTCGTTATCTGACGCAAAAAATCGGACTGTTGACGCATCTAGGACTTCGACTCGATATCCACTCGGCATTACACTGTTTAGCTCGTGCATAAAGAAAGGATATCCCTCACACAGACGGCCAATATTAATGATGCCCTGGCGTATTTGGTCGCCATTGCTAGCAGCAAATATGTTAGTAGTGCATTCAAAACAAAATGATTGCTTCAAAGCGACNNNCACGATTGTATGTTGCCGAGATACCGCGGCAAATTGAACGGTGCAAGAAAGCTTTTTGAGGCGGCATCTCGTGCAAGGATCAGGAGCTTTGGCATCACATTCGGCNNNTTTGCTATGAGAAAATGATTTGTAACATGGGAGNNNTATACCTACCTCTGCCACCCTGCATTCGAAGCATGACCGTTGCCATGCTTCCGGGACCCATTCCGTTGTTGTTATGTCAGCCAAAATGACGCGAAATCTGGTGAGTTTATCGGGTTGATCCTTGAAATATGTCTTCACCGTTTTGAAGAAGTTTTGGCCGCTCATTCGAATTACTCGAGCAGCTTGGACATCCTCCGAGTGTTGAGCTCCTTGTCGTTGCTGTGGGTTTAAAGGATGTTTAGTACTTGGTAAATAAAACAAGGTCTGCACCACCAAGAGAACTTCCATACCTTTGAANGGGGTATTATTCTGGAAAGAATTATCCTTCTCGCTATTCCATTCTTCGTCAGGAGGCTGTTCAAACTCTTTCAGGCCGACGCCTGCCAGTGGTGCTTTGTCGAGTGGCCACATGGTCATCGTGATATGCAGACCCGGCTCAACCGTCTCTTCCCATACAGAAGGAAGAATAATTTTACCATCAGGTCCAGTCAAATCATAGTGGCCCGCTTGGACGTGGGGTCCCAGAATGTCAACCTGTGAGAATGCCTGCTTTATCAAATCCTCCATTTCNNNTTGAAATAATGTCAGTGAACTATGCTTGAGAAATAATTGACGAGTGGAAGGTAAAACGAGAGAACCTACCTGCCAGGTATAGCATAAATGAACGGGAAATTTAAACCTTCGACCAACGGCATCTGTAAACTTGATAGGAGATAATAGTTTTGCCATTTTCGAAGTCCCTTCCTTTTTCCTGAACATTTCTTCAATATTCTCTTGCGTCCTCTTCAATTGTTCAGCCATATTCTCTGCCTCTGAAGCAGCTAGAATATCAGCAGCTTTTTGCAACGCCCCTCCTTTTGCCTCAGACTGGGCTTTGTGATTCCTTTCGGCCTTGATTTTGTCCACTAGATTGGAAAAGACCTTGGAGGCCAACTCTGTTTCAAATTCAACAGAAAGCGTCTCTCCATTCTCATCAATGCCACCATAGGCTCCCTCATTGAGAGAGGAACTGGCATCGCTGGACTTGAGGCTATTCTCGGACTCTGCGTCCGAGTCGACTTCAACGGGTAGAGCTGATAGCGAAACCTCTTCAAGATGCTTAGAAAGATGCTTGGTAATAGCAATCTTTCCATTGCCTGTTTCTTCTCTGCAAAGAGGACACTCGGCAGATGCCCATCTGGGCTCCATCTCGTGGTCTAGCGCTAAGTGAGAAATCCACATATCGCGACTTTCAAAGGTACTGCTGCTATAGGGGCATGATAGATCTAAACACATATATGGTTGAAGGTCAAGGTATATGTGCTGTCTAATTGCCGATTAGCTTTGTCATACAATCGTACTTCTCGGGTTTGGGCTTCTTACTTCCAGGCAGAGTTGTTGGTGATGATTACCGTACGACCACAGGCAATGCAAGTAAAAGGCGAGCCTGCCTTGGCTTCTTTCGGGAGTGGTGGAATGCGTACAGACTGGCCGTCGTGATTGTAACTCATTGTAGTTTCTGCGTAGGACATAGTTAATCCTATGGATGTGCCGACGCCGGAATCATGGAATTTGGTGTTGGTGATTATTGTCCCTGCATGGGTTCCCGCTTCTTGATTGACAATAGGCAGGGGCTCTTCTTCTTCCTGATATTCTCTTGCTTCTTGGCACCGCAGAAAGCGTTCATAGTTAGCTCTACCAAGATATAGTGTAAGGGAAACATCTGCGCGAGGGAATCTGTTCCCAATCTTATCGGAATAGCTCTTCTCAGGACCCCAGGTAGCGAGAGCATAGCTTTCGATGATATGTTCATGCTGAGCGTCGAATATCGGGTGCTTCAACAAAGGGTCCAGGCCGGATAGAACGAGAGTATCGGTCTTGAGGTCCTCTGCAATCTCATAAATATCATCGTCTGAGAAATTAGAGGCTGCATCACTGGAAGAATCATCACTTTGTCGGCAGGATTCTTCAGCTATGAAACCCGCTGCTGCTTCAATATTTAACTCAACGTTGGAACACAAAACTTTTATTTTTTCCGACGAGATATTCACCCCAGGTAGTAAGCCTATAGGCAACGGCAAATATCATGTCAGTTCAGCTAACCAGTCAACGAAACACAACTAACGACAGATACGTACGTTCGGTAAGTACACGTCCAATATGCAATAAATTCTTGAGAGTTGTATAACGGAGTTTGCGTGACTTGTTGAACGTGTCATTTAGACGACCCTGCGCGATGCCAAAGCCATCTGACCACAGAATCAGAGCACTGCAACTGCGTTCAATATTTATCCGAGCGTCTCTAGGGATCCCGGCCTGCTTCGACAATGCGAGGACGATTTCTTTAAAGAGAGCTAGTAAGCTTGAGGAGAGTTCGGCAATCTCATTATGTTCGGCAGTCTCTTCGATGTAGTCACTGGGGTGGATGTCCTGTTGCTGTTGGTGCCATTCCTGGGTATATCGAAGAAGTTCTGCCATTATGGCACTCTTCCACCTAAGAGATTACGGCGCGACAAAGAGATTCGACTTCAGAGCGGACTATTACAGCGGCAACTTGGTGGATGGCTTGGAACTCATTTGCTCTTGGCGGATACGTGATCGCAGCTTCAATGTTGATGTTGTTGTATAGAAAGAAATTACCTGAAGTTGGCAATACACAGACAGGCCACATGAGACGCATTCATGTGGACATAGCCACGATTAAAGATGCGGAGGTGTGCCAGTCGCCTAAATCAGCCAATAAATCGCGTTGCTAGTGAGGCCGACAAGGATTGGTTGCAGGTTGGGCGGATTCGGAGGATTCTCAGGCTCAATGCTAGCTGAGCACAATGCATGTGTACATGCACATGTACACACATGCGTTTGAGGAGGCTCAGCCTCAATTGCCTCCGTAATCTGTTTTGGGTTGCGCGAACATTCATCACTTCAACTCCTACT
>JARWZN010000006.1:3406675-3481478 GCA_030015385.1 Trichoderma sp. BMH-0061
AGACGGCTAACATCCTCAGATTCTTGTACTGAGATTCCGCACCCANNNGCACGGAACAGCGAAGCCATCGCCAATCAGCCAAGGATGGATCCATTATCTGTATCGTATGGAATCCTGCCCATGGTTGGGAATTCCGTCAACGTGTACAAATCTGTTCGCGCAAAGTTCAAAATATTCTGCCACTATTCCGCCGAAGTCGAAAGAATACGGAAACTATTTGGAGCACAGCGAGACTATTTTCTTAATGAAATAGAGCTAGTGCTGCGGCTGGTCTTACAGGACCAAGACATCGTTAAAGCCATGATGAAGGATCCAGCACACACCGAATGGCATGCTCATAGCCTGGAGAAGAAGTTAGAAGCCCTTTTGGAGAGAAATCTGATGTCGCTGATAGACATTGTCAACGATATCAACGACAGTATATCGACACTCCAGAAAGCATTTAAATGCTTTGCGCCGTTAGAAGAAGAGCAAAAACGGGTAAGATGGGATATACAGGCAATGGCTGCAAATGCAATTGTTAACTCAGCTACTCTCAAGGATGAGCAACTAAAGCGAAAGCCACTAAAAGACTGCGTTCGAAAACTGAGAAAACGAGTCACTATTACATTCGAGAAGAAAAACTTTGAAGATCAAATCGAAGTGCTGGAAAAATCGAACAGCGCGTTGAGACGGCTGCGTGAGCAAGTCAGCGAACTGCAAAAACCTCCGTCCTATACAGCCGGGAAGTCATGTAAGAGATCAGGAAGGCTGCCGCTGGAATTCAAGGGATACAGAGATATACGACGGGCTTCCAAGGCGCTCCATGAAGCATTGACGGCGGCTTGGTCTAGCACACAGGCACCTCACCTGAAACATTTCGTCAAGCTCTTCCTGGACGCTAAAGCAGATATTGACGTACAGATGGAGATTGCCATCCTCTGTTATGGTGCCCAACTCCATCAGACGGCTCTTTTCCAAACAAGCTTGACCAGACTAGAGGTCAGATCGAGAACAATGGACTCCATAAGGTGGTCCAGCGCGAGTTTATTGAGTCCAGCTCCAGAGGTGGACAACTCACAGAACAGCCGACGAAAACGACCGAAGGTCAGATTCTCCGACATTGGCGATAAGTCTGGTCTCGGCAATGTTGATGCCGAACCGTTATCCCAATACTCGATAACCAATACCTCACAATCCACCATAGTTTCACCAGACGACCTTCAGCTTACGGGACATTTCTGTCCTGAATTATTAAGACGATGCTCAACTCCGGATATGGTGTGCAAGGCGGAGGGTCTGGGGCATATCGACAGTTGCATGCAAGAACCATTTCGCCACTGTTTCTTTCCTTGTTCGAATAACCATAGTTGTGGCAAAATGGGGCTTGACGACGTGATGCTCATGGATGAAGCTCTTGGACAGTCTGCCAGCAACAGACTAACTGTCGTTGGCCAGCTGCGATTAGCTCATCGGCTCGTGTCTGCGGTGCTAAAGTTCAATTCGACTCCATGGTTGAACGAGGTATGGAGTTTCAAAGACCTCTCTTTCTTCCGACAAGGCGATGACTTGACATTATCGCTCCAGACGCTACACTTTGGCGTAGAGCTGATTCATGGTGGGCCTGATCCAGGGGAATCTTTAATGGACGTCGAGTCTCCCGTCAGTTTGACACAATCAGTCGAAGATGTCCAATACAAGCATGGCGTGCGCAACGTAACGCTGTATAGCTTGGGGGCAGCTTTACTGGCAATTGGGAGGTGGGAGCGCATCGACCACAACGACATCGAGGGAGTCCGTCGATTAGCATCGCAACCATGCTATTTAGGGCCTGTGTATCAAGAATTGACTCAAAAAGTCCTCGATTGCGATTTTGGGTATGGAAAGGATTTGAAAAAGCCGAGACTTCAAGAGGCCATTTATGAGATGGTTGTATTAGAGCTGGAGTCGATGATTGCGCGTCTTGATATATCAGAGGAAGAAGATGAGTAGCACTAGCACACATACACATATCCTTATCCTATTGTAGACATAATTATAAATTACCGAATGAGGTAAAATTAAAAGATTTTATCCCCAGTTATCGGATTATTCCCGTGAACAACTGTACATATTTTGCGTGAAGGATTTATATATGCGCCAAGTAACGTCTAATCCTGAAGGAAGAACATCTGCGCCATGATATCACCAATTGCATATACATGAATGGGAATACCTTAAGACACTGCCTTCTAGAACAGCCCACAATTTCGATAACAAGCGCTGCTTTATTAAAAAGTTATCTAATTCTCTCTTGTTCAACTACGATTGGCTTAATACCCAGAAACATCAAATATGAAGCCACACGTAATCATCCCCCAGGGCTGAAAACTTCACCGACCAACAGACAGGCCAAGTGACCAAGGCATACCCGCCCTCTTTCGCCGTGCCCAATCAAAGCCCAGGATATTCACAACCCCGGTCTCGCGATGGTGCCGTATTGCGCGTATTTGCTTTTAGAGTGCGCTTGGCTTTCATGCGTCAAATGCTAGTGCGAATACCAGCGACCCACGTCTCGAAGGATCGGCGCTACGAGGAAGTTAGGAATTAGGCTTCGGTGCCGCATTGTTCGCTTGGGTATCGTATTGCTCGTAACACCCGGGTATTACATTGAAACTGCGTGGAGGTACAATGAGTAGCAGCAAGCGGCTGGCAAAGGAGCAGAGTGGCGCCATGCCAAGCCTGGGGTTGATTGTGATTTGGTGTTGAAGCTGTACAGACATGTATAAGACAGACCTGTAGATTGCTTCAAAGAGGCTGTGCAACAACTGGATGTCAAGATTTCAAACGTCTCATTTAACCTAGAGTTAGAAGAGTCACAGCGCCGCGACTGTCACGTTTACGGCTTAAATCTTTAGACGCAATATCCATCTGAAGATTCAACTAGCTTTCATTTTGCTGAGGTTCTCATGTTCTTGGTCCCGTTTGGGAAGTACGTGGCGCTGATTCTCCCCAGCCCCACAGCGCAACATTTAGCGACTACCTTAGCCATTCTGGGCCAAATATGGCGCTGCTAGCTGCCTGCGGTTAGCTGGGGCTTCACTAAAGGCCGTGCTGACAGGGGATCCTACGGGACTTTCAGGGCAGCTGGAGCCCTATCCCCTCCATTGGATCGAGACCAGCCACTGACACCAGCATCGACATCATGGCGCAGCTAGGCACGAGCATCAACTCTTCTCCTTTTGCCTTTTTCAATGCCTCACAAGTAAAACAACCGAGCCAAACGAGACGCAGCCACACGTGTGATCCCTGTCGCCAATACGCGGATCAAAATCCTCCAGCATCATGGCGGCCGTTGCAACTCTCTCCTGGCTAGTGCCTTGATGGCCGAGACAACGGACGAGCGCATTAGGTTCTCATGGATGTCAATGTATTTAAACCTAATGATCCTCCCGTCTTTGTTGGCCCTGCTTCTTATTTGGGTCTGAATCATTCCTACAGCTGATTTAAATCAAGTGCCTAGTCTCATCGTCCCCTCTTGCACAAGGGTGACGACGGCATTCATTTCTTAACATCATCTTCATCGTCCTCAGACAATCTCTCTGTGCATGGAAGACACCAGACCAAAGACAAAGATGCGACAAGGGCAAACCCCGTCTCTGCCCACCATGACTCTCTACAGCCAGATCTGGGCCTTGACAGAGAAGACGCTCAGAATCATCATCCTTCGACATACCGTCTCGACGATTTACAGCGCTCTCGTTCTTCCCATTGTCCTCACTGTCTATCTCGGCATTGGCCAAAAGTTTACTCAGCCCAACGACAAGTTTGGCATTGCTTCTCCGTCCAACATCTTTTCTCTCGATAATGCTCTCTCCAAATCTGACGGTGGCCGAAACACGATCGTCTTTGTCAATAGTGGCCACACTGGTGGTGACATAGGGCATGTCATCGACACTGTTTCTGATATTGTCAAGGGAGCCGGCAAGAATGCGACGATCATACAAGACGAAGACGACTTGGGATATACCTGCCGGAGCACTATCCGTGGCACATCCAACTGCTTCGGTGCCGTGGTGTTTTACTCTTCCCCTGACGAAGGCAGCGATGGCTTCTGGAACTACACTCTGCGTGCAGATGCTGGCCTTGGAAATAGCTTCCAGACGGACAAGGGCGACAATGATGCCCAGATTTATGCACTGCCTCTCCAGCATGCTGTTGATGCTGCCATCGCCGGCCTCAAGTCTGGCTCTTCTTTTCCTTCGACAACGCAGCAATACGCTTATACCGAGTTGACTGAGGATGAGCGCCAGGCTGACGTCCGGCGTAAATACCAGAAATCATTTATCAACTACCTGAGCGTTGCTTACATTACCGGTATGATTGGTGTCTGCTATCATATGCCCGGCTACATCGCTATCGAGAGGGAAAGAGGCCTATCTCAGCTTATTGACGCCATGATGCCCACCAGCCAAGGGTGGCATCGTCAATTCGCCAGGCTCATCTCCCACCATCACGCCTTTACCATGACCTATATGCCCGGCTGGATCGTTGCATCTATTGTTGCTAGAGTCACCATCTGGACAAACACTAGCTTTGGCATCCTCATCATCTTTTTCATTCTCAGCGGTATTGCTATGACATCCATGTCTCTCCTTGGAGCATCATTCTTTAAAAAGGCTCAACTCTCCAGTATAGTGACGTCTGTCATTTGGATTGTGCTCGGTATAATAGCTCAAGTGATTCCGCATCCCAATACTGCGACCGTTGCTGTCCTCAGTTTACTCTTCACTCCATGCAATTTTATCTATTTCATCATCTACATTGCTCGATTTGAGCAATACGGACAAGCAACGAATCTGATACACCTACCGCCAGGCCACACTTCAAATCTTCCTGGCATTGTTCATTGGATCTTTCTCATTATCCAAATGGCTGTGTATCCATTTGCCGCAGCCTTTGTAGAGCAGGCCATACACGGCGTAAGCACGGGAACTCGGTCGTCAGCCGCCCTCGAAAACCCTGCCGGCGGCGTTCAAGATGCGGTCCGTATCGACAATATGACCAAAGTTTTCAAACCCAGTCCGATTCGTAAATTCTTCTCCTTCGTCTCGCCACCAAGGCCCGAGGTGGTTGCTGTGGATAACTTGACCTTGACGGCGAAGAAGGGCGAGATCTTGGCATTATTGGGTGCAAATGGCAGCGGTAAAAGTACCACTCTTGACGCCATTGCTGGTATTAGCAATTTCACCAGTGGCAATATGTCTGTCGATACATCCGGCGGTCTTGGATTCGCCCCCCAGCAGAACGTCCTCTGGGATGATCTAACCGTCGAGGAACACATCCGGCTGTTTAGCCGTATAAAAAATCCTCACAACAAGACGCCTGACAATGAAATTGCAGATTTGATCAACGCTATTGGACTTCGCTCAAAGGCCAAAGCTTGGTCAAAAACTCTATCGGGTGGCCAAAAGAGAAAGCTTCAGCTTGGAATGATGTTGGTTGGTGGAAGCTCTGTCTGCTGTGTTGACGAAGTCTCTTCTGGTATCGATCCCCTGTCGCGCAGAAAAATTTGGGACATTCTCCTGAAAGAGCGCGGTTCCCGGACAATCATCATGACTACCCATTTCCTCGATGAAGCAGACTTGCTTGCCGACAACATTGCCATCCTATCCAAGGGAACGTTGAGAGCTGAAGGCTCCTCTGCGCAGCTCAAAGACACTTTTGGTGCTGGCTACCGTATCCACGTACTCAATCCAAGGACTTTGAACGCTGTGCCCGATATTGAAGGTGTCACNAAAAAGGTTACTACAAACAACGTTACTTACCTGTCGTCATCGTCGGATCAGGCCGCCAAGGTCATCCGGGCTCTAGAAGCTGCTGGTATTCCATACAAATCCTCTGGCCCGACCATCGAAGATGTCTTCCTCCATTTGGCTGAGGAAGTTCATGGCGAAGGGCTCCAGCGGCAACCCGATGTCATTAACGAAAAGGTTGCCAAAGTTGCGAGCGATACACCCATCGCTGGCGAAAATTTGGCGTTGCTCACGGGGCGACAGATTGGCATGCTTCAGCAGACGGGCGTACTTTTAAGAAAGAGATTTACAGTTTTCAAGACAAATTGGCTCCCTTATGCGGCTGCCTTTCTGATCCCCATCATCGCCGCTTCAGTCATCCAGATTCTTGTTCGCAATGACGACTTGGTTGGCTGCTCACCCACACAAAGAAGTAGCCACTCTTCAAATGATGATTTCTTCAAGCTCTTGGATACAGCTCATCTTGCAGGCGGCCCGTCATCTCAATTTGGCAATTCTTTAGACGATTTGTTTAAACCAATTCTACCAGGCTCGACAAGCCTTCGAAGCCGGGACAGTTCTACCACTGTTGGAAATGTCACCGTCGATCTGGTAGATTCCCTCTCGTCCTTTGAAGACTATGTCAAAAACAACCGGAGGACTGTTACTCCCGCCGGCCTGTGGCTTGGTGACTCGAACTCAGCACCGACGTTGGCCTTCAAAGCCGACAACTTTTCCATGTACTCCGCGGTCATAGGTCAAAGTTTCCTCAATACCATACTCGCCAACACTACCATTGCAACGGAATACAAAGCGTTTGACTATCCTGTCGCTCCTTCAACTGGCAGAGGGCTCCAACTTGTGGTGTATTTCGCGGTGGCTTTCTCAATTTTCCCCGGTCTCTTTGGCCTCTATCCCAACTCAGAGAGGCTCAAGAATGTTCGCAGCCTACAATACTCGAGTGGTGTTCGTACTCTACCGGTTTGGGCTGCACATGTCATATTCGACTTTGGCATCATTGTTGTGCCCATGATCTTGACTGCCATGATATTTGTCGTATCTTCGAATTCATGGTACAACGGAGGCTGTCTGTTCCCAGTTTTCATCTTTTATGGGCTTACAACAATCATCATTTCCTATCTCTTTTCTCTGATTTGTGACACTGCAATGGCAACTTACGCCATGACCTCTGTCGTTCAATCACTTGGCTTTGCCGTCTACATAATTACATACCTGTTTATCCTTACCTACTCCCCAGCCTCAAACACCGATCGAGATGTCCTCATCGCACACTGGGTGATTGCCGCTATTTTCCCCACTGGTTCGTTGATCCGCACGTTGATGGTTGGCCAAAATATCTTTTCGACTACTTGCGACGACGACCAGCTTCGGGCTAATCCTGCAGCAATGACTGCCTACGGTGGTCCCCTGCTATATCTTATCCTACAAGCCATCTTCTGGTTCTCTATAGTAGTCTGGATTGAGAGTGGTGCTGGTCGATATGCCCCTGAAAAGGCCAAGAAGTCTCCCGAGGTGGACGATCCCGAAGTCGCAGATGAGCTACTCCGCGTCGATGGCCCAGACGGCCAATCTGATGGTCTTCGCATCGCACATCTAACCAAAGCCTTTGGTAAGAACACTGCCGTCGATAATGTCACTTTTGGGGTCGAACACGGCGAAGTGTTTGCTCTCCTTGGTCCCAACGGCGCAGGTAAATCCACCACAATCTCTCTGATACGAGGCGACATTGCACCGAGCCGTAACGGCGGAGATGTGTTCATCGAAAACATCTCCATTACCAAACGCCGTGCCGCTGCCAGAGCAAATCTCGGTGTGTGCCCTCAGTTCGACGCCATCGACAACATGACAGTCAGCGAGCATCTCCGCCACTACTCCCGCCTTCGAGGTATCTCTGATGTCAACCACCAAGTCCCCGCCGTCATCCGTGCCGTCGGACTAGAAGCCTATGCAGACGTAATGGCACATACCCTCTCAGGAGGCAACAAGCGCAAACTCTCCCTCGGCATCGCCCTCACCGGAAATCCACCCGTCATCCTCCTCGACGAACCATCCTCCGGTCTCGACGCAGCAGCCAAGCGCATCATGTGGCGCACTCTCGAGGCCATCGTCCCAGGCCGCTCCATCCTTCTTACAACTCACAGCATGGAGGAGGCTGATGCGCTGGCCAACCGCGCAGGCATCATGGCTCGCCGCATGCTTGCCCTCGGGACGACAGAAAAGCTTCGTCACCGCTTCGGAGATACACTGCACGTTCACCTCGTCAGCAAGACTGCGCCTCACTCTTCGGCGGAGGAGATGGATAACCTTCGCGCTTGGGTGCTGAATAACTTCCCCGGAGCGTCCGTGGAGCAGGAGACGTACCATGGACAGATGCGCTTCTCGATGCCTTCGTCCGCGGTGCCGGTGCAGGCCGGGGTGGCGAGTAATAGTGAGAGTGCTAGGGGAAGACTGCTTATCATGCTAGAAGAGCAGAAGCAGTATCTGGGCATCGCACACCATAGCGTTAGTCCTACGACGTTGAACGAAGTGTTCCTTAATATCGTTGGGAAGCACGATGTTCAAGAAGAAGGGTACAACAACAGAACAGACGAAGCTGCCAAAAAGCCCTGGTGGAAGTCAAAGTACATTTGGGGTTTTGAGCGTTCTTAATATTTCCTTTGTATTAGTATTTCGATTTGATTCCCCCTTGAAGTTGGTGCAGTTGAGCGGTGTATTTTATATATATAGAATTTGAAATAGATATGGATATCATTTGTTTAGATTACATACATTAGCTAGCTCATTTATTATTTACGTATACTCATCCTGTCCCGATCCTCCTTTTAATGGGTGCCCATCTCATAGACTGGTCCTCCGCCGTGCAACTCTTGCGGTAAATGCGTATCACCAGGGACTTCCGGCGGCTGTACATGTGCTTCATGATATGTCTGTCCCATTGGATGCGGAGGATACGCATATGCGGCAGGGGGCTGTGGATATGATCCATTAGGTAGTTCAGCCGCGTTCGAATATTGGTTTGGATATATCGGCGAGGTTGTAGCGACAGAGCCCGGGGCCGGTGATATGCTCGAGACGGTCTGAGGAGTAACCGATGGCTTGAAAGGTTCGATGGGAGAAACTTGCGCAGTCTGGACGGGGGCGACGACGACGGGTGCCGCAGCGGCAGCTGCTGGATCGACTCCGGCTGCAGGCGTGCTTCCTCCCTTCATCTTGTTCAGGCAAAGCCTCCAGATAGCTGCGGCAGCGGCACCAACACCGACGACAACACCGACGACGATGCCGGCAATGGCGCCCTTGGAGAGTTTCTTGCTGGGCCTGTGGAGCGTTGAACCTCCTGAACCGCTTGAACCAGACGAGCCGGATGATCCTGATGATCCACCACCCGATCCTCCGCTGGACCCTCCGCCTGAACCGCCGCTTGAGCTGTTGCTGGGGCTCGGAGATCCGTTCGACGGCGATGAGCCAGCTGTTTGTCCGGGAGAGTTGTTGTTCCCAGTAGGAGTAGCACCAGGGTTGTTACTACTGGGTGCAAGTCCAGCGAGCACACTTATACAAATCTCTTCTCCCGCCACCTGGGCCTCTGTAACATTGTCAGCTTCAACNNNTACATCACCAACAGTAATNNNTCTATAACACTTACGGACAGCAGTAATGTATCCGCAAGCACTGTTGACACAAACCGCTGCACCACTGTTGACGGCGCTCGCGTTGTTACATTCACAGCGAGTGTCACCCAACTTGCAATTTGTTAATCTAGTGACGGCTGAAGCAATGCAGGCAGTGGCACACGCAGGGATAGTTGGGAGTGCGCGTGCAAGCATCAAGTCTCCCAGAACTTCCAGAGAAGGACCTGGAGTGATGAATGCCGCGGCTGGTCCATTGGAAAGATGCGCGACTGGCGTTGGAAGCGTATCGGCTTGACGAGCTCTGATGTGCAGAGCTGACGAACTCGACGCGAAAAGAAGAGAAGAGACTAGCAGCGCGAGTGAAGTCGGTAGATTCTGCATCTTGACCATGGTGAGCAAATCCGGCTTTTAGGTGCCACCCTTTGGACAGGTTTTGGTTCTCACGGAGAGCAGCACAATGAGAAAAGACAAAATCGCCAGGAGGGCGCACTGATATTTCTGATCCGGCATCCCAGCAGTATTATAAAGCTATTCCCGTTAGCATGCTGGCGTGGGGATTCATGACCCGATAGCATCTAGCATCGTGACCTTTGGAGCGGGCCATGAATTTCTTGCAGGGGTCATTGCACTTGTCGTCGCCTCATTCGTGAGCAAACACGGGGCGAGGCATTCTCGACACTCTGCCAGTGCACATTGGGAAGACCCTTTGGGCACTAGGCCACTTGACAGAGGCCGTAAATTCCGTCGCGGAACGCAAAGCCGCACACCAACTCTGCGTCGGGGACGAAGCCCTGATTGGAGGTCCATCACATTGGGCATGGCGGCCAATTAGCACAGATGCAGTCCGAGGTCGAAATAACAAGGGGCCAATTCAGCCTGCAGATCAATATTGGATGCAAGTGGTCCCGCGCTTCCCCCGCGGACCTTTTGGCAGAATCCAACGTTGAAGGTGTGGGATAAACGGTTTGATGTTTTGTGAGATTTCAAAGCATTTGTTGACTGTGTTTATACTCGATGGGCAGTACACGCTCGCGTCTCGTCTTTGCCTACTTCTTCATTCTTCGTCAAGATGAGGACGAAAGACGAAGCCTTTGATGCCCTCGGCTACTTCAGCCGCAATAGACGTCAAACAACCATCTGGGCGCTTAATCGAGTCGAGCTTGGCGTCGAGCTTTAACGCGCCGCCGTTGCCGGTTTCCCGAAATTTAGTCAAGCCCGCCATTCTCAGCCTCACCATATGCAGCAGATACGGGGAGACAACCCTCTCTTCGCTTTTTGGTGTTTTTGACAGGTTAATCCGCCCGTCCAGTGTGCTTAGTTCTCACCCACGTCGAGCGATCAGGTCAAGCTTTTCGTCCCGTTTCCTGCCGAGGCCTTTTTGACGCCATGTTATTTCCCACGGATTTAAAATCGCTGCAATGCCACCCCCGTCTTTTGGTCGCTCCGATTGCCGGCTGTGCCCCCGTTTAGCTCGAGGACACTACCTTGACTACCTCGTGCGGCAGGCAGCAGAGAGCTAGTTGGCGTGGCAGTGTTTGATAGAGCCGTTTCACATATTAAGAAGCTGACGACAGTGTCGATCTTAGAAGTAGAAGGGGAAGAAAAAGAAGCCTGGTTGCCTGGTTGAAGTTGCTGAAGAGTCGGATCAACTCTAAGCCTTCTTGTGGAGCGGAGCTGGTGCTCCTTCCCAGAATGAAGCTTAATCGGTATTGTTGAAATAAAGCGGGGCTCTTCCGTATGAAGAAATTCGATATCTGATTGTTTATCAAAAGATCCTTGCATACCACGTGATTATGTGACGGCCAGTTAACCAACCAGAAGTTTTGTGATGTTGATAAGAAATCTGCCTCGGTCGGAGCCACATGGTTGGTATTGTGGCTCGTGAGCTGTTGTCGCCCTGTGGCTGGTGCGCGAATCTGCACGAATCAAGTGAAGGCCGCAGATGCAGCGAGTCAAGCATCAAATTCAAAGTGGATGATGGCTGTACATACTTTGGTATTCACCGGCAATTGCCATATAGAGTTTTGTTTGCTTGCCTATGCAATTCGATAGCAACCTTATATAGCCTCAATCACAAGTCACTGTCTTATACTCTCATCCGTTACACTCTAAACAGACCAATGATCTCCCAGAACCGCCTCACGGGTCCCGAGATTACCGAATCCGGGTCCAGGAAGGAAAATTGTGGGCCTCCCGTCGACACGGCGATCTCGCAGCAAAAAAAAAGAAAGCGCCTCATCTCTTTAAACTCAACCTTGGAAACTATAAGATACCACGATTTAATATCAAGTATAGAAGGATTTAAAAGCCCAGATTCGCAGGGTGTTTGCTTTTTGTTTGTCCAAAACTTCAGTTACAATGGCGTTCACAATGCATGCCCATTCGGGCCAGTTCTGCCCTGGCCATGCCGTCGACCAGCTTGAGGACATTATCAAGCACGCTATTTCTCTTGGGTATAAAACCATTGGCCTTACAGAGCACATGCCTCGCTATGAAGAACAAGACTTGTACCCAGAAGAGGTATGTCTCACGTTACCATTTACTCATTTGCAATCCGTCCTACCAAACTTGGTTTATTACCTCGCGTTACACAGCATTCAACTCACACCTACCCCTCCATCACATATTCACATGTCACAACTCACTCAACCTCTCACACAACCACTCACTCATATTCCCTTCACTCACCCATCTACTCACCCAAACCTCAACACAAATCTCCCAAGACTATTCCCATCTAACTCTCAATCCTTAGCTCTCCGACCCCCAAGCCTCCCTCCAAGCCCTTCCCCCGCNNCACGAAGCCTACATCCTCGAAGCCCGCCGCCTCCAAAAGAAATACTCCCCCCAAATCCACATCATCATCGCCTTCGAAGCAGAATTCATCCGCCCCTCATACGCACCCCTCGTCCAAGCCCTCTTCGACGCATCCCCCCACGTCGACTACTTCATCGGCTCCGTCCATCACGTCCACAGCATCCCCATCGACTACGACAAGGCAACGTATGCTGCTGCCGTCGCTGCAGCTGGAGGTTCAGAGGAACGACTTTATGAGGATTACTATGATTTGCAGTATGATATGCTAAGGGCCTTGAAGCCGCGCATTGTCGGCCACTTTGATCTCATTCGTCTTATGAGTGAGGATCCGGGCAGGGATGTCAGACAGTGGAAAGGCGTGTGGGAAAAGATTCGTAGGAATCTGGAGTATGCTGAGAAGATTGGTGCTTGGCTGGAGTGTAATTCGGCGGCCCTGAGAAAGGGCCTCGACGAGCCTTATCCCGGCCGAATCATTTCAGAGGTAAGCTACATACAGATCCTACATGAGAGCACTTCCTCTCCCAGTNNNGATACGTCTTACNNNACGGTGAAATCANNNGAATGGCTCAAACTGGGCGGTAGATTCACAATGTCCGACGACAGCCACGGCATCGCCCAAGTGGCCACAAACTACAGCCGCGCACTCACGTTCCTCGAAAGCCTCGGCGTAAAGCACGTCTGGACTTTCGAGCGCAAAAACCACTCCGAAGCAGGAGAAACCGAAAAGGCGGAACTCATCGAAATGGGCATACCTGTCAGCGAATTTCGTCGAAATTTTTCATAAAAAAACACTTCACTTTTCTCATTCTGGAAAATAGAGGTACAATAGGCCCTAAAAGGCTACAAGATTTTTTTGTTTCAGGGAGGCATACAAGATTAAGATATAGAAGGAACTCAAAAGACCATCTATAAAAGATAAGAGTAGAATAAATAGCTTCCGACAAGATTTTTGTTTTTTCTTTGTTTGGGAACGGGTATCATGTAATGAGAGCAGCCCAGCATTCCAAAGGCTGGTGCCAAGTTTGGCAAAGGGGGTGCATAGTAGCTAGAAAACAGTTGGTCTCGAAAAAAAGAGAGAACGAGCTTCAACAAGCGCTAAACAGGCAAAATAAAGGGCAAATGAACTCCTACCCATTCCGTGCTCCGTACCGTACCGTCCGAGTGACATAAGAAATCTAATACCATCTCCTTTTTGCTTTTTCACAGTAACACTTTACTTCCTCGGTGGGATGGTACCACTTGGCTTCCTCTGAGCCTTGTTCTGGGGTGAGGGGGTGCGGTTTGCCGATTGCTTGGGGGCAAAGGGAATGGTTCCGCTGCTGCCATACTGGAAAAGTGCGCTGCTCTTCTTCCTGAGGAGGCCAGGCATGACCATTGGGTTGCCAGCCGGGAGTGTCGGGGGCATCCACTTCAGCGGCTCCTGAGAAGCAATTGAGACCGGGGTNGGTCCTTCAGGTTGGTACTGGTAAAAATCGGCGGTCTCATCGATCGCTTTGATCGAGCGAGGGGAGCTCACGTTTGGAACAGCCTGTCTCGATTCAGGAGAAACAGTTCGTGGCGTGAAATGTTCCAAATTGGGCGTTGATAGGCTACTCTCAGAAGCAGTTGATAGCGCCGGCATGGTGCCATCTGGGGACGCGGCATTGATTGTGGGCCTGGAGCTGTTGGGCGTCTTGAGGCCGCTAGACTCTACGGATCTGTTGGTGCTGGCAGATGACGTGCGCAATTCTGACTTGGCGACGGCAGCCGCGGCTGCAGCTGCGGCTTGTTCGGCTTCGAGGCGAGCCTTTTCCCGTGCCTCCTTTTGTGATTGGGTGATCAGGTTGATCTTGATCTTCTTGATGCCCTTGGTGATCTTATCCATGTCGTCAATAGTAGCGTCCAGCCTTGCACCTGCAGTTGCTGTAGTTGTTTCTGCAGGACTTTCCCTTCCGGCTTCACGCATTGGTGACCTGAGGGCCGGCTCGCCATGAGACGTGGTCGGCCGTGACCTTCTAACAGTGATTCTTCCGGTAGAACCGGAGCTCTGCGCTTGGTTGCCTGCCATTGAGATAGGCCTCCCGGCGATGGGGCCCGCAGATGTTGAAGGGCGAAGCGGTAACTCCTCGTTGATCGTAGCGGCACGAGAGACGCTACGCTGTTGCGTGGGAGCAACGGACGACGTGCTAAGCCGACGGTTGTTCCCCTTGGGAGGCAAGCCAATAAGAGGCTGCGGTGTCTGGCCGCGAGCAGTTGCNNNTAACACATGNNNATCATTGTTCGATGTAAAAGAGGGTAGGGAAAGGGTTGTAAATTGCATGCTCACCTTTTCTGCCGCAATTGCTGGAGTACCTACAGTTCGTCTCCGGTCCCTTGTCTGCCGAGCACTGTTTTCCTCTTGAATGGGATCAATTGCCCTTGGCTTGCGATCACGAAGCGACATTCTTGATGTTGACCGTTCGAGATCCGGCGTGGCAGTGGATTGCCTACTTTGCCGCGCACGGGCTGCCTCTGGATTCAAGTCGTCGGCCGTGTAGCTGTCGGTTTGGCGATCCTGTGGGATGAGGAGCTTTGAGAGCTCGTTGGCAGCGACCGTCCACGGAACCTCAGGTGGCGAGGGAGATGGAGATCGGCTAGAAACGGTAGACCTGTTGACCAGTGTCGACATGCTTCGTCGCATTTTGAGGGGATCTACAGCTCTTGCCGTAGAAGCTTGGGTCGGTGTACAATAGGTTGGAGGAGTAACCATACGCGGCTTCTGTGGCGTGATGACAGGGAGTCCTACTGTGGCCTCCAATTTCTCAAGTTCATCAGCCGACCACCACGAAGAATCGTAAGGGTTTATGGAAGATAACGCTTGTCCAAAGTACTCGTCATCGTCGTTGTAGGCACTCTGCCCGAAAGAAAGACGGCCCTGGCGAGGCACGTTCTGCTTCCCAACAAGACCGCTCAGGTGGCTGAGAATGCCCGAAGTCAGAGCCCTGTTGCTATAGCCACCCTCCAATACACTGACGATACGACCTTCGACAAAGAGGCCTTCCTCAGCAGCGAGCTGAACAATATCTTGAGTAAGTCGCGCGTAGAACTCCGTTGGCACATTGACCTTGTGACGCTGCATTCCAGCACTCTCCCATTCACTGGCGTCAAAGCCAGCAGACAGGAAGATGACGGCCCGCGGTTTGGCGCCTGCATCTTGTAGCTTCTCTGCCTGCGCTTTAAGATAGCTGCGGGCCTTGTCGAGAAGTATCGTGTATTTAGTCTCATAAAGGTCCCAGAAATCTTCAACTGTCTTCCATGGCTGGAGATGGGCGTTCCAGACGTTTTGACCGTGGGCATTCTCGATGCAAATGCTGGCTTTCATAATCTTGTCATCCTCACCGTTTTCGCAAGGATATGAGTTGATGTCGTGCAAGCTGAAATAACCAATGGATGTCCTCTTCCAGGCGGCATGGCTCTTGGTAGCAGCCATTGACCGAGAGTTGTGCGCCCAAGCAATGGCCTGGGAGCCATCTCCGTGGTGCAAGTCAAAGTCAATGATGGCGGCATGAGTCAGTTCGTGGTTCAGGATGCCATGCATAATTCCAACATGGACATTGTTGACCCAGCAGAAGCCAGACGGAAGGTTGGCAGAGCAATGGTGCCCCGGAGGCCGAACGGCAACAAAAGCACGGCGCGGCCCAGCCGAGAAGACGGCATCCACACCCTCACACACAGCGCCCAGAGCACCCTCAATGGCATTTAGCGACTCGCTACAGAGGTACAAGTCGCCCTCGTGAAGCTTCTCCGTCGTTGCAGTGCCGGCAGGTCTCTGCAGCTCCTTTCCTCCACGAGCCAAGACCCCCTCTGCAGACTCACACATGTTCTTCAACTCCTCCATCCACTTGGTGCCATGCACGTTGGTGACGGCGGGGGACAGCAGCGGCAGCCTCCGGTCCGTCTTGTGGATGCGAAAGGGGATGCTGGGCAGCATGTGAACATTGCCCTTTGGCAGGATGGGCAACGCACCATCGCTATGACGTTCACCAAGACGCACATAAGCTGCGGCCACGCCCAGAATGCCGGCCTTGATTCGCTCAGGCCGCTCCACAATGTTGCTGAGGGCACTCTTGGGGGTGCGCGGGCGCGCAAAGCGGTGGCCGTAGACGGCATCGTTGAGCACAACAACGGTCTCGGTGTAGAGCGTGGACACGGGCCCGTGATGGGCCTCGAGCTCTTCCTTGAAGTGGCCGCTCGCCACGGAGCTGGGCGTGACTGGCGGCCGCCACTCAGGCTCGGGAGCTCCAAACGACGCCCTCAAGCCCGGTGAAACAACCTGCCCCAGGCTGGAGCGCCTTGATAAAGACCGCGAAGGGCCGACGCCGTTTGCCGAGTGCAGGGAGTTCATCGAGGCTTTGCGGACGAGGGTGGGGGTTGCGGCTCGCGACTCTCTGCCTGAGGGACTGAGAGGGAGAGTGAGAGCAGACGAAGAAGGAGAGGCATGGCGAGAGAGATTTAAAGGCGTGAGCGGCGTCGAGGGAGAGGGCAATGGCGATAATCCGGGGGATCGCGGGCCACGCTGGCCGAGTGACAGCTGGCTGAGTGACTGCGATAGGCCTGCGTCTTTGTCCCTGGAGTTTGTTGCTGCACGCCGTGGCGGCTCTGTATTGGGCGGAGACGCCATTTGGGCGTCTTATAAGACCGGTTTAGTCGGTGGGTTGCAGCGAGGCGACATGCGTTAGCAGAAGAGAAGACGCCAGGAACACGCCAGAAGAAGCCTGTGAGTATGTGCCAAGTTGGTGTGGGTGGAGAGAGCGTATGTATTGTATTGTATGGTGCGTTGAGAATGCGGGTTTCCGATGCTGCTTCAGTTCAGTTGGCAGCTGGCGATGTACGGAGCGATACTTCAATTAACGGCTGCCTGACCACTCGATTTCCCTGGTTTTGGTGATGGCTGCAGCTTTTTTTGTTGTTGTTTGGGTCAAGGTTGGCACGCGGCGGCGGCCAGTGGCTCGGGGCGTTTAATGACATGGCCGGGCATGTAATTTCAATTGTCGCCATCGTCATAGCCGCTTCGCTTCCCCTAATTCCAGTCCCAAATTCGCGTCCCATCTTGTCTCGCCCCGATCACGTGCCGGTGCGAATCTCATCCAATCTCATTCATATCACATCCATCCATCAAATAAGATAGGGGGCTGGCAATCAATTGCTTCACGTCACCATCATCGGGCCTCGTCAGGTCGGGCACCACAGCATTGACGCTGCACCGGCACAGCTTCGCACGCGCATCTCGCCGATTGTCTGGTGTTTTTTCCAGACAAGTAAGGGGTGTTTTTCTGCATCCGAAACGGCAGGTCTCGCTGCTGTGGAGCAGAGCGTTTCTCCCTACAGGTACATGCATTTGCGCCTGCTTACAGTCGGGATATCCATGATACACTACGGAGTACATGCAGCGAGGCATGCAGGCCACGATTGAGGCCAAACAAGACCCTGGACTCGTAGAGGGGGTGGATGCCGCATGTCATGACATCAGCCAAAACCGCCAAATCGGCCACTCAAACGCCACCGGACTCCAACTTCGTATACTGTACTGTAATCCATCGTCTGCCGCTGGGGGCGACATGCAGCAGTGGACCTCTAGGCAGGAATACATTCTTTGAGGGCGTACGTGGCCGAACCACAGCAGAGGCCTTGGATTTGGCAGCGCTGCGGTTTGCGGCCATTCGTCAGCGATGCCTCCAGCTATAACCGACGAGGTCCGATTTGAGCAGCATCACAAGCAAGTGTGCTAGTAGGTGCATAAAACCAGGAACTGCCGACTCCGATTAACGGCTGCAAGCGAAAAGGTGGAATGACTGCTACAGTAGTGCTGCCGCTGCTCTGCTAGCACAATCGGCTAACAGAACAAGGACCGGGAGCCCATATCCGACGATATGGCTGCTGTCAAAGTATGGATACTATCGAGAGTTGCTGTTAGTCCTCGTAATAGCAGCAGCTTTGGATGGAGTCTGGCGGCCCGAATGTGCAGATGGCATCAATTACAAATTACACGGCGGGCTCCATCTCATTTGAGAGAGTAAAATATTCTCTCATGTGTAAATTTCCGGCAATGTTGCCGTTGTGACTAAAAATACTTGACAGGTACTCCCGTTGTCCGTGCTCTCGTTGGAAGTGCAAGTAAACGCACCAAGCATAAAGGGGCGACTTTATTAGCGGTCCCCGCTCTGCTTCTTTTTAAGGTACATCTGGGGTAGCGCCAGTCCCTCGATCTCAAGATGCCTGTCCGTCTGTGCAGTGGAAGGACAGAAGCTCAGACGAAGAAAAAGCGCCCAGGTTTGTTACATATGTACGAGTAGGCCTGCTTCCACACAGCTTGCCAGACCTTGCAGACGCAAGAGATTAAATCCAATCTCGAGGTAGGTTCATGTTCATGTAAGTCATTCTGCCTTGCTGGATGCATTTGTTTGTACACATCAAGTAAAGTGCACTTTGTAGGGTAAGTCGATGCACCGATCCGAGTGATTGAGGCCAATTTCTGGCTGCCCAGGGGCTCCATAGACCCGAAAAGTCCGCTTATCGCGCTCGGAACTCGCACGCAGATGAAATGCAGAGCATGTGATGGTGTTTTCATGAATTGATGCACAACGACTGGAGGAATTGAAAAGGTGGCGAGATTAACAAGAAGAAAAAAGAAGAGAAAAAGAAAAACTCTCAACTGTGGAGAGTCTCTAGGCAGAAACATGCGCAGCGAATTCACGGCATTCATTGTTGGGCATCGTCTGCTGTCTCACACAGAACGACAGACAACCAGGCCTGAGCCTCAGTCAACTCAACTCAGCTGCCTGAACATCACCCCAGAACAATGCACGTATCGTACTCGTATGGGGTCGACCAACACAGCCATCAGATCAGCCTTATTTTCCCGCTTCCTTCTTATCTACTCTTCATCCTCATCCCATCCCGTCCCAACTCATCGCCACCGCACCGGCGCTCAATAGCGTCTCATGCATGTGCTCACAACGCATCTCGTCCTTGGCTGCTTTTGTGGCACTAGCCGTCAAGGCCTGACTAGCCCAAAGCTCGCCCAGTTCAGGGCACATCCCGCAACTCAATCGCCGCCTACGAACAAGGCTTGTGTTTCCATCTTCCATCTTCCTTCTTCCCACAGCCTTCACCAAGTTTGAATTGCTACTCCAGCATCGCCTCTATTCCGTCTTTACGATAACCAAAACAGTCTTCTCTCATACTCAATACGAGCACTTGTCACACCTCCTCCCAACAAATTGAACTGAAATCCTTCCTCTCCAACCCCCTCCGAGCCGTGCCGCGAGCTAGCCAAGCTTTTTTCCCTGGCTACTGATTCAGCCGCACGAAAATCCGCCTCACCATTGGCCGTGTAACTGCGGCGACAGAATCAAGAGCGCAAAAAGCAATGCCCTCTCCCCTCTACTTTGTGCTTTCCGCCTCGCTTAGACTGCATGAGGATCCCAGCTCTGGCCTTGGTCTTGGCCCTCTAGACTCGTCCCCGTGATGTCGGTAGCTCAGCTTTTATTGACCTTGGGAGCCGCTAGAAGCTCGTCGTTGGAAAAAATGGCGTGTCTCCCATGTACGAGTAGCTGTAGGAGCTTGGGGGCTTAAAATACAAGAAGCTCGCCTCCTCGCCGCCTTTTTCATTTTCGTTCTCTTGCTCTCTGTGATACCCATTCCTGCATTGTTTTTGTAATTGTTCGAGATGGCTCTCGCTCTGCTCATTCCCATATTGGCCGGCGGCGCGGCGGCGCAAATGACGCTGCCACTCATCAACTACGATGAGGTTGTAAATGCCATTAACCCCAATGATCCGGGATACCAGATCTGCACCGCAGCGGCTTCGTTTCTCTCGGGCTGTGTTGCTGAAGTTGGAGGATCTGAGGCTCTGTCCACTGCGAATCCGTTGTCGCTCGCAGCATGTGCTTGCTGCATTGGAACGACTGATGTAGCTCCCGTCTACAGCACTTGCGCCGACTATCTCGGTTCCGAGGCGCCTCAGCTGGGCTCTCAGATCTCTGGTGTGTACATGTCTTTGATTTGCCTTTCAGCGAGTTCCTGTAGTCTAACAAACTGCGCCTACGACTATCTCTACACCGTGTGCGGAAGCTCTCCAGAGATCTGTCGTGGTCAAGTTGGCGCAAACCCGACCAATTCACAGCCTCCAGCGTCGTCTCCCACTCCCTCCCAATCCTCAAGAATCCAGACTCCTTCGCCATCGAGATCAACTGCTTCGCCAGCCTCCTCGCCGAGCAGCATTCCGCAAGAAACAGAAACGTCAGGTGGATTTACAGCAGAGGGATCAACAGCCGCACCGACCAGAGCTTCTGCCACTGGAGGCGCATCCGACACGTCCCCTGGCACAGGAACAGGCACTGCTACTAGTCTTGTGACAACACTTGCGTCTGCATGTGTTCAGATGGTGGATATTTTCCAGGAGTGCACCAGGGCGACGCCTGGTTTTACGGGGATGCCGTTTGGAGAGCAGGCTTATTGTTACTGGNNNGATTATCTCCGTCTTTATAGCNNNGATNNNCAACTGACAAAGTATGTGCGTGTATATAGCTGCCGAACTGCCTTGGATGGCCAAGTCACATGGACCGACGAGATCGAGACATATGCTTCGACCTGTCGAAACTGGGGAGCCACAGCCGGCCCCGGTGAGCCAGTTACCGCCTACGATGGTTCGNNNTCCTCATGCCTCTTGGGATACTATATCTGTAAAGATGTATGCNNNCACAGCAGTGTGGCCAAAACATTCGCTACCTTTTGCCATCACTTCAGCGATGTTTGCTCTGTCTCGACTACTGCGCCCCCAGATAATACCGCCACGAACGATGACACAGGTGCGACGACCACTGCAGGTGGTCAAGGTGGTCAAGTTACCGTTACTGTGACTCAACCGCCTGCTTCTACCACTAATGCAGCTGCAACCGCTCGTGTGGGACTCGCTGCAGGCGTGATTGCAGTGGCTGGATTTGCTCTGATGGTTTAAGTGGTGTACAATGAAGGAATTAATGTTTGAAATGTCGGAACGAATGCAACGGGTAATGCCACTGCTATGGATATAATTGCTGCTATGCTGGATATACATGTCATATAATGGGTATATATACACCAGGCGCGTTAAGACAACCGTTTAGAGACCGCCAATGACACGTTTAATGAATCTATTATTATACCGTCAAATCAACATTGACTCTCTTGAGTGCCTCCACAGCCCACTCAGGGTACTGCGTCTTATCCTCATAAAGTCCCGCGAAAAACTCTTTGATAAGCGCAGGAAACCTGTCTTCTATAACCGCCTGTCGAATGTCGCGCATGAGCTGCAGCTGATACCAAACGTTGTGGATCGTCAACAGATGCGCCGCTACCGTCTCCTTGGAAGCGTTGTGGTGAATAAAGGCCCTCGTGATACCCATGCCGTCCTCTCCCTCTCTGCAGCACATGCAGCCACAACCAGGCTCAATGGGACCAAAGTCGTTGGCGTACTTGAAGTTTCGAATGTTTAAGACGCCATTCTTCGTCACGGCGTTTCCGAATCGGGCTGTTCTTGTTGGCCAAACGCAGTCAAATATGTCTGCTCCGAGAGCGACACTGACGATTAGATCTTCTGGGTAGCCAATGCCCATCACATATCGAGGTTTGAGATCGGGAAGTAGGGCTGTACATGTCTCAACGACGCGGCAGTAATCTGCTTTGGCTTCTCCTCCGCTGAGTCCACCTATGGCGATGCCAGGTGTATCCCTAGCCAGCATCTCTTTGCAGCACTCTCGTCGCATCTCCAGATCTAATCCACCCTGAATAATGCAAAACAGATTCTGTCTGTCGGGATTCTTGTGAGCGGCTATGCATCGGTCCAGCCATCTTACGCTGCGCTCCATGGCCTCTCGCATTCGAGCTTTGTCTGGCGAGGTGGTCACCAGTACATCGTCGAGCTGCATCATGATATCACTGCCTATTGTGTTTTGCAGGGATATAGAGTGTTCGGGGGTGAGGAGCATAGGGGACCCGTCGTGGGGACTCAGGAAGCGAACGCCCTCTTCTGTGATTGTGGCCAGCTTTAGTAGACTGACCATTTGGAAACTGTCGTGATCTGTCAGTCTATACTCATTTTCAATGGAATATTTGACAAAGACGTACCCTCCGCTATCTGTAAGAAGGTTGTGATTCCATCCTTGCAGCTTGTGAGCACCACCAATAGCATCAAGAATCTCCTGGCCTGGCTTCAAGCCTAGGTGATACGTGTTGTTCAGGCAAAGGCGACAACCAGTATCCTCTAGCTGCTCTGGAGTAATGCCCTTAAGGGAAGCCTGAGTGGCAACAGGCATAAAAATAGGCAGTTGAACGGGTCCATGAGGAAGTGTGAGTATAGAGGCACGAGCTCGAGTTGTCTGGCTTATGCTTATCAGTTAGTATCAAGACTGGGATCACTTTGAGATGTGGGTGACACTGACTGAACATTTTGCAATCAGTTCAAACGTGAGAGCTGGGGATGTGTACACGTTGGACGCCATTCTTTTGGCTGTCTGCATTATTTTCCCAAGATTATCTCCTGAAAAATCTCGTCCTGCCCTCAGCCGTGAACTTTTTCCTTGCCTCCTCTCACAGTGAATTTTCAGCTCTTCCGCCGTTGAATTTCTTACACGATAAGGTGCATACCCTGGACTGCAAGATTTTGGCGGGGCTTTGCACGCGCCACACCCCGCCACAACGAGGGGAGTTCTGTCCGGCTCAACTTCGGTAGATGGAAGCTCGTCTCAACGCTGCCAAAGAATTTGCATCAACTCGAGCCATCGTATGAGTGGCATATCGACCTCAGGCCATTGAGCTTCTCAACGAGCCTCGACAGTCAGAATGGGGGCCGAGCCGTATCGCCCGGGGGGCTTTGTTGAGGACATCACGCATGTTCTCAATTCCCAAGCCCCTTCCCGAACCGCCGTCAACGAACCTCCATATTGGAGATCACAAGTCTGCGACAATGACGAGACCGTATCCGCAGCATCAGTCCATCACCTCGCCTCTGGCTTCACGAGAGAAGGGTGACTGGGGACTCAAGCGCCCGTTCCCTCTCAAATCCACCATGGCCACATCTACGCCCTTTATCCGAATCAAACAGGTCGACACCGTTGAAAACGTCACCAACTTTGCTTCGGCGGCCGACCACTCTCTGTCATTGGAGAAGTTCCAGGAGCTGCGAGTGGCCATGTCCGTGCCCTTCAATACCGACAAGAAGTCTGGCGATTCTTCACCACGGGCAGAGCTATGGCACAAATCAGTCTTCGAGGAGGATATGGACTTTACAGACTTCCAGCGTGGACGGGGAGATGATCGACGATGGAAGTTCCAGGGCCCTTGGCTGGCTAGAATGACTGAGGGAGAGTTCATCGAGTACCTGAACAAAAAGGTCCGTCCTAAGCGGGCGCACTTCCGAACACTTCTAAAGGAAAAGCTGGCGGACGACATCACTACGAGCCAGAACAAGGCTGCGTTGGAGGCCGGCAAAGCCGCTCCCGCCAAGATTGAGGCGCGAGATATCTCAGAGGAGCAATTCACAGACTACCTGCGCTCATTGCGCAACGACAGAGTGACGCTGTATGCTCTTGTCTCTAAGTTTCTCGACTTGGCTCCCCTGGGACAGCCAGTTGGAATTATTCAAACTTTCTGGTCCGACCGGGACAGCCTTGCCCCCGATAGCCCGTATGGCAAATCTGGCCCGCCNCCCAGCCACCCCTCCGCTGGTATTAGCTACCTGCGAACCGGTTCATTCATGGAGAACCACCCCGTCTATGGTCCCCAGGGCAAGCGAACGCCCGCATTGGCCCGAGTGGTCTATCCCAAGGCTGGCCCCATGTCTCCCAAGCTTGGTGTCGGAGGTTTCGTCGCTGATGCTCCCTCTGGCGACAACGAGTTCAACCCGAGGACATATGGTTCGCGCAGAATATCACCCATCAAGTCCATGCTCAACGGCATTATGCATCTTGATACTACCACATTTGGCGGTGCCAAAGCTTACGTTGAGGCCACAACAGCCAATGTTGATCCTAGCGGCAAGGTTGTCTTGCAGCTCCGAGAAACTGGCCCTGAGGCTCAGGTGGTTGCGAGGGAAAGCAAAGGCCTCACTGAGATCTATCATGACGGCCCGACTAAGAGCTATGTTCCTACCACTCCCAGCAACAGCACCGGCGCTCCTAGCGGACAAGAGGGCCAGCGATCTACACGGGTATCTAACGAAGCCCGCTTGAACCGTGTTGCTGATGAGATTTTGGAGGAGTCATTGCGCCCTGACAAGTCATGAGAAGAGAGGGTTGGGTGGGGTGAACAGTTTTGGCAATTACAGGCCTGACAGGTAAATAACGGGCTGTGTTGAAAATTGCCGAGTACTGTGTTTTATGAAATATTGTCAATTTCTACCTATGTATCATTCATGTAAAGTAGTACCAATAAGAGATGAGCTGTATATGTTTCGATGACTTTGAATGCTTCCAGACTTATATCTCTAAAAGACCTGAATGAGTATAGCTCAATTGGTAGAATACGCTAGCCTGAGATAGTTAGTACTTTTGGTTCAGATCGCTGGGAGACTGAGAGTCCTGTCACATGACTCCACACGTGCTGATTTCTGAGCCCTAATCAATTCGGCTCCCACACCCCCACCAGTGCTAGACCAAACCACCAAGTTTTCCTGTAGATGGGAATTTCGCAAAGCTTCACTCACTAATCCACCACACCACCTCAATACCGCCAAAATGGGTCGCGTTCGTACCAAGACTGTCAAGAAGTCCGCCAAGGTCATCATTGAGCGGTACTACCCCCGCCTGACCCTCGACTTCGAGACCAACAAGCGCATCTGCGATGAGATCGCCATCATTGCTTCCAAGCGCCTGCGCAACAAGGTCAGCACCATCCACNNNGCCGGAAGAAACCACCGACTTGGAAAATCCGAGAGAAGGAGCGGAAAAAAGAGAGAGAAGACAACATTGTGGCTAACAGCGGAATTTGGGAATTATATTGCCGGTTACACCACCCACTTGATGAAGCGTATTCAGCGTGGACCCGTCCGTGGTATCTCCTTCAAGCTTCAGGAGGAGGAGCGTGAGCGCAAGGACCAGTTCGTCCCCGAGGTTTCCGCTCTCGACTTCTCCGAGGCTGGCCAGCTGGATGTCGACAACGAGACCAAGGACCTGCTCAAGCACCTTGGCGTACGTTTCCCTTACCCACGAAATCTACAAATACGTTCACAAACTGACCGCATATACTATTTCGAGTCCATCCCCGTCAACGTCATCCCCGTCTCCCAGGCTCAGGCTCCCGAGCGTGGCCAGCGACGATTCGGCGACCGCCCTCGCCGCGACTAAAAAGGTTTTTTTGTGGGAAAATATTGGGTCTCTGGTTTTGCAACATTTTGCAGGTTGGCGTCTCAGGATGGTAGTGAGTGCATAGATCTCGAAAAAGAAAGATCTTCTACCCCACAAGGTGTCGCCGATTCTCTGGTTAATTCCGAGATGACGCTTGATTGCCAAAAGCCGTCCCTCTCTTTCACACTTGTCTGTGAATGTGATTGAATATGCAAGGTTGCGTTGAGCTGGATGTGCTATTCCGCTGGTGCTCAATCTCACTTCACCAGTGATTTTGAAATAAGCGAGGATATGCGACCAAATCAATTTAACCAATGGGTATCATTATATGCCCGAACCCACGTATTTTTTGTTTTCCAATACATGCATGACCATGACCAAATGACAGCCCAACGCCATATTGTATGCTTTTTCGTCACTTCCACCTGAAGTCCTTATACTCCAGATTCCCCTGTCTGCTTCTCGGGCAGTTTTGCTTTAAAGCCGTCAATAAGTAAATGATCCTCTGAGTTATCAGCTCCGGCCGGAGGAGCCATCTCAGAAGGCGCCTTGACGTCTTTTTCCTTCAACGTAACCTTGACCTTGTCTAAGGAAGAGCCGATCCTGTTGTCGCCTCTTTCCATTGCTAGGGCAGCCGAGTCTCGAGCAGCTTGCCGTTGGTCTTCCAGCTTGAGTTCGCCGAGCTTGCGGGCCGTTCGATCTGCCTCTGTCTCTGCCGACTTGTCTTCATCCAAAAGATCAATCTGGATGTCGGGAATTCCAGCTCGTTCCCAGGCAGCCGTCTCGTTAAGCTGGACCTTGACAAAGAGGGCTCTGCGGGCACACTGCTGGGAGCACCACTTCTCCAGCTCCTTGCGCTTGACGATTTCGCCACTGTTTGTGAGCTTCCATTCCCCGCCCGAGCCGGTTTGACGTCTTGGTTTTGGGCACAACGTGTAGCCGCACAGTTCATTCACGTTGCGCTCCTCAATGAGGTCATCGTAATCGGAAGGTTGGAAGAGCCGGACGTTGGCCTTGAAGTCTGAGACATCGGACGGTGCTGGGTTTGAAGCGTTGTAAGAGGTCTCCCTGACGAGGGGGTACTCCGATAAAAGGATTAAGCTGTCGAGGATCTGGCTTTCAAGCTGCTTTCTGTGCTCCAGGAGCGTGGCATGGTGGATGGCGATCTCCCGTGCACTCTGCTTGGGCTCGTTGGGAGGCGAAACGGAGTCCTTTAGGATGCTCTTGAGCTGACTCGATTTGCTGGCCATGGGGTATTAAAGCTTCCCTCTTGTGATGCCTTGTGCGCCCTGGTTTGCGGAGAGACTTGTCTACGGTCGGGCTGTTGAAGATGTTTGTTGTTCGTTGGTGCGTCTAGAAGCTTGCATGTGCGGTTGTGCAAAAAAGCAAAGCACCGCTGGCGATTACCAACCAGTAAGATAGCACGTTGAAGCAAAGCTGCAACCCCACTAAAAGCCGCTGTGCCTTGCTTCTATGGAGCGTGCCCCAAGAGGCATGTCATGTACTTGTACCTACATATTACAGGAGAGCTGGAGGGGTTTGTGCTTGTGGCGCCGGGGCGGGCGAAACATGCAACCGGTGGCGCAACTTGGAAGAACTGACAGGGCATCAGACTTGTTGTTGTATGAGTACGAGTTGTATAATTGAAGATGCGCAAGGGTGCCCGGTTTGAAGCAGCAGCAGCACCTTGGCAGGACGGGGATTGAGGATTGAGGGCCTCAGGCATTGAGCATGTGCCACTGGCCGCGTGGGTTCAAGGTTGGGTTGCGCCCCGATTGTTGCGGCACGAGGGCTGTGTCGATGGTTGCTGGAGCCGGAGGTCCGAAGAGTTGGGTTTGGTTTGGTTTGGAATTGTGTCGGTTGTTTTGTCAGACTCAATGCTGCTAGCGGTCTTGGCTATCTAGTAGGTACTCGTAGGCATCCAGGTTTGGTTTGGGGATTTCACATTGGAAACGATGGAAAGCTTCAAAGCCCCTTGCATTGATGGCGCAGGTAATTATAGAAATCTGATCTCGCATGCCTGGCCCTAGCATGTTTCGTGTTTTGCAAGGCCAGGCCAGGCACCACGGCCGGGTACATATACGGGGTCGAGTCTTCAAGTACGGTAGCATTTGATTTGATTGATCGAATCCATCCATCCATGGAATTAATGGAAACTAAACTCAACTGCCTGTAACCCTCAACCTGCAGTCGCTGTAACGGTGACGAATGCGGCACATCCTCGGTACATGTACCTGAGGCGACAACCAACAACCCCCGATTGACCCTTTTCACTCACGCTCCAGGTCGCCCATTGTCTGGCCCCTCCGCCACTCGTCCTCCTCCAGGTACTGCTACTTGCGACTACCCGGACTCTAGTGCTTTCTCGTCATTGCCTAGGCCTCGTCGCAGCCTGTCATGGTTGCGCTGACGTCGACACTTCCAGCAGATCCACCGCGTTTCACAGCCTCTGAGCCTTTTCATCCTCTACTTCAAACCCTCGTGCAGACCAGACCTCAAACGCCCATCTTTGTTTTCTGCCTCCATCCGTCTGCGTCTGCGTCTGGGCTGAAACTGCCGCTTGTTGGCCAGACCAGCAATTCCCTTACCTGTACTATACCTGTATGTACTCGTATCTACGCGAACCCCTCACTCACCCAGCTTTCTCCCCACGTTTTAGCCACTCACCGGCTGACCAAGGGACGGCTGCTCTCTAGTGCCCCACAGGCGACGACAACCTCCTCCTACAAAGACGCCTGGGTTGGTCGTGCTGAGCCCCGAGTCCAGCATTGCCGCCAGACACCGCAATGGCTGCCCTGTTCCGCGTCAAGGCGCTGTACGAATACTCGTCGCCGCACGAGGACGACCTCAACTTCCCCGCCGGCCAGATCATTGCTGTCACGGACGAGGACGATGACGACTGGTACGGCGGCGAGTACGTCGACGAGGCCGGCGCCAAGAAGGCGGGCATCTTCCCTCGCAACTTTGTCGAGAAGTTTGAGCCCGTGGCGCCCCCGCGACCTGTGAGGAAGCAGCACAAGCAAGAACCCGAACCCGCCGCTGCTGCCCCTGCGCCCCCTCCGGAGGCTTCTTACGAGGACACAGCTGCGCGATCGACACCCCCGCCGGGAGACGTGGCCTCAGAGCCCTCGCCAAAGAGACTCGCCGAGCCCGTCAAGCAAACCAGGGCGCCAGAACCTCCTGCTGCNAGCTCCTGCTCCTCCAGTTCCAGTCCCAGTTCCAGTGCCTGTTGCTGTCCCGGCTCCGGCTCCCCGCCCGCGGCAGCTCCTGCGCCAGTTCCGGTGCCTCTGCCATCTTCGCCCAAGCGTGCCGACTCCCCCGCCTCAGCTGCCAGTGCTCCGAAGCCAAAGGCCGCGCCTCCGCCGGTATCCGAGAAGCCCAGCTCTTTCAAAGACCGCATTGCAGCGTTTAACAAGTCGGCCGCACCTCCGATTGCGCCCTTTAAACCCAGCGGCCTTAGCGGTGCTGGCGGCGCATCGGGCTTTATTAAGAAGCCATTTGTGGCACCGCCCCCTAGTCGAAATGCCTTCGTTCCCCCTCCTCGCGAGGCCCCCGCGGCCAAGATTTACCGAAGAGACGAAGATCCCGAAATCAAGGCTTCCGTGGCCGAGACTCAGGGACAAGCCGAGAGAGCTGGACTGGTTACTTCTGAAACTCAGAAAGAGGGCGACGAAGAGGACCAGCCTAAGCCTACTAGCTTAAAGGAGCGCATTGCTCTCCTCCAGAAGCAACAGATGGAGCAGGCACAGCGTCATGCCGACGCATTGTCCAAGAAAGAGAAGCCCAAGAAGCCGCCGCCACCTAAGAAGCGCGTTGATTCTCAAGCTTCCGCCGCTGAGCCTGCTGAGGGAGCCGAGGTTCCCGAGCGAAAAGACAGCGACGAGCCTGCCCCAAGAGCCTCGATGGATTCTGCTCCCGCCGAGTCAGCTCCTCTACCACCCCGGCCCCAACCCGAACTTACGGAATCTCCCGCAGAAGCTGCCAACGGAGATGAAGCGGCTGAAGCGGATGCCGACGACCACACTTCACGACGACTGTCCAAAGTTCCAACTTCCTCATCCGCTGCTCCCGCTGCTGATGTAGAACAGCCGGAGACTCAGGAGACGGTGGAAGAAGAGGGAGAGGCGGAGGAAGAGGAAGAGGAGGAAGACGTTGATCCTGAAGTCAAGCGCAGAGAGGAACTCCGAGCACGAATGGCCAAGATGAGCGGTGGTATGGGCTTCCACGGCATGTTTGGTGCNCCCCCGGTTCCTCCGATGGGAGGTGGTCTGCCGATGAAAAAGGCACCCAAGCCACCGGCAAAATCTGCCACCACGCGGGAAGAGGATGTGACTCCACCGCCGCATGCTCCTCCTGTTCCCACTATGATGGCACTCCCGGGCATGGGCCTTCCAGGCCTTCCAGTTAAGCCAGCCGAAGAGCCAGCTCAAGCTGATGAACCAGAGACTGAACCAGAACAGAAATCTGAAGAAGAGGAAGATGCCACTCCTCTTGCTACCGCCCCCGTGCCNCCCGTGCGAGCCGAAGGCGAGTCTACTAGCATTGAACATCCAAAGCCCTTTCATTCTGTCTCTACTGACACTCCCGTAGCCCCAGAGCATAGGGCACCACCACCTGTTCCTCAGGAAGACCTGTCTGCTCCTCCTGTTCCAGTGGCGGGTATGTATNNNTACGGTCATCATNNNATAGTCAGATGCGAACTAACACCTCGAAGCTCGTCCGCCACCTCCCCGGCTCCTGTTGGAGGTAATGCGAACCTTTGCAACNNNCTGTCTGTTCACGCGCTGACTTGTTCACTGAATAGCTCGATCTCCTCCACCACCGCCCTCAGCTCCCCCGCTGTCAAGTCAGCTACAGAGGGATCTGAATCTGATGATGAACTGTCTAACGGGGCTCGTGAAAACGCTGAGGCCGCTGCCTCAGTACTGAGGTCACCCCCTCCACCGCCTGCCCACCACCCCTCAGAACCTCCTCAGTCGCCCCCGCGCCCTGGAGCATTCTCACCAACTTCGCCGACTAGCAAACGTGCTAGCAGACCNTCCGCCGCCCGTTCCAGGGGCTGCCTCCATACTCGCTGCGGTAACATCTCGCCCACCGCCGCCCCTCCGCCCGCCGCCCCGAGCCGGCGATCTACTGTGGACTTTGGCATCGCCTCGCCGACCAGGCCTGCGCAGGCAGGAGAGGAAATTGGAGAGGCCACGGAGTACGAGGGCGACTACGATACGGACATTGCGTCGTCTGTCCCTCACAAGGATGCTTTGGCGGCGCATGATCAAGAGTCTAGCATGGAGGAGACCAGCCTCCAGTCGCCATTCAACGATGCTCCTCCAGAGTTGCCTCCGCCTCCCCCATTTGCTTCGACGCCGAGAGCAGCCCCTCCTCCCGTGCCACAGTCTCCGCCACTGAACAGAAGGTCTACGGATCTATCTCGGTCTGTTCCGATCTTGCCGCCTCCGGCTCCTCCTCCTAAGCTGCTTTCTCCCACGGGAGATGAGAACCACGATGGTCTGTTCATCTCAAATGCTAGAGGAGATGACGCCCAGGACTCTCCAATTCTACAGGATGAGCCTACTCCCCTTTCATTTGAAGACTCTAGAGCCGTGTCGCCACCTGATCGAAGAGCCCCGCCCGCAATAGGCTCGCGTGGACGGTCATCTATGGATATGCCCAGGCCCAGTCTCAGTGCTCCTAGGAGATCGATTGATCACCACCGCCCGTCAATGGACTCTGGCTTCATCGCGGGAGACATTGATTTGGCTGTGCAAAGCGGTTGGTGGAAGCAGTCGAACCAAGTCCCTCCCGTCCTCCAAGGTCGGAAGGATATCCACTTTGAGTGCGATGAATCCACTTCGACAAATCAAGGCGAGAAGGTTATGATCACCAGAGAAACCTTTATCCTGTTTCAAGATTACTCGCAGACCATTCTTACGGCTCGCTACGACCCTAATGATCCGACAACTGTAGAGCTGGAGCAGCGACACGAGGCGCCNCCCAAGGCGATGCGACAGGACCAGATGGAGGAAGCCTATGACACCTTTGGACGACGTATTTCCGCATCCGCCATCGCTAAGAAGGATCAGGTTGTCGGTGATGGCACCGCGCAGAGCTTTGTTTTGGAAATGATTCGACCTCTAGAGGATGCCCTGTTGCCTATTAGCACTAGATCGTACGGTGCCCTCGTCTATGCCAACATGGCCAACGCTTCCACCCAGCAGCACGATGTCATTCGTCCTGGCGACATCATCACCATTCGCAACGCCAAGTTCCAGGGAAAGCATGGACCCATGCATGCCAAATACTCCAGCGAAGTTGGCAAGCCGGACCATGTCGGTATTGTGGCAGAGTGGGATGGAACCAAGAAGAAGGTCCGGGCCTGGGAACAAGGCAGAGATGGTAAGAAGGTGAAGCAGGAGAGCTACAAGCTGGATGATCTGCGGAGTGGAGAGGTCAAGATCTGGCGTGTGGTTTCTCGTAGCTGGGTTGGCTGGCAGAAGAAGCTGTCTTAGTGGTACTAGAGCAAACCTTTTTTTCTTTAGCATGCTGGCCAGTGGAGGGCTTTTTTGAAGAAACGGGAGTGAACAATTAAAAAAGAGAAAAAAATTATTGGGAGGAGAAAGGGGGGCATCCGTGATGCAAAATTAATCTCATATCAACGCCCGGTTCGGACATCCAATTTTTTTGCGTGCTGGATTGTGTGTGTTGTTTTATGAAGAGCGCAATGCTTGTTGGCGGGTTTACATTTTTTTATAGTATGCCATACAGGTGTTGTTGCCTGCTTTTTGTACGTTTATGCATCTGTTCATATAATCTTCCACTTAGATGTTTGATTTGCATTATTCTTTTGCTTGAAGAGTGATGTCGTAATTTTTTGTTTCTAATGTTTGAAGCGGGTATAATGTCTGTGTAGGACGTTGAATTACTCGCCTTTTTGGATGGTGATTGATGTATCTCGAGACTTCCATTCCTGAGGACTGATGCCGTAGATCCTCAATCTTTCTACTTTGGTGAGATGAATGGCTCTGGCACTTGGTGTTTGTGTCATAGCTGGTGCTATGGCCTCTCAATGGGGGCGCAAGAAGTGGGAAAAAGAGAAGCATCTTAATACTACGGCAGTTTGTCCTGTCTGGGTCCCCCAGAGACCAAAATTTTGGTAATAGTTTGTGAGGCGTTGCTACATGTAGCCTTTACTTTGGCGTTACTTAAGGTGTCGTTGCGCACCTGCGCAGGCGTTGTTGCGTATGTAGGCGTCGCTTTACGCATAAATGGGCCTTCTTGCCTTCTTGCCTTTCCAGGTCCCGAGGAGGATTTAAATTGCTGCGCTCTATTCAAGTTTACGCAAGAGCGCTTCACAGCAATTTAAATCCTCCTCGGGACCTGGAAAGGCCGAATCCACTCTCCGATAGTACGTCCAATAGCTGTGAGGCACAGCTAGACTGGCCATTCTTCACAGCAATTTGACCTCTCCCGAGAGTTCGGGAGCTTGACTGACTCTCATTGGATGTCTTATAAAAATGACATCTCGCACTTTCACAGCAACTTTAGCCTCTCCTGAGACTTGGCAGCTTAGTTAATTTTGTACCCTGATTGGATGTCTTAAGGTATCGCGTTGCAAGGGGCTGAGAGAGGTATAAAATGAGTTTTTCTCTGACCATTTCTGCTATTACTTTACAAATAACCTAGTAGGCACAGAGAGGATTGAAATTTAAAAGAACCAATTTGTTGAATGTACCTGCATGCCTGTGAGCAGATTCTCTTTAGGCGTATGGTTAAATTGCCAGCCTTTCTTTATCTTTCTGCCGCCGGATCTCTTTTTTATTGTCCGGGAGTTTAGGGGGAACCAATGTCTCGGCTTTCAGGGACTAAAAAAGCCGAATTTAGTGAGCGCAAAGAGGCCGGGATGGAAATTTACGGTGTGGCGCCTTTCATGTCTTGGATTCCGTGTCTCATGCTGATTTGGCTGATCAATGGGAGGGATTCAGTTATGCCGTGTGACCTGTTATTATGCATTCTGCTGCTATGAATTTGCGCCCTTGAAAGACATTGCCAATACTTTGAGTTGATCCTATGATTGTTTCATCTACAATAATATTTGCATTGTGAAGCATTTAGGCTACACTCAGATGCGTAGTATATACGAACAATACGACGGTAGATGGATTACTAGCATGGGAACATCCACTTACTTGTCTCTGCCGAATCGGGGACTAGTAAAGGTCGCACGGCAGATCAGATTGGCTCGGCTTGGCTTACGAGAAATGCAGGGCAGCCGCTGCTACATATCCTCCCTTGCTAGCGGGTCACTGACTTACAAGGCAGCTTTACTCAGTCGTCATATCGAGCAGATAGATTGACTAAGCTGGCAGATGCCTGACGAGGCGAGGGCGGCTGGATCATGCAGTACGTTGATATCGGAGCAAAATGTTGAGGATGGCCCTGTGACCAGGGGAGAGGAACGTCCTCGAATCTCGAGTCTCTTGGACCTTCTCCCCTCCTCCTCTCTCCCCTCCTCCTCCTTAACGTATCCTTTCCATCTACATTACGTCTGGTACGGTGTGCGCGTTTTGTTTTATTCATCCTCTTTCATTGTCTTTGCTCCGGCCCTTTTCTTCAATTTCTTTTAGCGCATCGTCTTTTACATCCTCCAAAATGCCTGATCCTGATTTCCCTACCAAATGCATGGCAGACTTCTTCTCCAACCAAAGAAAAGACCTGCCCATTGCCCTCAAGACCAAAGATGTCAAAGACAAGACTTATATCGTGACTGGCGCTACTCGTGGCCTCGGCTATGAGGTTGCTAAGCGCCTTGTCCAACTTGAGGCCGCCAAGGTGATTATTGGTGTGCGCAACGCAGAACAGGGCGAACTTACAAAGACGACCATTGAGAAAGAAGTTGGTCGTAAGGATGTTATTGAAGTGTGGGCTCTGGATCTGGCCTCGTACGACTCTGTCAAGGCCTTTGGCAAGAGACTGGAGACGATCGACCGTATCGATGCCCTCGTTTTGAACGCTGGTGTCTCCCACGCTGAGTGGCAGGTCAAGGAGGGCAGCGAAGCCCATATGACCGTCAACTTCATTTCCAACCTTCTGTTGACCTTTGAAGCTCTTCCAATTCTTCAGGCCAGCGCGAGCAAGCATGACATCAAGCCTCGCATTGTCGTTGTTGGCTCAATGGGTGGGTTCTTCGCCTTTGAGAGCATCAGGAAGTTCCCCAAGACGGGCATTCTCGACGACCTCAACGACAAGGCCAAGTGGAAACCCCTGTTTGATAATCGATACCCCGTGTCCAAGCTGTTTGAGCATTTTGCCGTGCGTGAATTAGCTTCCCTGAAACCTGTTTCCGAAACCGGTGTCATTGTGAATGTCGTTGATCCTGGGCTGTGCAAGACTGAGCTTAACCATGAGCTGGGTCTCTTTACGCGCTTCAAGGCGTGGTGCGCAAAGCTGATAATGGGACGAAATGCTGAGATGGGTAGTCGGACGCTGATTCACGGTATTGCGGCTGAAGAGGATAGTCATGGAAAGTACCTCACTTCTTGTGAGATTCGAGAGTAAGTCTTTACGAGAACCCGCCATATCTGATGATTAGAACATGGCTAATGTTGATGGTTTCCCTTAGAGATCATATTCCGGAGTGGGCAACCAATGAAGCCGGCCAAGTGCTTCAGAAGCAGGTCTGGACAGAACTCCTTGAGAAACTGGAGAAGATTCAGCCTGGTGTCGTGACTGCTGTCATTCACGAGTAAGAGATATAACGCCTGGATCTTCTTATACTACAGGCGTTGTATGGTGGCTCCTGTAGAGAAGAGTGCTATTTTCTGACAGTATTTGATGGCGCACGATGAGATTGATACAATGACAGTTGTGTACCACATAATAATAGAAGTACCGGATACATGCCAGTTGTCAATATTAGCAAGCCTGTGCTGCGATGATGTCGATGCTGACAAGGGTGACTCTATATCGACGTAAGATGAGCACGGGTCTTAGTAAGAGGGGCTTGCACCTACAGGCTTCCATGCGTCGTAATTATATGCGCACATATTAGTACAAAGGACATAATCTGGAAGAAATAAAACGCAATCTTTTCTCTAAATTACTACTATTCTTAACTGGATCATTTATTTCCTTGAAAGCTACTACCTCAAATTGATGGTGTGATATGCTTGTATGAATGCGAATTGTTTTGCATTAACTTGACTCTAATAAAATAAATTTATCTGAAATGAGTTTTATCTAGTTGCTTATATATAGATCTACGTTGCATTGGATGAACTATTAAAAAGTTGATCAATCTGTTCTTGACTGAAAAGTTGGGCGCGATTATTCGACGATTTGCTCTTAGAGAAGGGCCATATTTGATGATCGCCGGTCTTATTATCATGCTTCCAAGAAAACTTGTCCCCTTTATGAGTGACATTCGCAACTGGCGGAATGAACGGGTGCTTTGATGGCTTAGAGATCAAGGGTTGTTCCCCCTTAGAGTAGGCATATAAAGAGAGGAGAATGCAGCCCCCGGTATTTGAGGGTTGGAGGACATAGGCACCTCCATAACTTGTCGTCTGCGTACCGTTTTCATTCGTACAGTAGAAATCGGTACTCCAAGCCGCCAAACAAAGTTCGGAGTCCACCTCGTTGTCGGCGAGAGGAAAAGGCTGCTCATCTCCACAACCGGTTTGATCCGGAGCCCACCCGATCGACACATAGACGTTGTAATCGAATCCGTCATATGCGGTAACGTAACCATACTCGTCGTCTGGTTCTAGAGTGTAACCGGCTGAACATAAAGACTCAATCGCGGTTTCTGCCTCGTCCAGAGAGAAAGACACGTAATCGTCATGTCCATCGAAGCAGTAGGCGTTGCCCACGTTGATCTTCGTGTTGGTTGGGTACGGGGTGGATGATGTTGATGTTGGAGTTGACGATGATTTGGAAGGTGACCACGTGGTAGTAGCGGGAGGATTGCTGAAAGTAGAGAGAACAAACTGTGTCAACGTGACAGAGACTGAGACTCCTACAAATGAGGGATAAATGACAGCCCGAGTTCCGTCCAGAGAGGTTGTAGAGATAGATTCGACGTTGGAAATGGGATAAGCGGTCTGAGCAACGGTCACGTAACCACTGATGACAGGATACGGCGTCTGCTGGACAATGACAGTCTCGGGGTATGTCGTAGTAAACGTAGGTCCCCAGTTACCAAGCAAGTTGACATCGTCGCCCTCATCATCAGTGGTAGGATCGATGGAGACTAGCGGACAATATGAGCCAGTTGTTGTGGCGGTTGCAGTGAGAAAGCAACCGGTGATGACATCCGAAGAAGTAGTAGTGCATGATTGTGTCTGGCACGACACCCAGTAGTCTGTCACTGAAGATGTGGTGCAGTCACAGCCGAGATAAGTGTTGCAGACGGTGGCGCACGGTTTTGTAGTACAGACCTGGTGGCACTCGGTGTTTGTCTCCGAAGCACAGTCTTCAGTTGATGACTTGGAGGTCTTGGAGGTCGTCGTCGTCGTTTTTGAAGTCTCTTCGTCTTCGCATCCCTCGCCGACACAGTCGTCTTCTGACCCTGGGCCACACCCTGGGCCTATGCATCCGTGTGATCCATCTCCACCGCCGCCACTTGAACCGCCGCCGCAGTTGAAGAGACAGATATGGCCACAGCCAAGGAGACAAATAGGTCCGGGAATTCCAGCGGAGATGTGAATGTTTCCTGGGTGACCTGGGGGAGGGGGCCANACGTCGATACCAGTTGGGAAGGGGCCTGGTTTGTATGTGTAGGTGATGCCATGAGTGGGCTCCGTGATAACAACGGGCGGTACGACGATACTGCTTCTCACGGGAACGATCTCTGAAGTGGACGTAGTAAGAATAATATTGGACACGTCAATTACTGATGTCGTGATTGGTGGGAGCGTGATGAACACTGTAATGGTGGTTGTGAGATACGTAACAACACCGGTTGTGGTCTTTGGCCAAGTCTCTTCAAAGGTCTCCGTGACGACTGGAATGGTGATTGTCGTCATAGAAGAGAGTGTCCACGGAGGCAAGACGAGCGTACAAGGAGGTTCACAGGCCGCTGTGGGCGTTGGAGAGTCCCATATTGTCGGATCAATGTACACAACGGCACCGCTGCTGCTGCTGCCACCAGGCGGATTGCCAGATGCAGTACCCGATGCTCCAGGAATCGACCAAGTCACTGTTGGAGTTGGGTTTGGGTCCGGAGTTGGCACGACCAATACTGGACAATCGCTGACCTCGGTGATGTCTTGGGGGCCTTGGACACACTCTGACATTGGAGACGAGGAGTTTCCGTTGTAGGCAACTACGCAAAACTCATAGTTCCAAGCCCCTGGGAAGAGAAATGTAACCCCGATGCAGGGCACGTCCGAGGTGTAACCACCCAATACATAGGGCTGGTTTGGTTCCATCAGAGAATGTGTATAGAAGCCGTAAGAAAACGCATTAGGGTCGCTGTCGAAGGTAAGCTGCACAGTAGCGCCCTCGTTGATCGTGGCCACCTTGAGCCCAGTTGGAGCACTGGGCACGATTCCACCAACAATAGCACCTCCTCCGGTTGCGGGGAGACCAGCACAAAGGACGCCATCAACGGTAGCCCATGTTTCAACCGCAGCCTCGACGCGGTCACCAGGATTCATTCCATGATAGCTTGCTGAGGTGCCCGACCACCCGTAGTCTTCGAGGAAGTCCTGTGACGTCTGGTCATAATAGATAGCGCCGTATATATCAACGTCATATCCTTCAACAGCATCCCAAGTCAGGTCAATACCATCTGCTGTGGATTTGACAATGATGTTGGAAGGACCTGGGGCACACGTTGGATTTGCAGTTGCTGTGACTTGGCCACTGATTCCCGAGCGTACATCTGAGCAAAAAGCCTGGATTTGGTAGAACCACTCGATACCAGCAGCAGTCCATGTAGTAGAATACGTCGGTTGGGTTACATTGAGTACGGAGCTGACCGCCCCGTTGAACCCGGACGTCACGATGTATCCATAGGCACCGTCTACTGGATCCCATGTCACCGTAACTCCACAAGTAGTTGCTTTGGCTACTACATTGGAAGGTGTACTGCAAGCACGAGTAGGAATAGTTCCATTGATAATGAAAGCATTGCCGGGCCAATTGAACCCGTGAGAGAGGGCATTCGCAAAAGCTTTTGCGATTTGAAACTCCCCCAAAGCATTTGGATGCAAGCCGTCGGATCCGGCAGGACATCCATCAGGTTCGCCTTTCAACATGTCAAAACAAGGTTCATGGAGAATTGAATAGCTGTCAAAGGTATGTGTACTTAAAGAGTAGTTTTCACGGAATTGGACTAGTTGAATAGGCGACTCGCTTGTCGACAAATCTTGAAGCAGCGTGGGCAAGAGAGCATTGTAATCATCAGTCTTGGTGATAAGGTCATTGCGACCACCAATAAAAAGCCTTTGAGGAATGTTTGCAACTGCAAAAGCAATGTCCGACTTGGCCGCGCGGGCATTCTGGATGAACGTCGTCATGCTCTGTATTGTTCCAAGGGCATCACTCACAAACCAGCCAAGATCGTTGAAGCCAAGCTCAAGCAAAATGTAATCTGGCTGATACTGTGAGACCATTGATTGAATGAGACTCATATCTTGAGCGACTTGGCGTCCCCAGGCTGCAAAATGGTGATTTCCTCCATTTAAAAAACCGGAGTTAGAAGGAATTCCAGAATTGTATCCACCGAGCTGGCGAACAGGCCCGGAGCCTTCTTGCGTAGTGTTTTGGCCATACGGGGCTGGGGGTGTGGCAGGTTGAGCAGTATCCTGTTGAACAGTTCCTGTGTATGGACCTACAAAATTTACAGATACGCCGTTGTTATTGAACCATTCCCAGAGGCGGTATCTCCAAGTGAAATCTCCATTGCGGCCCTGTTCATGTTTCAGTAAATCACGTCACTTAGTAATTGACTTTGGTGATGCTTCGTCTGCATTCTCACCTGTGAGATAGAGTCTCCAACCACCATAATGGAAGGATTGCTTGTAGGAGACACGACAGCATTGGCGGCCAAACAGAAGCTCAGGAGCACACCCAGGAGCCTAATGACTGACATTGCCGAGGGACTCCCGGGAGGATACGGCCCCGAGAAGAACGGCATTTGTTGTTTGCTATATCAGCGTATAGACTGGAATCAAGCATGAATGTTACATCTCTCTTGTGTGATAATTCCAGCGTAGACTGACTCTTTTGTATGAACATTAATGTATTACATCACGATAGCAAGCCGTTGTTGGGCCACGATGTTTTCCATAATTAATCATCCGAGAAATTTAGACACTCTTGTCCGGCACTCCGGCATAAATCCACTCGAGAGAATCCTTCAACGTAACTTGATGTTGGTGATGTTGATGTTGAACTATACGCCCTGTGATCCTGAGTAGTGGAGGTTCGGATAAGCTTCATTGGTTAAGTCTATAAGACTAGGTGATGTCTCCTCCCTTATAGCGTTAGCAGTATTCGGACAACTCAAGTTAACCACTCTTTATCACACCGTAGTCTGTTGTTATACGGCACAATTAGTTTATGTTGTTGGTTGAGTCTCAAAAACAACATGAACTATTAGAAACATAACCCTTGTAAATCTCCCTTTTCGGCCTAGCTAGCTGAGCGACAAGACGGTTAACATGCCGCTTCATATCCACGCCAAGCTGAAGGAAGAGCCGAACATTGGAGAGCGGCTGGAAAAAATAGATGAAAATTATCCGATCCTCTTCGGAGTGGTCCACAAAAGTGGTGCATGACTCTCAGAATATGCATGTTGGGTCGTTGTTTTGAGAGACGCAAGCCGGTGAAGATACTGGCCAGGGCTCTCCAAGCGCAGGAATCGTCAAAAAGTCCCTCAAAGCGCCGACATCATTCATCATTAAACTCAATTAGTCGCCCGGAACCAAGGAAGGTGGCCGGAGTCATGTTCAAAGAACACAAAAACGCTGACCAACAGTCAGGATTCCTAAGCATTGTAACCGAGTAGTCATATGGGCTAGTCTTGATGCCTGTCGGGAGCTGAAGTTGTCACTTGTTGGCCAACCCGAAGCAATGACGAAGCGAAGAGTAAGAAAAAAGCTCTCGGAGGTGTTTGCCCATTACGGATCATATAGTCAGATATCCCCTTCTCATGCCCAGATCATCAAGCCTTTTGAAATACGGTAGCTCTCCCTTACCAGATGAGCGAGAGTATTCTCCTTGGTCTTTTCATCCTGCTTCCTTCTTGACTCCGTCCGCAGGAATACAGGAGCTATTCAACATCCAATAAGATGGATAAAAAATCTTCTTCCTCATGGAGGCCACTCTTCACGTACTCTATTGTGGTTGTTCTTTCTCTTCTCCTTTTTCTCTATGCTGGCCCGTCACAGAATCCCAGTCTAAAACCTCAAGTGCTTCCGGCACGGGCTGTCGACCATGAAACCGTGGTTAGGAATCTCACCAAGCGGGATGATAACTATGAAAAAGCTGTTACAAAGGGGAACGGACTGCATTGTTCATTGGCCAAGACGCTGCAAGATCCTCCACCAATGGAAGCGCCGTTATATTTGCAGACGCCCGGACAAGCGTATATTGAAGGGTGGGATGATGATATTGACTTCGGAGCACCTCAATTTGGAGATAAACTAAACGAAGCCTTGGCAGCCATAAATGTCCCTGTGAATACATTGGAACATATCACTTGGTTTCACGGAAAGAGTCTCAACATAAAATCTGACCCCAATGACGACGATAGTGAACTTGTCTGGAGCGCGGTAAGTCCCCTTCCCTCCCTTCTCACTTCACGAGTTTGCGAAGTAGTTTAATGCAATGAAAACTGTATTCTTAGACATAAAAAAGACAAAATATACTGACACAAGTGATATTTCTTTTCGCAGTTATCAGAGGCGTACTTCTTGAGCTCCTTCTCTCCTAGTGGTGGTGTCATTATTGCCGATAGTAATTTATCCGTTGGGGGCGCCATAAATGATAGCGAAGAAAGAGGCGGGGACCTCGTCCGAGATGATATTAGGACACACGTTCGTCAAGTAAGCCATGGCTTCCTATCCTAATAAGAAAATCTCTGTTATGTCTTTTGGCTCGGAGTGACTGACCATGTCTCCCAGTGGAGTGATGCGGCATGGATGCAATGGGTAAGTACATACGCACACATAACTGCATTTTCTTCTTTCATATGATTTATTCAGCTTCTCCATTGTTCAGACATCGTTTGAATAGGTCAGCTGAAGAGCGTCGGGTCCAGAATGCAGAATGGAGAGCTTGCTAACCTTGCAACATGGGTAAATACAGGTCAAAGCCTGCAACGACGCCGAATTCGATGACGTGAGCAACGTTAGGTACATATTCAGGGCATCTGTTGTAAACAAGAAGAGTCTAGGAATTCTATTCCAGGCTCTACGTGAAAAATACAGCAACAGCCCTACAATCCCGCCCATTGGAGTCTGGAACAACCGGTTGACTCTTGACGTTGTTCAAAACCCTAGGCAGTTCTATGCTGTACTTGGCAGTCCGAACGGATCAGGGGTCGCGTATCTTCTAATGACTCACAAAGGATCACTGGGAGTGAAGACGGTCAATAGAATTGACATATTTACGGGCACTACGCCTTTCACGATTCCGAACGATGGTATTGGCACTGCTGAAGCTGCAGGTATTTCACTTCTATTCTATGTCACAGCGCCATAATATTCCAGCTACAAGTGGTTGAGTGATGGCTTACTTGCCCTGGGGTAAAGCAATGATAAAAATTCTTTGTATGAATGACAATTGGGGGTTATTTGATGCCAATCCGTATCTTCATAACGTATAGGAAAATATAAAACCATACAGATAGTGCCTTTCAAGATCTGGCAGTATATGATACAAAAATCGTATCGACACCGTGAAGTTCAGATATTATACCCCATCGAGATATTGTCAAGAATCCTTTTCAAGGAGCAAGCGAACTTGGTGCGTGAAAAGCCATCGTATAATGTAAATTGTGAGTCAAATGCAATCATCAGCAACGAAAGACGGCGAGCATAGATAAGTCAATACCATCTCAGACGTACTTAGCTATGGTAACTGGTAAAATAAAATGGATAACCTATTGCGTATTTTGTGCTGCAAGTCTTCTCTTCTCCCTCAAAGCGGCCTTTACACTAGTAACCTCTTCAGGAGGCAGAATGCTTTCCCAGGCCAAGTAATAAAAGAACGGCGCATATCGCTTTCCATTTCCATTCACCACTGTCCATTCTTTGTAGTGTGACCCCAACAGCCCTAGCAGATACATCCTCCATCGATCCCAAAGGGCCAGGCCCATTGGACGAAAAGAGTCAAATTTGACTCCTTCGAGGGGCGAGACAAATACTAGCTTGCCGGCCGTCAGAAACCTCCTGAAGAAGCTCACACCAGGACTTGTACTGCTCATGTCGTCCTCAGCTTGGCCCCATTGGAAGGGGCAGCTAAGCATTGGTTCACCATCTTCAGGCACGGGAGAACCTTTTGTCAATATATGGATCTCGTTATCACGGCGAAATCCATACACAGTTAGTGCCTTCTCGTTTGGCTTTGGAGAAGTCATTGTCCGTCTGGCACTTATAGTTGCTGAAGGCGCTCGGGGTAGTCGGTAGTACATGTCGTTTACGGTATCCCCGCGGGCTTCCAAATATACCTTTGCAGTGCACACCTCTTCTGCTGGATAATAACCGGTACATTTATTCGCCAAGTCTACCGCGTCCATGTTGCTGAGCATCTTTACATCTTCTTCTGGCCATTCTATCGTTCCTGATCTGTCTCCAACTAGGCGTTGCAATTCGCCAACAAACTGTATAATCCACATGGCGCGCAGTGCTCGCATTTCTTCGATCCAGCTAGGCTCTCCTGCATCAACCATGTGCACGGGGGTACCAACAAAAATGCGATCCTCCGGTTTAGCGCCATTGTCTTCCTGGCCATTGTGTATATAGTCTCCCTGGTATCGAGGAGGTGGGTCAAAAGCGTGCATTGGCCTGAAGCTTGGATCTCTTATTCGCGCTAGACATGATCCCAAGCATGCCTGTGCTAGAGAGGAGAGATGGTATGCGGTTGCAACGACTGATCGAAGGGTTGTTACTGGCACGCTGGAGGTTGCGAGTAATTCTGGGCCGATTGAAGCCCGTAAATCGGGATAAACCTTCCAATGTAACTGGCGTGGCATGAAGCCTTTTTGGACGTCTTGCATGTCTCGAAATGGAAGAACCCCAGAACGTAAAAGGATGACTCCTCTTACGAGTTCTGTCATGCGTGAGAACAGTACGGAATTTGGTCCAGAGAGAATGCCTTCGGTAATAAGCAGAGCATACTGATCAAATAAGCGCCATGTCTGAGGCGATGCCCTCATGAGATTCCAGAGCGTGTCGAGACCGGGTAGTTGAGTGACGATTTGCAGCAGTATCTCGGGCGCCAGTAGCTCCAACGATGCCGGGTGATGAGGCCTATTGGGTTGTTCCATGTCTGAAGCGTCCATTTCTTTGGTGCAGCTGGAGTTTTGAGGCAAAACATGAGATGGGGGAGGACATTAGGGATATTAAATAGCGCCGAAGGATGATGAAGACTTGCGGGGTTTGATGCCAATCTGTTGTTGGTTCGACACATGCATGTACGGGTATTCCGCAGGTCGATTTCGAGACGGCAAAATGAGGGGTAAATTTACAAATAGCTCTTTTGGTATGATGACGGAGCATGATTTTGAAATCTCTGACGCTGGCAAAGAGTGAAATCTCAAGAACGGTTGTCTGCGACTCTTGTGACGAGACATGGGAGGAAGTGATTGGGCGAAATAGTCTAGGCGCTCATATTAAGACTAGGCACGATTAAACCCCAAGTGACTTTGTTGCTTCCATTAATACTGCCTACGCGCATTTAATAGAACATATGATTATATTGTAATCGCTAGGATACTGGATCATGAATGCCTGGATGCAAATAAAAACCACATGTCGGTAGATGGGATGCATCTAGACAGTGGTGAGATGGCGAACACGGCAGCCCTGTTCTTTAGCAGTTGCGACGTTTATAGATGTACACGACTACACAGTTGCCGTTATATGATACTTGTACCCCCACAACTGTATTTGGGCTTATAAAAAGAAAAGAAAAGAAGTGAACACAGAGAAAACAAAAAGAATAAGCGTCTCAAACTTTTGATATAAGCAGTCGTCATCCGTTGCCCGCTCAAAGTCTAATTGACGTCTTGACAAGAGCCCAGAGTGGATGGCCGCGCAACCCTCCCACAGTAAATCCAGGGCGGTTTGAGGCGGTGCAGGGGAGCGACGCGAGTCTTTTAGCTTTGATGCATGATTCAAATAGTTGCTGCAAAGGGAGGCGTGTGGCTGAGTGACAGACCAGGGGGCGCTGCTAACTGTGAATACGAAGGATTGTGGACATTGGACGATGGAAATGCTTGGTGGAAATTTGCAGGGACAATGAAGGGAACATGGGGTAGAGAGATACTGGTTGATTTGTTTGATACTAATTGCTGCCATTATACAGGAAACAATTGCTTGAAGCTACGATGCAAGTGACATCAGCATCTCATCAACTCTCATGGATGTTTCATCTTCAATTCTTACACTCACATAATAGTCATTGCTGCACCGTTTCAAACCCTTTAGCAACACTGTGGGCCATGATGCCACCAAACTGGCCTAAACGGGTATTGATAGCACGATGTGGATCTTGGGCCAGGCGCTAGAAATACAGTGCCGATTGACGGCTATGCAGCAACCCGTTCCAAGCGCCAAGGGGGTAGACAAAATAAACGCACCGTTGGCTGCAGTAACAATGAGGCCAAAAGATTCAACGGTGTCTAACAACAAGGATGTTACAATTGCCAGTTACTAGTTTCCATACGACGAAACTGTTTTAGCGTAAGCCCATTGTTCTCCATACAATAAACCTTCAACTGCCGTTTGTTTTTCTAAATGATACCGTCCATTTCCAATCATCAAATTACTACCGTTCCTCAACTCTAGGTCTTTTTTGACTCTACTGTCCTCCTTATTTTGTCGTAGCCTGGGCTGCCTCTTTTGGCGCCCCAAACTAAGCGAGTAGGCCTATTAGCTGTTACCAGCGACAAGCGCCCGCCCCCACTTAGCTGAACAGGTCCCCTACCCGTCTGTGCTGTAGCTCTTAATAGAGCTGAGGCTTGGGCATTTCGAAAGGCACCTTCACCTTTTCAGGCGACGTGAACATTGAATATCCAACTTGAGCTCTACTTCTTCTTTTTGCAACATTCAACATCCAACATCTTTCACCAACAGAGCAGAGCCAAGACCAAGCTTCATCTCATGTCCAACTGGAACTGCTGCCTGCTCCATTGAGCATCGCGCATTCCTGGCTGCGACAAACGACCACTGCTGATTCGACCGTTTTCCCACCACCAAATGCCAGCGCCACAAGTCTAGCATTAGCAGCACAAATCATGCCTTCATTCACGCCAGACGAGCGCCAGCGCAGGATCGTTCAATTGTCGCAGCAATGGGGCATCGAGCTTCCCAAGATCCCTCCGCCCTTATCGCGGCCCATGCGCCCGCCCTCATTCCGCACTCCCGCAGACGACCAGGTGGCCGATGGTCTCATCCAGCAACAGGCGGCTGAATCAGCAAAGACGCGCCCCAAGAGCGGGCTGAGTCGCGCATTTTCCTCGAGTAACTTGAAGAAGGGCAAGGGCTTGGACGCAAAGGACATTGTCGATGTCTTGGGGCAGTGGATCGCCAACTCCGGCTCTCCGGGCGTGGCCGAGGCCCTCCTCTCAAGGCTGACGGCGGCTGGTGTCGATCTGTCCGGCGCGCAGCAGCAGAAGAGTGGTATCTTAAACAGGAGGAAGAGTCTGGATAGCTTCGATGGCCGCACGCAACTGCTGAGGTCCGCCGTGGAAAGAAACCTAATGGACATGGTCCGGGTCCTGCTTCCCCATGCTGACACTCTCGCCCTCGACGCATCTCTTCCTATTGCCATCCGAAGCGGCAATGCGCAGATGGTGGAGAATCTGCTGAGGTACGGCGCCAGCACCTCACGATTGACCGAAGCACAAACCGCCTTTCGCCATGCCTGCTCGCTTCATGGAATGTCGGCCATCGTCAGCCTGGTCCTTCAGTCAGAGGGCCGACCTCCCGACGACCTAATCTCGGACGCCATGATTGACGCCGCCAGAGCGGGCAACTTACAGAGCGTTCTCTATCTTAGCCGCTCCACTGCGGATGGGAATCACAAGCAAGCCGAAGCCTTAAAGCAGGCGGTCGAATTGGGACGCAAGGACATTGCCGTTGCCATCATCATGGGAAACAGGCCACCACAGCGACCAGGCCTGGACAACGCCTTCCAAGCTGCCTTTGAACATCCATCGATGAATCCGGACTCCAAACTAGAGCTGGCGGAGCTCTTGCTTTGTGCCGGTGCTGGAGGAGACTTTTTATCCCAGGCGCTCGAACTGTCTTGCGAAACCCAGTTTTATGACATGGCTAACCTGCTAGCTATGTATGGTGCTTCTATCGAGTATAACGATGCTTCGATGCTCAAGGGCGCCATTGCTCGCGGACAGCTAGACCTGGTCAACTCACTTCTTCACGACAGAACAGCCCTCAGCCCACCAGCTGCGTCGAGTTGTGTCTCGGCCATTCCAAAGCAAGCTGCCCCCGAAGTTCGCTACACTTTGCTAAGCCTTTTGCTTAGGAAAGGAGCCAACGGCGATGCTCTTAGCCATGTCCTCATAGATGCTGTCGAGGCTGGTGATATGAATTCGGTCGAGCTACTTCTCAACCCTTACTTCTCAGCTTCGCAAGCCAACGGACATAATAAACCCATGAATGGTGGGCGTCACGCCGTAGCATCAATTGATTATCAAAACGGAAGAGCCCTCTCCGCCGCCGTTATGCAGTCGAATATTGAGCTGGCAAGGAAGCTCTTGACCGCACGGCCTTCGGCTAGCACACTTACAACTGTATTTCCACTTGTCATGAGGTTGTCTGGCGCAGATCGTTATCAAATGGTCGAGCTGTTTATAAAGAAATCGGTACCTGCATCCAGTTTGCATGCTGCCTTTCAGGATGCTATTGGCGAAGACATTTCCAAGAGAGACAAGGCACTCATCAACCTGCTCCTACAAAAGGACGCAGACGTAAACTTCAACAATGGCGCTGGGCTAGCTCCTCTCATTTCGCAAAAAGATGTCGGTCTACTCGCTCCTTTACTGAAGAAGGTGACTCCACAAACGGCTGCAGCAAGAACACACGACGCCATGCGAGTTGATGATCATAGAGCGAGATTCGATATCATGACGTTGCTGTTCCAAGCGGGTGCCGCCACCGGCGTGGTTGAAGTCGCAACGGCTTTATCAGAAACACTGAGTGAGAAGCCTGTCGACATGTCGTTGCTTCAGCTGTTGCTCCAACATGGCAATGCAGACGTCAATGCGCTTGATGGTGCGGCTATGGCCAAAGCCACGATTAATCCCGACCCCAAGGTCCTTGGACTGGTTACTAGCCTAGGAAAGCCCACAAATCAATCGATTTCGAAAGCACTGCAAAGCCTTGCTTCGACACCTCCATCCGATGGAAAGACCGTGAAACTACGAACTTTGTTACCAAAATCTGATCGAAAGGAAGATTTGGATAGCATCCTTGCTCAAGAGGTGCAGTTCATCTCGCGAGATCTCAGCCAAACACAGCCACCACTCAATACGCTCAAAATATTGCTGGAGTCGGGAGCTGATCCGAATGCGTACCAAGCCGCCTCTTTGTGCCATGCAATAAGGGGTAGCAAAATACAGATTGTTGATCTGTTATTCGGACCCCAGTGCCGTCTGAGCCAAGCTTCTTTGGGCTATGCGCTTCCTCACGCTTTGCGGCTGCAAGATCCTATGAATAGACAGACGTTGACCACGAAGCTTGTGGAGGCTGGAGTATCACCACAAGAAGTCAACCGGGCATTGATACATGCAATCAAGACGTACCCCGAGGACTTTGGCCTAATACGGATTTTATCAACCAAGGCTGATACCTCAGACGGTGAAGCTTTGTCTCTCGCCATATCAAGAGAATCTGCCGACGTAACTGACATTTTGCTACAATGCTCCAATCATTCAGTTGGAAACCGTAGCTCGGCGCTGACCAAGGCGATGGAAATTAAGAACCGCACAACTAGAAATGCCCTGTGCCAACGCTTATTAGCATACGAGATATCGCCGACCGCGGCGTCAAATGCTCTGCTAGTCGCTGCCCGTGAAGGCGATGTCAAGCTTGGCGATATTCTCATGTCTCATGGCGCAAGCATGTCGCAGAACAATGGCCAAGCAGTTATAGAAGCATGTCGTGGGGGATCTGTGGAAGTACTCAAGGTTCTTTTGGGGACAGACATGACGGTCAACAATACAACTCTAGAAGAAGGGTTTCAAGCAGCTACCGAGGTCCGGGACCTGAGCAAACGAGCTATGATCTTTGAACAGCTTCTGGGCAAGGGGTTTAGGGGAGAACTTGTGGATGCGCAGCTGGAATCAGCAGCAAGGTATGGAGACGGCGGCCAGGCCATTTTGAGAGTGCTGCTAGTCGCCGGAGCGGATCCGAATTATAGCAATGGTGAGGCTGTTGTTGCGGCTACACGAAGCGCTTTTATTAAGAACCTAGAGCTCCTCCTTGGGGTCTGGGACGAAGGCGATAGCCAGGTGAGTAGAAGGACTCTGCCCTTAACTGTTTGTCATAAGCTAAACCAGTGGATTTTGCAGAAGAAAGTGTCTCCTCCTACGTTGATTCGGGCACTCAAAGCTTGCTGGAACCTGAACCGTGATGATCGATATCTCATAATTAGCGATCTTATGAAAGCAGGCCTGCCCGTCGCGGAAGACTTGCATATTACCCTAAACGATGCGGTCAATGAAGAAGATTCAGAGGAAAGACTGGTGAAGCTCTTGCTGGAGTATGGCGCTTCACCTTTGGCCAACGGATGCAAGACCTTGGTTGATGCTGCTGAGAAGTCCCTATCTTCGACACTGGCTCTCCTATTGGACATTGAAATTCCCCAGCAGGATATTAACATGGCATTTAATAACTCATTCAAGGCCGAGAAGTTTGAGGCTTGGTTCACGCCATCTGGGCTGGAGACGGCGGGGATGCTGTTGGATAAGGGTGCAAAGGGCGACGCTCTTAGCGAGGCACTCGTCCAAATTATGAAGCATGCTGACGAGAATTTGGAACTCGCCGAGGTGTTTTTCGACGTCCTCACCGCACATGGTCCAAATGTCGACTACCAGAATGGAGAGCCTCTGCGACTGGCTGCATCCCAAGCAAACATTGAATGGACTCACCGATTGCTCGCCTGTCACCCATCCACAGAAACTCTCACGTTTGCTTTTCACAGCATATTCGACACTGCTCTAACCCAGGACGTGGTTTTGGAACTTTTTCAGATGTTTGCAGATTATCATGAGGGAGACGTCCGGGTTGATGTCATGGCGACTCGTGCTGGCTCTATGCCAGTGCTGGGAAAAGCCATCTCACAGTATCCCCGCTCCTCGACCATTTTGACCACGCTGTTGGATGCTGGTTATTATCATGACCAGTCCATGCTATATAAACTGCATCCTGAGATTGAGGAAGAAGAGGAGATGACGCTCCTTACATGGGCAATTGCCCAGCCGCAAAAGAAAGTCAGTTCCAATTTGATTCAGATTTTGCTAGAGCGAGGAGGTAAGNNNATCACGCACCATCCATTCTTAATTAGTAGAGTATCTTGCNNNCATTCAGTAGCCAAGGTCAACATTGGGACCAAGCTATCGGGGACCACCCCTCTGATGCTAGCTGTTCGGGAACGTCGCTCGGATATTGTAAAGTTGCTTTTGCTGGAAGGAGCTGACGTTGACGCCATGGACTTTCTTGGAAGAACTCCAATGGCAATGGTCACTCACCTCAGTGGTGATGTCGCCATTCAAATGATGTCCAGTCTTCTTGCAGCAGAGCCGTCAAAGGACGACGGTTCACTGCATAATGCCGCCAGAGATCTCAATCTGCCAGCAGTTAAAGTCCTTATGGAAGCAGGCCACGATCCTGATTTTCCTAGCCCACTTCACAACGGTCGCAGCGCCCTAGGAGAAGTTTGTCTGCACGGGTCCGATGCTGGAGAGATGACGCCTGAGCGAGAACGAAAGATGCAAAAGGTCATGACTTTCCTTGTGGATTCGGGGTCCGATTTAACCATCAAATTGGACGGCAAGTCTATATTATACCTTTGCTTCGACGCTACCGATCCTGTATCTACGACACGGGCGTTGCTAAAGAGCGGCATGTGGAAGCACATCAACAAGCCATTCAACCAGTACGCAGACGAAACGTTTGTCTATTCACCAACAATGTATATAACCAAGGTTCTGGCGTCACTCGATGCCCATGACCAGCTCCTCTCTGTTCTTCGCGCCAGCCGTGCGACGGACGTGTATTATGCCAAAGAAGGCAACCAGCCCGAGGGAGCCGTCGGATTGCCGGAAGATTTGGAAGTGAGAGAACGAGTCCGAAAGGCCCGCTCCGAGCGGCTGGCGGAAGAATCTCAAGACTTTGCACTTGCACTAGCCAGGAAGCGAGAAATAGCATCTGTAGAGCAGCAGATACATTCACAAAAAGCAGAGATGGAGGACGCCCGTCGCAGAAGGCTGCAGTCCGAGGACCTCGCTACTATTCGTTCCAAGGCCCAGCTCGAAGAGAGTCTCGCGAACGATGCCTTTAGGCGACGTCTTTCGGAGCAGAGAGCTGTGACGGAAGCTACACTGGCGAGTTCGCGAGCCCTTGCCGCGTCCGATCTCGAGGCTGAGGAGGCTAGGCAGCGCAAGGCCCTCGAGTGGGAGAACAAGCTCAACTCTGAGCGGGCGGGTAACGCGCGCGCGCTGATTGAGATGCGTATCGGCGAGAGGGAGGAACTTGACCGGATCGAGGTTTCGGCGGAGTCGCGCATCCAGAGAAGGTTGGAGGCGCAGAGGAGGTTGGTTGAGAGTCAGGAGAAGTTGGCGGGGAGGTTGGCTGGTTCTGGNGGGGATCCGAGGAGGCAGATTGGGTATGTTACTGAGTTGAATTAAGTGATGTTTTGGGTTTTGGATGGTTCTGGATGGCGTCAGGGGGTTTGAGCGATTGGATTGTAATTTTACGATTTATGAAGTATATACAACCTTTTTTAAACTTCTTCAATACTACATGTGACTGGTGTATGTGAATTGTAGTGATCTGTATCAAGTTAGTTTTACTTGATCTGGAAGACTGTTCAAGTTTGAGAGTCGCCCAAGTAGAAGATGATGGGGTTCTTTTCGTCATCATACTCAAGTAACATGAGAAGGCTTTATGGCTAAGACTGCTGTGAAATGCACTTGTTGGATGGGATGCAAGGCTGGGTATACAGATTACGATAGCGAATTATCGTGATGCAACACTCTGATCATCCTGTAAGAGTATGGAATTTTTTAAGGTCCTGGGGGGATTAACATTGCTGTGAAATCACCACGGAGGTGGTGTGAACGTTTAAGTCCTACTGTTACTACATATGTCGCCATCCTGCAAGAAAATGGAGTTTCTGTCTTGGCCTCGGGGGAGGTTAAAAATGCTGTGAAAGACTCGTGAGTCAAAGCCTGCTTATGGTGCATGATCTTCCTGCTACTATTACTCGTCACTGTGTAAGAAAATGGAGTTTCTTCAGGCCTTGGGGGAGGTTAAAAATGCTGTGAAGAATTAGCAGCGATCCAAGAGGTCCTGTACATGTAACCTTGTGCCCTGCTGTTATTGGCTGTCCTGCAAGAAAATGGAGTCCCTTTCAGCTTTAAGAGAGATTAAAGTTGCCGTGAATGATACGAAGGACTTCAGATGCATATGCGGAAGCTTGCATGTGTACAATGTCTCGAGTTCTTCCTTTTACTACTGGTCATTGTTTAAGTAAATGGAGTCTCTTCAGGCCTTGAGAGACGTTAAAATGGCAGTGGAGGATCGGATTCGGCCCCGCACATCCACCTCATTCACCCCCACGATGCCCAGACTGAGCCAAGAGATTGAATCGACTTGGCAGTCTAGCCAGCTTTAGTTACCAACTTGAAGTCTTCAACGTCTAACGTGTATTCAGACATTTGTGCTCATTGAACCGTGATGATATAGATGTCGATATCGACTGTTCTCCCGCCACAGACAAGCGGAAATAAGCTTGTTAGTCCCAGAGGGAATATATAATAAGTATAGTTGTGGATGAGGAAGACATTTCTGAGCGTGCCAACGTCTTTATGCTGGATTAAGGGGCTCTTTTTCCTTCTTCTCTTCTATTATCCAAGATGCCAGTCAATAATTCCCTGGCGTCTATATATTGTATCCTTATTCTAGATTTGAGCAATAGACACTTCGCAGCATTCATGCAGGAGGTTCTTCAAAGTCTATTAAGATGGATCCAGACACTCAATTGATGAAAATTGGTTCCTCTTTGTGGCAACCAACTTTTTTGTGCCATCTGGTAGGAGAGTACACTTTCCTTGTGCCAGAAGAGAAAACAAAGGCTCTATCTCAGAGACACAAAATAAGTGGCTCTTTTGCTTCTCCACCATCACAACAAGGCTTTTGCTATACCAGACCTCTACGACGCTGAACCTCCAGTATACTGGTCTCTACTACATTGTATTAATCACTTGCAGCATTGAACATGAAAAAATATGCTTGACAAAGTTTTATTTCGTTAAATGCTTCGATACTATTTACAACCCTCCTCTCGGAGTTGATTGAGAATTCGAATCAAGCGGAATGTGTCTTGGACTCGACCATGTTCATTTTTTTATAGACATCATCCAAGAAAATCATCGTGTTTGCGCATAAATGATGGTCTTCGACTTTACATCATTATGCCCACAACCATACTGCTCCTCCCAAACACACATTTACTCAACCTCCTCGATGGAGCGGTTCTCAACGCCGGCAGCGTTGCGTCGCTTCTCCTGCTTGGCCTTCCAAGCACTGGGGGGATGNGGCAGGGGAATACCGTGGGTAGCGGGTCCGAGTCTTGGTGATCCGGAGCTGTCAATGCCCCAGGTCTGGGTGATGGTCTTGCTGTTGGAAGCGGGCAGCTTGCCGTAGACAGTGTTGGCAGTCTCACCGGTACCGTCCTGGAACGCGGTGTAGCTGGGCTCGGTGGTGAGAACGGTCAGGGGCTGGTTGGCAGTGTAGACGATGGTTCCGGAGCCAGAGGTGAAGCGGCCGTCGGCAGCGTTGTAGTCACCGACGATGTTGAGGGTGAGGGCGGAGATGGGAGACTCATAGGCGGAAGTGATTCTTCGGTTGGTGCCGTAGACGGGAAGGCTGGTCAAGGTGACGGAGGTGGAAACGGCCTGGCCACCGGGAGGAGTGTAGACATAGGTGATACCAGTGATGACATTGGTGGAGCTGAAGGTGGGAATGATGTTGATGACGGCACCGGCGGGAATCTGGTTGGCCTTGGGCAGAGTCGTGATGGTGGACTCGCTGTTGATGACTTGTTGGTAGGTGTTGGCGGGAACGGTGCCAGACCAGTTGTCAATGATACCGTAGAGAGTTCGGTCTCCGGGCTGGGAGAAGACTACATATTGCTGCCAGTTGGGGGTGGTGCTGGGGGCGCCAGCAAGCTCCTCTGTACATATAAGAATTAGTATTTTGCTATACAAGAACAATAAGACTCGGAGTTGCTTACGGGCATAACCGTTGAGCTGGAAACCAAAGCCGTTTGAGGCAGAGATCAGGGGCTCGGCGAAGGTGATCTCAACGTTGAGGCCAGTAATGGCATTGCCTCCATCCGCAAGGAAGTAGTTGAAGTTGCTGCCAAGGCCCTGGGGGGTNGGTGCCACAGACATTGTGAAGTAGTGATGAGGCTTCTTCTTTTATGATAGGACAGGCTTGTCAAACTGACTTCTTTGCTCAGACTGGTTCGAGTGAGCTGTTGCGAGATGGTGCTGAATCAAAAGCCTTTGAGTCAATGTCCAGAGCGCACCTTTTATGTGTTTCTCAACATCCACCTCATCCTCACAACTACCTTGGAATCATCAAGTCTAAGTCCAGCGAGTTGCCTATATCGGAAGTCTTATCGCAGCTGCATCGTGATCTAAACAACAAACTTCAAAAGTACGACTACTACGTTCCTAATCGAGAGCCCAGATACGAGACTCGACATGTCTACTGATGCTTTTCCAAAATTCCTTCAGCGCACATAGTTTCCGTACACTTGATCGGAAAACGCCCGTACACAATTAAGAGTTTTGATGAGCTTCTGTTTTCGGAAAACGTCCGTAGATGTTAAGGAACTCTTGAAAAAGCCCCTCCCGTTCCCCGGCCCCCGTACGTAGCGCTCGGCTCAAAAAACCTCCGCCCATTGACCTTGGATTGGTGTTGATCGGATAGCAGATGCCGTAGCGCCGGAGGCACGAGATATCACCTTCGACTTAGACTTCGTGAGGGGGCGTATTCCGCAGTGCGCTAGCATTAAACGTGCCTTGTGTGGTTAGCATGATCGGTATATTCAGGCTGGTGACATATTATCTCAACAGCTGCAGGCAGAATGGCGTCTTTCTCCAACTATAAAAGTGCCGGGGTTAGTTGGAGGCTAGAGGGCTATGGTGAAGCTAATACTAAGTCTAAGTGCAGCGAGTTGCCTATTTGGGAAGTTCTTATCACAAGCGGGCCACTCATGAAGAGGAGAGGAATGTGAAGGATGTGGCGATGTCGCGATCCTTTCTCATGCTCACGATATCATGTGGTTGGATTGCAGCAGCAGCAGCTCAGATCACTTGCGGGGTTGTGGTGTTGATGCGGTTACAATTACAGTGCTCGTATATTATCTGTACACGCAATCTTGACAACCCTCTGCTGTGTGCTTGTCCGCGGACGCACATACGAATCTCTGTCAATACGACTGCCAAGACGGTTGTCTAAACGGCTGTCGGTGCGCGGCACATGGCTCCCGAAAATCCCATCGGCGTTTTCTTGGCTGCTTTTTCTTGGCAGCTAACCGGAAGGCGGCCACCTCCGTCAATGCGATTAATATCGGCATGGGGCTAAGGTGATTGATAACACCATCAATGGAAGTTGGCAACGAAGAGTCATCTGCAGTCCCTCATGATGATCATTTGAAACAGAGTTGAAGGCTAATAGAATCTTAAATTCCAATCTTTGTAGATCTCTCTCTCTATTGTGTTTTCACCAGTGATTTCTACTGATCTCCGGGAGATCGTCTTCCATCTCTTCGTCTTGCCCGTCTTCTGTCCCCCACAAGCAAGTCTAAGTGGGGGTTTTCCGTAGAGAGGGGCCCTCGATTCCGTCAATCGATCGAGCTGTTTGTCTATTTTTGGCCCCCGTCTTAACATCTTGATTGGCGAGTCTTGGCTAACCTAGCAGATCGCGCCATGATCTGACCGAGTGGCGGATGCGCATGTGGCTTAATAGATGAACCTATCTATCTTACTGTTCCATGTCCACTTACACCAAAACCCTGCCGTAAGAACCTTGATCACAGCACATATCACATGCTCTAAAGCACGAATAACATTCCGCAGATGGCATCCTCGTAAAACGACCGACACCCTCCTACTACTATCCCCATCTTGGAAGGACACGGCCATCCCCCTGCAAGAAAACGGAGTCTCGACGGAGGAGGCCTCGATAGAGATAGAGGCTCAGATTGTTGTGTAAGGCCTGAGTCACGGTGAGGCAAGTTCTGTCAGCAGGCAATCTAGAAACGATCGGCACATAACGCCTGACCGTTATATAAGTCATTAGATACAACGCTAGACATGTAAAACTAGCGTCAAGTGTTACACCGAGGGTAGCCATAACGGCAGATATTAGAATGGACAGTGATAACAAAAGATGGAAACAATGCAGCAATAGTAGGATATGACAACTACATATTGAACGGGATTCATCATATTACCCATCCCAAGGCGTGCTGATCGTATTCATGATGGCTCCCTTGTCAGATTCGCCAACCCAGGTCTTGGGCGGAGTTGAAGATGTTGTGAAGTAGGCCCCTCCGGAAGCTAGCCTCGGCTGCCTCCGGAAGAGGTTAAATCTGCCGTGAAGGAACTACAGCAGAATTTGCTTAGCCACCCTGCGCATTCACGCTGGACATGGTGGTAGGCTGATTGCATTTACATGAGAGAACCGCGGCATTGAGTTACGCGTCGCGTCACACCATCTAGCAGCAATTTTCACAATTGAAGGCGTAATAAACCATGGGCTGACTTGAAAAAGGGAATGGCTATTACGGAAGTTGGAAAACGCCTAGTACTAAGCAAACATCCACATAACTGACTTAAGATGGTATTCGTTTGAGGGAGCGGCGATCGAGCATCTTAACTTAAGACTCTACACTGGTGACTGCGTATACTTGCAGTTTAAATACTGTAGTAATATACAACTTCAAATGTCTTTTGATACGAGGACCTTGTTCTTCAAATATCTACTACTATCACTCATTTCCCATATACGATATTAGTGCGCGAGTAATTAGCGGTGCATGTTAAGCTTTGTGATTTGGGATACTGGATACTGGATGGCCAGCTAGTAGACAACCATTCTTTTGCAAAAAAAAAAAAAAAAAAAAAAGAAAGAAAAAGAAAAAGAAAAAGAAAAAGAAAAAACGGTGTACCAATTGCGAAGTTGACTTGCCCATGGAGATCTTTGTGAAATCATGAGCTGATTACAGGGTAATTGATCGTTGCCGTCATGTTCAAGGGGCATAGGGTAGAAATGATAACTCATGATTCTGTGAAAGTAACTATGCGAGTAATTATGACGAGCCTTTCCTGTTCATGCTGCAAAATATTAGAGTCCAACTTAATTTTTAAGGCATCGAAAGAGATCAGAATGCAGTGGAATTGGCTTCATTGGAGGGATCCTTCAGATCATATCGTGAACTTAACATCAATGCCTCCTTAGCATTCTTAAACTACCTATGCAGAGACGGAGGGGATGCATGCGACATACCTGAATGTTTGAACTTTCTTCGTTTACTATGCGAGCTAAAGAGAGATAGCGACGGTAATCAAGCTCTTAGTAAAGCATCATAGGTAGTGAAGTATATACGACTCATTATCCTGCTAGAAAGAGACCAAGTCGACCCAGTATCTTCAGTTATTAGAAGAGATGAGAATTACTAAGATCAATCAGCTTTAGATGTACTGTACTGAGCATACCGACACATAGGAGCAGTAATAGTGTTCATTTCCTTCATTTTGTCCCATATTATTACTTGAGACGAGGTTACGCCTTGTTGCATTGCTGCAAACAATCCTTCAGCGAGCTGTCATGACCACAGGACATCCCGCAAAAATACAGAACTCAACTCAATTGAACCTTTTGGTGCTAAAAGTGCTGTAAACATGCTGACGCGCTCGGGTTAGGCTCCATTACTGCCTAAATTTTTACCAATTGAGTCTCCTTCAGTCCTCTATCATATGGCTTTGAGGGAGGTTACAATTGCTGTGAAAGGATCCATTCCGCACCATCCTTTACATCAGGGTCAAGGACGCTAGAGACGCGTAGACACTTGGCTCCAATCGCATACGGGCAAGGTCAATCGACTCCGCCCAAGGCGCAAGGCAGAATCGACTTAGCACCAATCATGAAAACAACCTAGACGTGCAATATTTCTCTGCGAGAACTTGCATAGCTTTGTAGAACGTGCAAATGACATCGTTATTTAACGTGGTGGAAGAGCAGCAAAATAGCAGATGCTAAGATACGTAGTTAAACTTGAAGAATATTGCACCCGGTTCGGTTCTATCTCCCACGACCTCGAGGACGTAAAAAATACCGTAAAAGAAAGCTCTTATTGCCAAAACCCCGAAAAAGTACTCTGTTCTCACTTGAATCCCCTCTTGTCCTCCATGATGTCGCTGTAGGTGAGGTCAAAAATGCTGTGAAGAGCTCAAGCTGAATGAAATCCCAAAAGTACTTTCCCAATGGAGTCTCTTTGCAATCCTCCAGGATTTATGTATGGCCTTGGGGGGATTAAAATTGCTGTGAAGAGCCTCTGACTCACCGCACAAGGCATTTTCAACTCAGCATTGAAGGAGAAATATTACTGGCCCATCTTGCTGTGCCAAGCCAAGTCAATTTAGCTCTCCAAGAATGGATGGGAGAGAGTTAAAAATGCTGTGAAAAGTCAGAGCTGGCAACAGCTCCACCGGTTATCCATTGGTTGAGACTAGGTAGGCTAAGGGAAAGAGGGACGAAGCTGCTTGTATGTGGATTTTATTACAGTAGACGCTGAAGTTCTGATTCTTCACATTATACCTATCAATCTGATTCGATTCCAGGAGATTTGATGAAAGGGAGCTCATGTTTTTTTTCTTGCTATGTAAACTCTGTCTAGTAGCTGTGACCTTGTAGTTTTCACCTCCTAGATCTCTCTTCATTGATTCCTTTTCAATGACTTCAGCGCGCTTCCTTGACAAGTCATTCACTCAATTCTTCATCTATATTCGTAAGTATTTCTCATCTAGCAATATATTATTGTACTTCATTGTAACCATCATATTCGTAGTTTAGCAAATCACTCAGCTCTTTCTAGCCATCTTGATCGAGTCAGCGCCCGTCTCAACGACTCTGAATCCATCCGCATCACCATCTCCCCTAGCAGCCCTCGCAAATGCCTCCTCACTCCTATCACATATAGTCTCTAAATCCTGATCGCTCAAGATATCGTCTCCTCCCGATGCTTCGTACACTTCACCATCTTTGAGCAGCAAAGCTCGTAATGTCTCTGGGTCCAAATCCTCTTCCTTTTCATTGAGCTTTTGGCCCATCGTCTTGAACCCACCTTTGCGGATGACAAGCTTTTCCAGTCGTCGCTTGGCGTCGGCGGAAAGCAATAGGGATTCTTCCACTGTTCCCTTCGTGGCGAGACGATACACCAGCACTGGACGAGTTTGACCAATACGATGCGCACGGTCCTGAGCCTGCAAATCTTGTTGGGGGTTAAAGTCACTGTCAAAGAGAATGACAGTGTCCGCAGAGGCCAGATTGATTCCCTGACCGCCTGCACGAGTAGATAGCAAAAAGATCTTGTATTCTGGGTCTTCGTTGAAGAGTTTGATGCTCTCACGTCTGTCCGCTTGAGCAATGCTGCCATCAATGCGGCAGACTTTCCAACCGCGTAGCTCTCTGCAATAGTCCTCTAAAATGTCGAGTTGTGTAGTAAACTGCGAAAATATGAGTACCTTGTGGTCATCGATGAAGAGATGCTTCAATAGGCGATCGAGAAGAAGCATCTTTCCAGAAGCTGTGACGATACTCTCATCCACCGGAATATCGGTAGCAACAGCCCATGGATTGTAGAAATTGTGAGGCGTGTTGCAGACCAACCGGAGCTGAGCTAGGGGGTTACCCAATTTCTTGCGTGAAATTTGCTTCTCTGCGGACATATTAGCATCTAAGTAATCTGAACGTAGAGGGAAAGGGAGAGAACATACTGGCCATTTCCAGAGTCTGCGCTCGTTCTAGTTCTTCAGCAGACATTGGCTCCGAATCCTTATCGTCATCATCCTCCTCGGCCATTTCGTTCGCCAGCTTGGCCTCAAATTCATCATCTGACATCTTCTCCTCGTCAGAATCGGCTTCCTTGTATGAACGAGCTTGGCGACGGCTGCGAACGCTCAGCGGAGTCGACTGTCGACTAGATTTTGCACTTTTAGTTTCTGACACAACAGAAGTCGGAGGACTCTTTCTCTTTGACTTTTGATTTGTAGGCGTTAAGAGGGGATCAGGCTTGGCATTCTTAGGTGGCCGCCCCGGACCCCGTTTACCCATCATGAGGCTAAAGGCGTTTGGAGCCGGCGACGCTGATCGTTCTTCGACTTTTTTGCCTCTAGCTTTTTGCCGAACAGGTAGCGAAACTTTCTTATCATCTTTTTCTGCCTTTGTTGTCGCTCTTGTTCGGGAAGAAGATCGAGTGGAAGCCCGGGATGCCGTCTTGCTGCGAATTATCTCCACAGCTTTATCTTCGAGGTATGATCGAGTGTCCATGTTTTTGTTAGAAATCACATTGTACAAATCTGTCTGCTCCTTTGTCATTGGAGCAAACAGAACATACTCTCGCTTTTTGGGCAGATAAGCAGCGACGTCTTGCTTGATGCGACGAAGTAAAAGGGGCTGAAGAATGAGATGGATTTTCTTGACCAAATCTTGCTTCATTTGGTCTTCAATGAACTGCTGTGTCCCCTTTTCGTCTCCCAATTCCGAAAAGTCGAACCAGGATTCAAAGGCCTCCCAGTCAGTAAAGATATTTGGCAGTAGAAAGTGCAATAGTGACCAAAGTTCTTTCAGATTGTTCTGGAGCAGGGTACCGGTGATCAGAAGGCGAGTAGCAGATGAAAACTGTCGCAGTTGCTGGAATAACTTTGCGTCGGCATTCTTCATACGGTGACCTTCGTCCTATTTGAGAGTGCGTTAGCAGCGGTTCAAAGACTGAAACAGATACCAGGAGGCTTACGATAATGATGAACTCCCATTTGATCCGAGAAAGGTTATGGTGGTCATTGATCACCATCTCGTAAGATGTGCAAACGACGGGAAATTTGTTGGTGGGGCGACCAGACTTGAGATGGCTCATAATCTTCTTGTGAAAGATTTCTTCACGCTGGGCTTTGTTGCCATGATACATCTCAATCGGGATAGATGGCACCCATTTGTGGAACTCGTCAATCCAATTCGACAGTGTGCTAAGGGGAGCCACAATAAGATGTGGTCCAAGATACTCCTCTTGTTCTCGTAAAAGCGCAATCAGTGAGATGGTTTGAATCGTCTTGCCTATGAAGGGTTAGAACGCAGCTACATGAGAAAGATGAAAAGAGAAAGGCTTCACTCACCCAGACCCATCTCGTCAGCCAGAATGCCGCTCATACCCTGTGAGCAAATCTCATACATCCAAGTAAGTCCTTCAAGCTGGTACTCGCGCATCGTGCCGCCAACCATGCATTTTGGCTGCGCAGCCATCTGCAGGTTGTGCTCACCAAGCTTCTTGCCATCTAAGCTGCTGCCAACACGACCAAGTACTTGTGTCTTTTTGGTAAGAATATCGCTAAATGCGGCACTCTTCTGTAGCAACTCGTCCAGCTCACGCGCCTTGGCTTCTCGCTCTGCCTTGGTCTCGGCCTTCTTCTTTCTTCGTTGTTTAAGAAGATTGGCGCGTCGTTTTTCTTCTACGGCAGTGTTGGCAAGCCGCGCTTTGGCCTCCTCTTTAATGATGTCTTCGTCCACAAGACCTACATCGCCTTGATCATCGAAGGGATCCGTAGGAGGAGAGCTAGGTGCAGTAGTTGGCGGTGTCCGTGAATTCGACATGATTGATTCAACCTCTGAGGTCGAGGTATTCGCCATGATAAGAATCGTAACAGAAAATGACCTTCAAAATAAGAAACACGTAAATAAAATATGTCGTCCAGTAAATCAAGGCCAATACTCTCCGATGCAGCCGAGTAGCCAAAGAATTCACAAGTCACACAAGAAGAAGCGCGTGAAGAAATCCTAAAGGAAGCAAGTGAAATGCACTAATGCAGGAACCAAGAGAAATGTGATACAAAAGTGAAGCGTCACACCGCGAAAAAGAGCCAATTACAGCAAAATCCAAGCTGCATTCACCTTTTCCTCGGATCCAAGGGAAGCAAATCGTGAAGAGAGCTGAACTGCAGCGTGACGTAGAGAAACGCGAAATGGCAACGCGGTCACGTGCCTCTCCCTTCTCTTTTTCTTGTGTTGCGCGTAAAGTGCCCGATCGCCAGCATTTTGGCGGCAAGCCACGCTTCTAGCTGGATCGTGGCTGGTGAGAGGCGCCTCCGCCACAGAACCCGAAATCTGCCCCTCCATCCCACCATGATTCGACCCCGCCACCAAAAAATTGTCCATCTCAGAGTCACTCACTCCAAAGCTCACACTCACACTCACATAGACAACAGAAGCCAGCATCCAAGGCTTCATCTTCACCATTAGCAAAGCTGTTTCTGCGTCGAGTCATTCGCTCATTTCCGAGCATCTCAGCACATTCATCTTATCGCACTCCAGTCTCTTATCTTTCCATCAGGATGGCAGCCCTCAGCTCTCAAAAGTACTCTGCCACTGAGGAGGCCGAGATCCAGCAATGGCTCACCACCTCGGAGCGTCTCAAGTCCGCCGACAACAAGTCTGAGATTCTTGAGACTCTCAACGGCCATCTGTCTAGCCGCACCACTCTTCTCGGCAGCAAGCCCAGCAAGGCTGATGTCGCCATCTATGAGACTCTTGCTCCTCTTGTCGCCAAGTGGACTCCCGAGGAGCGTACCGGCGAGAAGGGTCTCCCTCACATTGTCCGCCACATTGACTTTGTCCAGAACGCCGCCGTCTTTGGCCTGGATCTGAAGGACGACCAGAAGGTCAAGGTTGACCAGGAGGAGGTCCTGTATGTCAAGCCTCCTGTCGATGCTAAGGCTGAAAAGGAGCGCCTCAAGAAGGAGAAGGCTGCTGCTGCCGCTGCCGCTGGAGGCCAGGCTACTCTTGCCGACCGTACCAAGGAAAAGGCAAAGGAGGTCAAGGAGAAGGCCAAAGAGGTCGTTGCTGAGGCCAAGGGCACTGCTGCCGCCGCTGCTGGAGGTGACAAGCCCAAGAAGGAGAAGAAGGAGAAGGCCCCCAAGCCCCAGAAGGCTCCCGCTGCTGCCGCCCCTCTTTCTCCCTCCCTGATTGATCTCCGTGTCGGTCACATCCTCAAGGCCATCAACCACCCCGATGCCGACTCTCTCTTCGTTTCCACCATTGCCATGGGTGACCCTGCTGGCGAGGACACTAGCGAGTACGAGGGCCAGATCTGCCGTACCGTCTGCTCCGGTCTCAACGGCCTTATTCCCCTCGAGGAGATGCAGGGCCGCAAGGTCGTTGTCGTGGCCAACCTGAAGCCCGTCAAGATGCGAGGCATCAAGTCTTGCGCCATGGTCCTCGCTGCTTCCCCCAAGGTCAAGGAGGGTGAAGTCGACGACCACAAGGGCCCCGTTGAGCTGGTTACTCCTCCTGAGGGTGCCAAGGCTGGTGAGCGCGTCTACTTTGAGGGATGGAAGGGCGAGCCTGAGGGCGTTTTGAACCCCAAGAAGAAGATTTGGGAGACCTTCCAGCCTGGTTTCACCACCACTGATAACCTCGAGGCTGCTTTTGACGCCAGTGTCGTTGAGGTGCTTGGCAAGACTGGCGTTGGTAAGCTGGTGACTGAGAGCGGCGGTGTTTGCACAGTCAAGTCCCTGGCGAATGCTACCGTTAGGTAAACAGACATATATTATACATAGACCGAGTGAAAAGACTCTTGATGACATATGAAAATGTTCTACGTGATTCAAAGTTCTTTACAAGAAATTGTCTCTGTCTGATAGTTTGATTGTTTTTTACATAATTTCTTATCATGGCGTGGCCATGACCGTAGAGTGTTGCATTGATGTACAGCTGACCAACCACCATTCCGGTGTTGTCAATCAATTCCCCCATCTGGAATCCTAATATACATTGCTTGTATACAAAATCGCTGAAAAATGCCCCCATGTTCTTCAAACTCCAGTGCTGAATAAATGAAAACGCCATATAGATGCACAAGATTTTCAACGCCATACCGCCTCTCCATTTTCCGGTTCTCCATTTTTTTTAATATCCGTCCTTCATTATACATGGTCATAGCAGTAGACGCAAAGTATATACACCGTACCGTCTTTGCCCTTTTCATGAGAAGAAGTACTTGCTCTCTCTCAAGCGCTTAACGTCGAAATCGCCCTTCTCGGGAACCTTCGGGATAGTAAGCGGCAGCCAAACAGGAAGCGGCGTCTTCTTCTGCTTCTTGACCGGAGCCACACTCTTCTGCCCCGTGATCTGGGTTTCGAAGAAGGACGACTCCATGTCTTTCATGAGTCGCTCAGCCAGCTCCGCAGCTTGAGAAGAGTCTCCGGTTTGGGCCTCAATCTCCTCTGCACTTACGCTTGGGGCCTCGTCTTCCGGGATGGCACCAAGTCCAATATCCTTGGCGTCCTCTTGGATGTCCATGTCGACTTCGGCCGCCATCATATCCTCATACACGGATGCGGGGGTGACGATTTGCTTAGCAGCTTCAAGGTCCCAAGGGTTCCCGGAGAGTTTAAGCTGATTGCGCTTATGCTCAAGGAGAAGTTCCTCCTTGGGAGACAGCTTGCTCTTCTTGCGGAGCTCCTTGATCTTTTGAGCGACCGGGGTATCGGGGTCAATCTTTGCAAGGTAGATAGACCCCTGGTGACGGGCCTCGAACTCGGCGCCCAAGCGGCCAACGACATCCTCTTCGTGAATTCGAATAAAGGCATCTCGCAAGACTTCATTCATAACATCGAGATCTCCGGCATGTGTCCAGAATGAATCGTGAACAGCAGCAAAGTCGAGTCCCCGAGCATCACATTCCAGCGCAGACAACAACATGTGACTGGCATCCAGAGAGTGGATGAAGTTGGGAGGGAATCCTTGGAGCTGCTTCCTCCTGTTGACGGGATCCGTCTGGTCGCTCAAAGGGTAGATGACAGCTTGAAGACAAGTCTTGATTTCTCGTGCAGTAGTCTTGCGATAAGGTTGGACGACAGGCATTCGAAGTGGCGTTGTCCAAACAACGGATGAACGAAACTGCTGAATAAGATCGTCGAATTCGCCCTTCTTTCCAGCAGGTGTCTTTTTCTTGGTTTTGCTAGCGCGAGAAGCACCATCTTCGCCCTCGCTGTACGAGTCGACAATTTGCTGTAGCTGGGCTGGAGTCAACGCTCGGCACACACGCCCACCAATCTCTCCAAGCCAATACTGGATGTCGTGGGCACCCCTGAACATGGTGGCGAGAGCTTGGAAGACTTGCTTTGCAATATACGTAGACAAGAGAATGTTGGAAATGCCGCATTCTTTGCCCAGATTGGGGTATAATGCGTCGATTTGCTTGCAGATTTGCTTCTTGGCTCCAGCAAAGGTAACACCGTAGACATTCGTCATCACAGTCTGCTTAACAACTTTGCGGGTTATCTTTCCGTGGAGGGCCTGGGCAAACTTGTTCTCCTTCTCCATGTCTTTGGCGATGGCCTCCTTGACCAGGTTGGCGACCGCAGAGTACACATCGGCAGGCCTCTCTCCAGGCTCCAAATTAACTTGCTTCGCTCCCCATGTGTCACCACCGAGAGCTGCGTAATGTTGGAGTCCGTTACAAGTACCATCCTGGTGAACTGGCAGATGCGATATGAACTTTGTGGGGTCAGGAAGCTCAAGGGCGGCCTTGAGTTCAAAGCACGCAGAGAGGCACTGCCACGGGTCTTCACCCTTGAGCCACCATCTACTGCCTTTTAAGGGATTGGTCGCGGAGTCAATAATGTTTTCCACGTTGTCATTCGCAAAGGCTTCACGTTCGTCAAAGCTGGCCTTGTCTAGGCCGTACACGTTAGCCAAATGAATTTTCAGCCACCGCAGACCTCGCACTCCCAGCTCTTTGCCTTTGGCGAACTTCAAAATGGCTCGCGCGTGATCGGCACCCATGTGGTTGAGATATGTTGGCATAGGATAAGCTCGTCCTCGGTAGTCGACATTGTGTGGGAAGTAGATCGTCTGGTTACGGAAGGCTCTCGCGATCTCTAGCTGTAGATTCATGAAACATCTCTGAGAGTGTAAACCTGATCGCTCGTTCTCAATCGCTTTGACTGCTCGAATCCATTTGCCCCGGACAAGGGGTCTNGCTGAAGCATCCGGCTCTGTTGGGGTTTCTAATTTTGGGTTGAGAGGGGGAATATCGGCAATCTCTTCGCCACTGTTCCACGCCTCCATCATAACATTCAAGGTATCCTTATTAATGATCCATGCTGTTTTACCCAAGATATCCAGACCTTTGAACACCTGCGTCATATCTCCACGCTTGATCGCGGCGTTGCTATACAGCTTTTGTTCGACGTCTCCGGGCTTCACTCGGACAAGGCTAGTTTTGCTGTCCAAAAATCCGCCCTCGCTGAAAGACGACCAAGGCTTGGGTTCAACAACCATGGGGAGATGCTTGGCAATGAAATCGCCCATTGGCTCGCGCTTTAGCTGCTCAACCAAGTGGGTGTTGAAAGTGAGAGCTCCAACCTTTTTGCCCTTTCGAAGTAGCGTCTGATGATTAAATGCCGGTTGGTATTGGCTAATCAGCTCTTTAGATGCTGAACCCTCTGCCACAACGTTAATTTTGGCAGATTCGATCAACATTTGTAGCAGAATTGAGCCAACTTGGGCTTTGATCTGGATAGACCAGGGTTCCCGACTATTTTCTTCCATGGTCTTCTGCTGCTCAGTCGCATCGAGCAGAGCTGGATTGGCAGCTTTACTGTCAGTCTTCTTGCTTTTCTTTGATTTGTCCGCATCGCCCACAAAGCGAAGTTTCCGTTGTCGTCGAGCTTTTCTCTCGGCCAGTTCTTTCTGGTACATCTCGGTATCGTCCTGGACGGCTTTTGCGATATGCGTAATCAACCTACTTATAGGGATGCCCTTTTCAACACCAAGGACGGTTCCAAGGTTGACAACCGACAGTATCGTTACAGCCGCGAGACGTGCTGGTTCACCCTGTTGGATAAACGGACCATAGACACATCTTGTTAGATCTTTGTCAGATTTTGACTTTTTCGCTTCCGACAATTCAATTAGTCGTAGTTCTTGGTGGATGCGGCTTTCCATGGCGCTCATCCACGACGCCATGTTTTGTGACATGGAGCCTTCTTTGGAGGAGGGTGATAAAGCGGTGGTGACGCCTCGTTTCTGTAGATTCTTGTTGTCGAGACGCCATTTCTCGATTGCCGAACCAATTGAGTCTCTTTCCAGTTGAAGTTGAATGTCCACTCTATCGGAATACGGTAGCTTGGAAATGTCCACATCTTGTAGTCCCAACAAGAGTCCAAGGCCTTTCTTCAGGGTGTTGAGGCCTTCTCCTCGCTGCGGAGTTGGGATGAGCTCCGGAACGCTTTCAAAGGTTTTTGCCCCGCCAAGTTCAGTATCAAGGGTAGGAGAAGCCTGTGCCTCGTCGTACTTTTCCGGCGTAAGTGTCGAGTCTTCCAAATCACCTTCATCGGCCGCAAAGTTGTATGTTGGGCAGATTTCGGTAATGACGGCAAGGTCTTGATCACTTAGAATTTCATCCATGCTAAGAACTCGTAGCCCAGCTTCGTCGGGTGCCATTCCCATGTATCGCTTTACCAGACGGTCCAATCTAGCGCCCCGCTCAGAAAGTAGAGATGCCTTGAGCATACAGGCAATTGTTTCGGCCGTGTGCGGCAAATTCTTGCTTCTTATTTGTAGCTCGTACCACTGGTGGAGCTGCTCGGCTTGCTTTCGATCGGGCTTGGTGCGCATTTGTTGGAGAGATGCTCTGAGATACCTGTTGTTGAGAATGATTCGCTCTTCGTCGGATGCAGTTCCAGCGGTGCCAAGACGCTTCAACACCAGTGCTGCTCTTTCCAATTTTCCTACTTTGATGCATGCGTCAAATACCATGAGCATATCTTCAGGTTCGCCGGGAATGCCGTAGGTGTTCATTTTTGTCTGAGGCCTTGCAGGCCCCGGCTCAGGTATGGTCAAAGGTGATGCCGGGTTGAAGGCGTGAATCTCGAATGGTGATGTCGGTGCCTGGAAAGGTGGTATTGACGAGTTTGAGAGGTGGTTATATGGCATTCCTTCAACCTTGAAGTCATCCACAGCAGTAGCAAGCGTTCGCTCGTGTGAGCCGAAGCCAAGGTCCAGCCCACGACGCCATGGCCGCAGGTTCTTTGCAAGATCATTGCGTGGGCTTAACGTAGATATACAAGCTGAGAGAGAGGGAGTNCGAGAAGAGGTTCTAATTGACTTGAATGCAGCCGCATGGTGAATAGAGGCGCTGCGGCCCGCATGCCTCGGCAGCATTTTGAGATGCAGAGATATCAATCGACCCGCCAATGAAGACGGTCGAGATATACACACGCAAAAGAAGAAATTGAGACAGAAACAGTAAGCACAAAATATGAAAAGAAAAAATACAAGAGTGATGCTGGTCAGGAACAAAAAGTTCCGCCAGTATCGAGATTACTGGTGGTGCAAGATAGAACTTTCATCATGCGGGACCGCACACAGAAGCTCGTCCAAAAGTTTTTCTCTCGTACCATCGACGCCACACTTGATTGGTTGGATTGGGCAAAGTGTCACGTGGAGGCAGCAATTGATAGCGGCAGCCCCACCAACGCCACTGCGGGAGCTTTTCTGTAGAGCCAAAGGCGCTGCCAGATGTGGAAATTTCACTTGTGCTGTGCAGCATCATCATCATCATCCACAGCGCTGGGCAAACGCAGCAGAGATGATTTCGCGCCCGGTGGCTGCGACTCTGGGGTGCTGCGGATGCCGAGGAGCGATTCTGAGGGCCGTTGCGTCCAGGCCACTGGCTGGCATTGGACAATCGGCATCGCGGGGAATCAGACCGGCGGCAAGCTCAGGACTACGAAGTTTTCCGCCAAGCCAGCAGTTTGGCACCACTGCTGCGCAAAAAGATAAAGATGCAAAGCCAACGATTGAACAACGAAAAGACGAAGATGATATTGAGGATGAGATTGTCGATAGCGACGAGTCCGCAGATACACCGTGGTTTCTAGATGTCCAACCCCCACGACATGCGCCGCTGCAGCACATTGCGTCGCTACCCAAAGTACCCGAAGATGCGCCTCATTTCCTCGAGCCGATGATGAAATACATATACGAAGACATGGGTCTGGACGAGTTATCAATGCTGGATCTCCGCGACCTCGATCCACCAGCGGCACTCGGCCCCAATCTCATCATGATTTTCGGAACGGCGCGAAGTGAAAGACACTTGCACATTTCGGCAGGTCGCTTCGTACGATGGCTGCGGCGAAACTACCAAGTTGGTGCTCGGGCAGATGGGCTAATTGGGCCGGGAGAACTCAAGACCAAGCTGCGCAGACTAAGGAAAAAGGCAAAGATGCTGGGGAGCAACACTATGATTTTGCCTGGTTCGGATAATGGAATATCGACAGGCTGGGTCTGCGTCAATTTCATGGCGCATGAGAACGGAGTACAAGAAGCTTCGAGTTACGACGAGAGTGGTCGATTTTCAGGGTTTGGCACACCGACGACGGGAACAACCGTGGTTGTGCAATGCATGACGGAATCGAGGCGAAACGAACTGGATTTGGAAACTCTCTGGAGAGGCATCCTCAAACGAAACCTTGAAGAGATGCAAAAGGTGAAGGGGAAGACGCCGCTAAATCCCTCGGAGCTGGAATCTTTGGTCACTTCAAAAATCCAGATGCCCGACACCCCTTCTGCTCATCAGTGGCAAGCCCTGAAGCTGGCTTCTCAACAGCAGCGCCACTTTTCGACCATGGCCCGACGTCTTCAAGCTCGTACTCAAAGCAGTGAGTCTAGAGCGACTTCAATGAATGACGACGGTCTAGTAACAGAAGATCAGCCGGGTGGCCCTTCGTTTGATCTGGGTGCACTGCGGCAACATATTCATGACTTTCAAGTGGCCGGCAGCCCCGTGAGTCGCGAAACTTTGCAAAGCCTCATTTCTGCAGTATTTCGGGCTGAGCTAACAGAAGAAAACACTGCGTCAGAACGACTCGCTCTAGTGGATCAGCTCAATCTCGTGGCGGAGGAGCGTGGACTCTCGGTCATGTCCAAAGACTGGCTAATCGCTCTCATCGAATCCATCGCCATGTCTCCGGCATATGGACCGGAGTTGCAGCGGGCACAGAAGAATGTGGAGTTTCTCCTATCCACCAGGCAAAAATCTGCGTTGAAAAATAGCGAGATCCTGCGACTCATGGCGGCGTACGCGCACCGATCAGAGTGGGAGAAGTTTTGGGACGCATTCCGCTCACCTGCTCGATTTCAGTTGCATCGGTCGCCAGAGCTGTATGAGTTTGCTTACCGCGTTCTGGCGGCAACTGGAGATCGGAAGCTGTGCACTGATGCTCTGCGCTGGGTGTATCCCGAAATGCTTAAAGAGGAGCCCAAGGTATGGCCTATCGGGCCATTGTACGTATCACTGAAGGCGTGTATACTGGTTGCAGATCCTGCCGCTGAGAGCCTACTGCATCACCCTCCACCTCAAGATTCGCTAGACCTGTTTGGCCAGCGGCAATTGGTGCATAGAGAATTCTTGCGCGTTTTGCGGGAGGTTGAGAACTTGCGACACCATCATGCTGGAGAACAGGCGAGAGAACAGAGGGCACAGACGCTTCGCAAGTTGTCGGGACAGATGCCGTCCAATCAAAATTAGCATGGTTCAGATGTATCTATTTGGCAGGGAGCATTGGTAAATCTGGGACTGGAAAAAGAGATGAAATCATGTACAAAAGACGCCGCTCCAAGGGGACTTATGACTGTATTACTTTGCGTTCCCAACAAGGCCTCTCATGTTTTATGTAACATAGTTTGTTTGTATAAATTAGATAAAGTCATAAATGGCGGATAAACAGCCAACCTCTTTTCTTTCGCTTTCTACAATAGTAGCAATTCTACAGCTGTGACTGAGACGTTCCATCTACAACAGTCTTGAGGGCCTCTCGAAGCAGCGGCGCAACCTGCTTCCTGCTCGCAGACAAGTCTTTTTGCCTCCACGCCTTTCTCTTCCCATCATCACCATCCAACAGTCCATCCTTCCACTGTTCCAACTTCAAACTCTTTGCAACGTTGGGAAAATTCTTCGCCGCTTCGACACCCTTGTATGTAATCCCCCACACGAGGAGGTGACGCTGGAATTCTCCACCCGGATCCGAGGTTGTCATGACACTAGCGACGTCGAGTTTTCTCTCTTTGGCCCAAGAAGCAAGTTCGTCGATGAAGACGTCAGGCTTTTTAGCCTTTTCAAGCAAGTAATCGAAGTTTTGGACAACGCAGCTTATGCCCAGTTTGAGACCTGCTTCTTCCCACTCTTTGTAGTCTTTGCGGAAGATGTCTTGAAAGCTGAGCTTCGAGATGTCCTCTTTGACGGCGGTGATTTCTTTGAAGAATTTGGTTTGGTGGAAGTGGTTATGATGATGGACTTTTGTGTGCAGATATTCTGCGGCGAGGATGTCCTTTGGCTTGACCTTGTGCTCTTCCTTTAGATCTAGAGTATCGATGAGAATGGGTGCCAAAGCGAGTTTAGCCAGGTTATCGTCCTCGACAGCGGTATCTTCAGTTTCTAGCGGAGCAAAGGAGTCCCATGCCGCACGGGATTCTTCAATGATGAGACTCATGCAGCTTCCGCAGGGTTCGACAATGCGTGGCTTGACATCTGGGCTGGTTACGTTCTCGTCAACGTGGTGGTCAATGACGCCGATGACTCGGGACTGGAATTTCTTCAGGTCGCCCGTCAAGGCGTTGTGGTCTACCAGAAACCACTCTGTGTCTTCAGGCTTGAGATCGGGGAGTTCAGATAGTGTGAGGATGTCTGCAGGGGCTAATCCAGCTTCCTGCAGAACGGCGGTCATCTCAGTTCGTAGAACAAGATCAGACCGGGGGATGTTTGAGAGGGGAATGTGTAGCGTGTGAGGAGATGTGTTGGAGCGAATATACGCCAGCACTACGGCTGAGCATAGTGAATCGAGGTCNNNAATATGNNNGTCAGAGGCTATAGTTGAAGCAATTGTGGTGATGTGAGATGACACACCTGCAGACTCATTGCCAATCACCAAGGTGAGAGGACTTGTTCTTTGGGCTGGGGAAGCTGTGAGAGCAGATCGGGCAGCGGCTAAGAAGCCCTTGAGAGGTAGTCTAGGTGGCATATTTATAGTGTAGTCTATTAGATGCTGATATTCGATATCTCTACTGCTTCTATTTGAGATGAGCTGAAGTCTGCAATGTAAATGCAAGGCTGAGTGAATGGCGGGGCATTTGCCTGGAGCTCTTATCGCGATATCAACCCCTCCATTTTTTCAGCAGTCATAGAATGATTTGAGAGAATTTGCCCCTCCCGACGTCATTCAATTGCTTACTAGGTACATGTAGTATTTACCTCCAATCTATCTACTACTACCTATAACGTGTACCGGATATAAAGCATTGGAAAGCTTCAACTACCTACTAATGCATATAAGCAGAGCTGTGCAGACATTCCGAGAGCATGAGATGAGAGCTTAGACCGGGCTTTTCCACTGGTCCGCCTGGATCTTGAGAAGAGGCTTCAACGCCGCTGGCTGGATACGCTCCCACAACGAGCCTGTCCCTTCTTCTCGGCTCTTGTGGTCCTGCAACGTGAACCATTCCTCCACGGTACGGATGCGATGGGGGTGGATTCTGTCTAGCAGTGCATAGTCGCGCTGAACAACACCAATGTTCCCCCCGAGTGCCGCCAGGTCGTCCAGTAGCCGTCAAAGTTCTGCTTCAGGGTCATGGTTGCCGGATCAGAGACATCGGTGCCATAGCCCGCGGCATCTTCTTGACGATGCTTGAATGGGCCCTCCTTCCACCAGGTATCCAAATCGACGTCGACGAAGCGGGCCTTCTTGCCCGTCACCTTGTTGAATGCTGTGGCGAACTCCTCATACCGGATGTGGGATATGGACGTTTCGAGATTCATTCCGTCAGCTTCGTTGTAGTTGTCAAACAGCCACAGCACGTAGTGCCCGCAATCGTCCAGGGCGACGTGTGGACAGGCACCGTCGCCAAGCGGCGCTCTCCATGTGACGACGGCTTCTCCAGCCTCGTCCGTTTCAATATTAGGTGTGATCACAGTGCCCGGCGAGAGCATCATGTCGATGTAGGGTCCGGTGGTGAAGAGCGCAATCTTCATGTTCTCCTGCGAGTTGAACGTCTTTAGACTGGGGCTGTGAGAAAGAATCCAGTCTCCCACTCTGCCCTTCCCATCGTAGTGGCCAGTGCGAAACTCAGGTCGGTATCCCGACTTCTTGTACGTATAATCCAAGTTCCCGTAGACAAAAAACTTGATGGTTTTGGATTCGAGGGCAAGTTCAAAGGCTCGAATAGCCCAAAAGGTCTCTCCTTTTTCACCCACATTAAAGCCATCGATATTAACGAAAGCACCGTCGCACGTACTGTAGAGGCTGCGTAGTAATCTCTCATCGGTAAACGATCCCTTAACGAGCTCCACGCCGGGAAGCGTAGCTAGGTATTTGGCAGGCTCACTGTCGAGCACTCTTGTGAGGACGCAGCATTGGTACTTGCCCTCGCCCGTTAAACCTTCTATAACCGCCCGGCCCTGCGCTCCCGTGCCGCCAATAACGAAAATTCTGGTAAGGCTCATGGTAATATTGAAGATGGAATATCAGCTTCTATTAACTTATGAATCGGGGATAGCAATGGTCAGACGTTTGATAGTATATGTATATGTAGTCTACCTCATACATCTGATACTAATTTGTAGTAGTAAATGGTTGTCAAAAACAAACAAGTGCATTCTATCATTTACATTAGAAATCCAGTCACATTCCCACGGGTCATCAAGTGGGATTTGTCACATCTATACGTTGATATCAACTATCCGTCATGTCACCGTCCAACTATGGGATTCCTGGGTGGTTGGACTAAAACCTAGGCGTAATTGGGTAATTGGTTTGCGCTCCACATAGATTACAGCTGAATCAAGTCTCCCACTTTGATTAGTCGTATTAGTTCTTTGCTCTGATCTTAAACTTAACATCATGTCAGCAGATTGGTAATAAGCTTACTTCATACACCTTCGGAGGTTTACGTGGACAGTATCGGATATCATAAGCACTCTGCAACAGCGAATGCAACTACAAGGCTAATTGCAAAAATCACTACAAGCATGTTTCGTAGAATAAAAAAAAATCGCAAATAAAATCTTATGATACCTACTTATAGGCTGTATCCAGGCAATACTAAAGCATACCTAGTACCCCAGACTAGCCCAGAAACCTTACACTGCTTTCAAAATGTCACAGGTCAAGCTGTTGCTGACTGGAGCATCCGGTTATATGNNNGTGGCTGGGTGCATGTATCATGATGTTCAGATACACGCTAAACAACAGCAGGGTGGCTCTGTGCTTCAAGTTTTGTTGGACGACTTCGGAGGGGATATTGCTATCTCGGCACTCGTACGGTCGATAGCGAGTCGTGACGGAGTCTGGGAGTTGGGGGCCACTCCAATTCATTTTGATGGGCTACATGATATCGAGACAATAAAAAAGGTCGCATCAGAACATATGGTGAGTTACTCCATANNNCATGCTTATATGTACATGCATTGTAGCTTGTGTATCCGC